>JADWQK010000551.1:12272500-12872500 GCA_017933935.1 Sesamia nonagrioides
TTACACACAATGTGACCTTAATAAATCCATAGTTCACAAATCATCGCTAGGACTCCACAGCACGTTACTCGAGCGGAGAGCTCTCGACTTGGTGCCGAGGGCCACCAATCATGCTGTCACTGGCTATTGGAATGATCTGTCTATACGATGGTATGTAGTAGATGTGTATAGCCTTGATAGAATACTAGAGGAAGCGTATTTGTTCATAAAACAAATTATAGGGCACGCATGTTTTTTTTTAACGGGGAATCGTCAAATAACATTCTCCCGCTCTGGAAGGAGCGGAAGGGCTTGTCAGACTTTTACTGACTAAAACCCACCCGTGTTTCTTCACTTGCCTGTGCGACGGCCAGGACCACAGTTATTTTTTGTTTTTTTTTTTTTTTTTTTACGGTTAAATCACACAGTTTGAGCTAGCCCCAAAGTAAGTTCGAGACTTGTGTTATGGGATACTAACTCAACGATACTATATTTTATAATAGATACATATATAAATAAACATCCAAGACCCAGGCCAATCAGGAAAAGGGAAAGTTCACGATGTGCTGACATCTCTTTGAGGCGCGCGTGAAACAACGCGTCGCCGTTGTCTCTGGCCTGGTTCTAACCGGGCGGCGAGCTGCCCACTGCTCACCGCCCGCAGGTCCGCGCCTACGGTGAATGGGATCGATGTCGTCTCCCGACTAGGGCTTCTCCTGTGGCGGCTAGTGACGTGAGGGCCCTGGGATTTCCGCTGCCTCACGCGCTCCGCCTACTCTTTTGCTAGCATTGCTGCTTCACAGGAGGTGACGGCCTGCCATTCACTCTCCCTACGGACCATGGCATGGACTAGCGTCAAACGCGATAAATCGCTGCCGACCGCCGCTGGCGGTGCTCTACCAAAGCCGGGCAGACCTCTACCGTGTGCTCCACTGTGTTCTCAGGGCGATCCACACAATGGTGACACCTTGGCGTTTCCTCCCGCCTTATACGGAACAGGAACCTCCCGCCACTCCCACATGTGGGGGAGGGCTATGGCCTCCAGATCCCATGGCAGCATTCCGGCAAGAAGGCTTGCCGCCTCAGCGGAGACCGTGCAGTATCCCCGGACCAGCCGAACGGCCATGACCTTCTGGGAGGCGGTCAAATCAGTGCGGGTTGGTAGATGTCACATGTCTCCGAAGTTTTTGCTTCTAGGATAGGACTCCTCACGATGCTTTTTTTTCACCGTTTTGAGAGCAGTGGTGATGAAATAATTTACACAAAGTAAAGCACCTGATGGAGTTCGAACCTACGACTTTAAAGTCGAGGCCCTTACCACTAGGCCACTGTAAGTCGCGGCCAAAAGGCCATCGCTACTCCTTAATTTGATACTGCTGATTGGCTGATTGGTGACCCTGATCTAACTCGAGTTGGTCTCCAAAGCCTAGAGCACAGGCGTAGAGTAGCCAGCCTTTCGGTGTTCTATAGGATGCATTTCGGGGAGTGTGCGAGGGAATTGCATGATTTAATTCCCCCATCTCCGTTCTACCATCAGGCGACCCGTCGTGCGGCTGGTTTCCACCCTTACGTTGTTAACACCACTACGATCCGGACGAAGCGTTTCGCCTCCTCCTTTATGCCGCGTATATCGAGGGACTGGAACAATTTGCCAGCGGCGGTATTTCCGTCGGACTACAATTTGAGTGTCTTCAAGGCTAGAGTGAATAGGCTCTTAATAAACTAGTGCGTTTTACCATCAACGATTGCGTCACTGCTTACCATCAGGCAGGATTGCGGTCAAGCGCTGGTTTATAATATGTAAAAAAAAAATACTCCTTATTTGGATATAGGTAAATATGGTTACAAAAATTCTTATAATAGAATAGTAGCATATATTCCATCACAACAAAATGAGACCGAAAATTCTGGAAAACATACGTGTGACTGATGTTGCTATATTTACAGATAACACACACTAATGAACTGTCGTCGCACTACTCGAAAAACCATTATCATTACACTCATCTTTAGTACAAGTTTAAAACAAAGTCGCTTTCTGTGTCCCTATGTCCCTTTGTTCATCCACAAAAATGCGTTGCGTAGTTTTAAAGATTTATAACTACGCAACGCATTTTTATGCGGTTTTTAATAGATAGAGTGATTAAAATTTAAATTATTTAAGAAAAATGTATACTGTATGTCCATAATCATTTATAATGAATTACCAAATAGTTTACAAGAATTACCTTTGACATTATCTATGAAAATGCTTTTTAAACTTTTGTTATCAAAGAGTTACTATTCAATTAAGGACTATTTAGAGGATAAATTGATGGAATTTGTATAATGTAATTTTAATAATAAATTTGCACGCCACATATGGCAGGATACGCTGGAAAAAATGCACTGTTACACCCTTTGTACCGTATTCTAGCAAATAAACATTTTTGATTTGATTTGATTTAAAGAGGGAGGTTTATATATATAATAACATCCATTAAATTCTGGAGAAATACCTTATTTTTAGAGGGTATATGTCTATCTCTTATGGATGTCCCACAATATTTTTTTTTTGTCATTTACTTTTTATGAAAAATACCGGTTAATTTTCGAAGCGAATTTAACCAATACAGCATTTATCCTTATCCAATTTAAAACTGTAAATACAATGTTGATTAAATATATGTAGATCTATATGGCCCTTTATAGCATATGATTTAAATGAATATTTTCGAAGATATTAGAGATTCAAAAATTGCGGGGTGTCGCGCTTGCGGCGGTATACGTTCGCGGCGGTTTTTTGTACAATGTTCACATTTTTTTCTGTAGTGTATTTAGTATCAGCATTGCACACGTGCGAATCCGGGGCGGGTCGCTAGTACATAATAATATGAGAAACGAACTAATTGAGAGTGTGGATCTGAAGGCTGATTCTCGTAACTTAAAATGCTTAAAAGCTAGTCGATGTCTCATCCTGACGACAAACAAGAGTCAAAGACTAGTCGGAAAAGATTATCCTGCAAAAATTTTAGATATTTTGACAAATTTTTGATATTTTTGAGTTCTGATATTAACGACTTGACCTTTCTAAAAAATTACCGGGAATTGCCTCTCGATTCCTGTTATTAGGCATTCATCCGAAAGCTGTTAGTTCTAACCGTTTAGTTTACTCGGTGGTAGGCCATAACATGGGCTGCTGGCAGAAGTTACCACCCACCAGACAAAGTATTGCTGCCAAGCGATTCGTCGTCTTCCGGCATGATGTCTGGTGAAGCCGTACGGGAGATGGGTCTGAGCAGTTGTGTTCCCATGTGTGCCAAATCAAGCTCCCTCTGGTGCAGCATCATTGGTCGTATTGTTGGGTTTAACATTAGCATCATCTCGCTCAACTGCCGTCTTCCTTCCTATTCACTCAGTTTTTTTGAGTAAATAGACTCTTAATGAACTAGCGCGCTTTACCATTAACGATTACATCACTGCTTATCAGGCGGGATTACGGTAAGGACTCGTTTACGTTTATGAAAAAAAAAAAACCTAAATACAAATACATTTTATGTTGCAGAATAAATAATACAGTAGATATCGATTTAACAAGAACTGTTTGAACACAACTAAACGTTATGTTATGACAAATGATGAAAAATTACAGTGACTGCGCCTTGGTGGCGATAATAATAGACGCGGTGGCCGAGGCCTGTACTTCAGTCCTAGAAGGAAGGAGGGCGGAGGCGGGTGAGCCGGCCTCTTCATTATTTATTAGTACCACCGATTGACAATGTGCTGACCGGATTTGACGGTATAAAGCACATATTTAAATTGAAGATTGAAATTATTTCATTACACTAGGTAATATTACAAATGCGAATGTTTATATGGTGGTATTCGTGGTGGCCTAGAGGTTAAAACACTACCAGCCCCTCCAGTATGAGTGTGCGGGTACCAGTCTAACTTTTTCTAAGTTATATGAACTTTCTAAGTATATTTTGGTTACCAATGACTGATTAGAAGGTAAAGGAAAACAACTTGAGGAAACCTGGAATTTAAGTCTGATATCGCCAACCCGCATTGAGCAACCGTGGTGATTACGCTCAATCCTTCTCTGTATGAGAGGAGACCTGTGCCCAGCAGAGGGACAATAAAAAGTTTGATGATGACGATGATGATGATGTATGGATGGATGAATGGATCTGGTGTCACTCACGCAAAAGCGGCACAAAACGGATCGGATGAAATTCTTTCTTTCTTTCTTTCAAATTCGGTACACAAATGGTTAAAACGTGATTCGTAGGGGCCAGTGACGAGTATACGAAAGAAACTTCGGAGCAAAGCAGGTCTATAAATATTTTCGAGCCAGAAAGAAGTAGAAAGAAGAACGGGAGACCTTTTCTCTTCTGTACAACACAGGCTAAAAACACCAACAGGCAACATGAAACGCATATTGTGCGGACGACAGCAGGTCAAGCTACCCGAAGCTGTCAAATATTCCCAATCAATCTTGAGCCTTAATGCTTTAGAAATAAAATTGAAAATTTAATAAAGATATCTGACGGATTGTACCTAGCTAAAAGAGTAGACACTAACTAAATGTCATCATGTCATATATTAGCATGATCTCTAGCATTGAAGAAACCATACAAGATGAACACGGAAGCTAATATAAGTATGAAAACACTTAATTTTCCACCAAATGAAAAGTGGTAGGAAGTCATAAAAAATAATAAATCCGTCAAAGATTACATCACTGCTTATCATCAGACGGGTTCGCGATCGAGCTCAAGATTATCCAACATTTAACGCACACCCTGAAACACCCCAATTAGAATTATATTATTTT
Organism: Sesamia nonagrioides; assembly: GCA_017933935.1. Lineage (NCBI taxonomy): Eukaryota > Metazoa > Arthropoda > Insecta > Lepidoptera > Noctuidae > Sesamia > Sesamia nonagrioides. The sequence goes on from JADWQK010000551.1 coordinate 12,277,296, forward strand.
ATTCTTTTAATAATTATAAACTAGTGCTTGACTGCAATCCCGCCTAATGGTAAGCAGTGATGCAATCGTTGATAGTAAAGCGCGCTAGTTTATTAAGAGCCTTATTCACTCAGAAAAACTGAGCGAATAGAAGGGAAGACGGCAGTTGAGCGAGGTGATGCAATGTTAAACCCAACAACACGACCAACGATGCTGCGCCAGAGGGAGATTGATTTGTAGATCCTCCACGACCAAACTCCCGACACAACAACATTTGGCGCATGATACCCGGCACACATCGCAACACAACTGCTCAGACCAGCGACGAATCGCTTGGCGACAAGACTTTGTCTATTATGTTATATAATCATAATACATGTAACTGAATTTTAAATTAACGTGTATATGCATTGTTATCAATATTAAATTAGTTATACTAATTCTTGGAGAACGAAGACCGTAACGTTCTTGGAATAAGTTTTATATGCTCCGCTCCTATTGGTTGTAGCGTGATGTTATATAGCCTAAAGCCTTTATGAATTAATGGGCCATCCATTGCAAAAACAATTTTTCAGATCGGACCAGTAGTTCCTGAGATTAGCGCGTTCAAACAAACAAACAAACTCTTCAGCTTTATATATAAGTATAGATTATATATACCGATTCAGTAAACGATTCTGAACAAACTTTTTTTAGGAAGTGCATTAAATAATTTACATGTAAAAAGTAAAAAAAAAAAATCACGACAAAAAATTTACCACCCACTTTTAAGGCAGTCCATCCCTGCCCCAGTAATACTGGGACAATCACTTGGAGGTAACCGATGATCAGGAGTGGGCGGCTCGGCAAACACCATGAATGAGTAATGTGAGAGCCGACAGGTGCGCCGGCGGCTGTCAAGGTACATCGGACAGTTTTACTGAAATGTCGTAACTATTGTAAGTGTATGAGATTTTGTAGAAATGGGTTAACCTATTCTGAAGAAAAGCCCTTATTATGTATTTTTATTCTTTGAACGGATTTAGTTATCGGCGCCGATTCTCTTGGTTAGTGCATTTTATGACGTCACAACGTCATATAATTCGATGAAGCCAGCTGCACGCACGAAAAAACATGACTCATGCGGCGTTACCTCGCTCTGAGACGTTCCACTTCAGGTTTGAAGTGCAAGTTCAGAGGTAGTCAGTTAGGAAAAACCGGTTTAAAAAAAAAAAAACAAAAATGATATAACGTGTAAAAGTGATCAGTGATCCTACTTTCTTAATAAACGATTTCATTTCAAGCGAGAGCGCGGGACGAGCTACAAAAAGGCACAATCGGCCTCCGCGTTCGGCAGCGTTTGATATCTATCTCTCTCCTACTTGAGTGAGCGATGCGTCTGTGTGGACAGCTGCTATACAATAATACATTTACATGTTTTCGTCAAGTATGAAGTGCAGTGAAAAGTGAATGTGGTGTCAATTGTTTATAACAACGATATTTGCTGGGATTGAAGTTTGAATAATGCAACCATTCCATCAGTTTTTTTTATGAAGTTGTCACTTTCAAGTATCGTCAGTGAACCGACTTTACAGACAACCGAGTTTCTTTTTCTTTCTATTTCATTCCGAAGAGAACAAAACTTCAATTATCGTAACTTAAAACGGTCAAAATCTAGCCGCAGACTCATCGGCGGCAAAGAAGTGTGAAAAACTAGTCAAAATGTAGAGAAATTAGACGTGTTTTTGACAGATTGACAGTAACAGACTGTCAACGTTGTTATAATTACTAAATTAATTAGCCTTCAGAAGATAAACATAAGTTAAATCCTGTCAAATTAGGATACTCCATAGACAAACTAGACGCGATTAAAAAAATGGTGACTAAACATACGTCAGAATTCTTTTTTTTAAATCTTCCGTCCTTTTCTTAACAAAGTAGAGAGAAAAAGATACACTGTTCTTAGGCCTGATTGATTTAACAGGACTTACCTAATATCTATCTTCTGTCCTTTTCTTACAGAAATAAAAACATGCGCTGAACTTATATTTAGTTTAGTTTGCGAACAAGGGAATCGGGGCCAATATTAAGGCGGCGGTACGGCCAATAACTTAAAATCTATACTAATATATAAAGCTGAAGAGCTTGATTGTTTGAACGCGCTAATCTCAGGAGCTACGGTCCGGTTTAAAAAATTATTTTTGCGTTGAATAGCCCCTTAATCCAGGAAGGTTTTAGGCTATATAACATCACGCTGCGACTAATAGGAACGGAGCATGTCGAAACCCACGCAGGTGAAACCGCGTGGCGTAGCTAGTACAATATAATTATAATAATATGCTATTAAATTGTTTATTTGTTATTTTTAAATTAGTGTGTAACCTGTGATTATGTAATTTCTGATACAAGTTATTTGTTCATTTGTTAATTGACTGCGATTGACGAACACAGAGGACACAGGCTCCTGCTGAAACTTTCAATAACAAAACAAATTTCTTCATACAAGGTGTGATGGATAAGGGACTCTTGTTAGAGTTCCAATCCATCACGTCACTGTATCTATCCCACTAAATCTTATCTCTTGGTTTCTAAACAAGGTGATCGGTATATTATAAACTTGTGTTAGACCGCAATCCCGCCTGGTAAGCAGTAAAGCAATCGTTGATGGAAAAGCGCTCTAGCCTAATGCTTCGCCTAGATTGTAGTGGTGTCACAACGTCACACGTCAGGGTGGACTCGCCTTACGACAGGTCGCCTGATTATGAATGGAGATGAGGGAATTAAGTCGAGCATTTCCCTCGCACACTTTCCAAAATGTATCCTAAAGAATACCGACAGGCTGGTTATTCTAAAAAATATCTTTTTTCTTACTCCTCCGCTATTCTTTTCTGATTAATAATTTCGTTGCGGGACCCAAGACAGTTGAATCGTTTCTCCGGGACTCATCGAGCTTCATTGCTCGGCGTTTTTCTGGCGGTCTCCACTGTTGATTCTGGCTTTCAGGAGTTGCAGTGGGTGGGAAATGAATGGCGGGCTTTGTCACAAAAAAAAAAGGTAGGCTGCTCTTCGCCTGTGCTCCAGGCTTTGGAGACCGTTTTGAACCAAATCTGGGTCTCCAATTAGCCTCTTCGCTCGCCTCTCCTCCTAATCCAAAGTTGTTAGGTGGCATTCTGTACCACCGGCACAATGTGACTGTGATACTATTTACAAAAATCGTTTTTCAACATGAATGTTTGCCAAAGAAGATACAGAAGGGTCATTGCGTAGTCTTCAGTACCTAGGCTTTGATTTTGACAATTCAAAAACATTAATTGCGTTATTTACGTTGTTGGACAAGCACATTTTTCGAGCAGACTACTACTATTACTCTCAATATGAATTACTTTCAAGCAATCCACAATCTATTGACCTATATAATAATAATAATAATAATAAATTTTTATTTATTCGAGTATCAGTGACTCATTTTCTCATTTTTATTTTTATTTTTTTTTTTATGTCACTAGATTGTGGATTGTTTGAAAATAATTCATATTGAGAGTAATAGTTTAGTACGCAATCAGGGCGCAGGTTTCTTCATAATCAACTTCATATCATAAAATTGGGTGGACTGGACGAAGCAAGGCCAGTTGAATTACCAATTCTGTTCAGTTGCATTCTAGAATTTAAGTTGCAAAAATTCTTTCTTGCTACCATTGATAAAATATTAAACTAAGGTAGATATGTCATTAGCGCACTGAAAATGAAGCGTACAAAAGGAAGGAAAGTCCAGCATCTCGCCTTAGTCACTCTCGATACACTCGTAAAAACAAACGACAAACACTAACAGCGCAAACGACAAACACTAGCCATCTTTTTCTTCTCTATACTTTAGATTGTGCCCCATCTCACTCACACTGTACCAATGTATGCCGAATAAAAATATGCATGTGTGCTGCTGCTGTGTTCGGCACATTTTTTTGGTCAGTTTGTTAGAATATATCGTATCTGTTTAATATTTTATCAATGGTTGCTACCTGTGAGTTCTCAGAGAAGTTAAAACGTTTCCTGAGCTCGTACTTCGAAGGTTATTTAGCAATTAAATCTTACAAAATATAACAATGTTACTACTGCGAAAAAATTAGTTCCATCCGTTCGATTCTGTAAACACCTCACCGTGTAAGTTAGGTGAAATAAGCTGAGTGTGAGCTGTCGATAGTATGGCTCTTGGAAGTTCTCTCCGTAGTAGGCCATAACATTGGCTACCGGCAGAAGTTACCAACCACCAGACAAAGTCTTGCCGCCAAGCGATTCGTCGTGTTCCGGCATGATGTCTGGTGATGCCGTACGGAGGACGGGTCTAAGCAGTTGTGTTGCGATGTGCGCCGGGTACGATGCGCCAAATGTTGTTATATTGAGAGTTTGATCGTGGAGTGTATCCAGATCAATCTCCATAAAAACTGAGCGAATAGTAAGGAAGACGGCAGTTGAGCGAGGTGATGCAATGTTAAACCCAACAACACGAACAACGATGCTGCGCGATAGGGAGATTGATCTGGGGACCCTCCACGACCAAACTCCCGACACAACAACATTTGGCGCATCGTACCCGGCACACATCGCAACACAACTGCTCAGACACGCAGGGTAATTACGGAATACACTATCAGTAGCAATGGGTTTCATTTTGACAGTTCAACAAAGTTCATTGCGTAATTCTCATTATTGCTTAGCAATAAGCCTCGAAATGATTGCAAGTGATAGTATTAGCACAGTATAAAAATCATACAGTAAGGCGACGCCTTTGATCTCGTGTAAAATGCCGACATCGTCTAGACAGTAACGCCATTAATAACGGCCAGGGTGGTCACAAATAAACAATATTCATGAAATTATTTATTTGTTGCAGATCAACATCGATAGTTGTATTATATTTAATTAATTTGCTATTTTTATTAAGGGAACACTCGAGACAGATTTAAGTTATTTAGATGGCATTTTCGTAACCAGCACCCCAATCCAAATCGGAATTAACACCCATATTATATTAATATACATTTAAATTGGCGTCCGGCATCTTGGATTTCAAAAAGGGTGGCTTTTTCGTAACAAGCACCCCAATTATACTAAACATTGACATTCATATCAAATTATAAAATTAACAAATAAAAAAACAAACACGCGATAGCCCTTAATGATAGATACCGGGCTACGAACATCGTTTTGTTCGCAGCTCGGGTGCCGCTTACCCGCGTCTCGACCCTCACACCCCGCACGATTGCGCTGTCTAGACGTCTTCGTTGGACGACTGTATGATTTTTAGACTGTGGTAATAGTATGTTACGGCAAGACTATGTCTGTTTGTATAAGCACTGCTAAAGCAAACGTGTGGGTGAGCAGTGCTCTTCTAGCTAGGTTGTGAGCAGTCCGGTCCCTTAAGGTACAACGACGTATTAGTTAAGTAGTGATTCTGATGTTACTATGACAATTTCGAAGGATTAAACAATTAATAGTTAGGCTATGTTTTGTTATCTTTCTTTTTTTGTTTAATAATTATAAACTTGTGCTTGACTGCAATCACGCCTGATGGTAAGCAGTGATGCAATCGTTGATGGTAAAGCGCGCAAGTTTATTAAATATTAAAGCCTATTCACTTAAAAATCTAGGTAATAAGGTGATGCAATGTTAAACCCAATAACACGACCAACGATGTTGCGCCAGAGGGAGATTAATCTGGAGACACTCCACGACCAAACTCGCGACACATTAACATTTGGCGCATCGTACCCGGCACACATCGCAATACAACTGCTCAGACCCGTCCTCCGTACGGCTTACGGTTTCCGTTGGATTTCAATTTGAGTGTCTTCAAGGCTCTTCATAAACTAGCGCGCTTTACCCTAAAAGATTGCATCACTGCTTACCATCAAGCGGGATTGCGGTCAAGCACTAGTTTATAAAACATAAAAAAAAAAAAAAAAATCATTTTGAATGCGTGGTGAGCATGTGTGTAATCGTAGATTTAGTTAAAAGTAAGTATGCGCGCGCGCTTGCGTGTGTGTGTGTGTGAGTGCGTGACCTTTACCTGTACCTAGCTTTTTTCGAAGAGATGGTTATACAGTATGTTAACTAACAGAGGGCGTTCCCGTTAACCCGAAATAGTATAGCATACATACATGCTAAAAAAATATTTCCATTCGAAAACAAAATGTTTTAAATTTTTTTCCAATATGAAAATATTCAATAAAATTTTTAAATTGACATGTAAAAGAAACACACTGTACACGCGAACATGAAAGACGGCAACGTCGCAATTTATTTATACATGACGACTACTATTTTGATTTAAAACAGGAGGTTTCAAATTTATTTCCAATTAGATTTTTTTTTTATTCGGATTTTTTTATGCTTATTTTTCTATGCTGATATTTTTATTTAAATCTATTAATGATATATATTAACGAGTTTAAGGGAACGCCCTCTGTTATTTAACATACTGTATTGCATTTCTGAACTGAGCAAATCGATCGGCAAGTAACTTTTCATATAGTGAGGGTTACAAAATACTGCAGGTATAAATATTTCCCCAGGAAAGACTATTTCTAAAAAACCATTTCTATTGAAACCTCCCTTTTCAATATAGTAAATACTTTTATTGACCTCTTCGGGAATCGATTTTAAAAACATAAACATCTAAGCAGAACAGGGTTAACAGTTCCGCGAAAAATACTTAGTGAAATCACAAGCGATGGCGCAAATGCTCGAATTTAAACGCTAGGACTCGGCAAATACAATGCTTTTACACCAGCCGTTACCGACAACGATGTCGAGAGGAGACTGGAAGTGGCTACGTTTTTACATGAGTGGAGATTCTGGCCAAGGAGATTTAACTAAACACACTGACATACAACCGCCAGCTGTTGGTTCTGGTTGCCATACGAACATCTAATGGCAGTCGCTACGAGTTACTGGAGCCCACAAAAGTTCAACAATTGGTCTAACTGCAATACTTCGATATCGCCTTCGGGTTGTGGAGGTCAGACAGCAGTCGCTTCATGGAAAATATTGAAGTACAGACTGTTTTTTTTTTATATATTATAAACTAGCGCTTGACCGCAATCCTGCCTGATCGTAAGCAGTGACGCAATCGTTGATGGTAAAGCGCACTAGTTTATTAGGAGCATATTCACTCTAGCCTTGAAGACACTCAAATTGTAGTCCGACGGAAACACCGCCGCTGGCAAATTGTTCCAGTCCCTCGATGTACGCGGTATAAAGGAGGAGGCGAAACGCTTCGTCCGGATCGTAGTGCTGTTAACAACGTAAAGCGGACCCCATACTCCAAAGCTGAAATAGTTTCGGTTGCGACTGGGATTATCGCTGACTGCCTGGGACTGGTATAACTTTCCAGCGGCACGCGGCGGTGTTTGCGTCGGACTACAATTTAAGTGTCTTCAAGGCTAGAGTGAATAGGCTCTTAATAAACTAGCGCGCTTAACCATCAACGATTGCATCACCGCTTACCATCAGGCGGGATTGTGGTTAAGCACTACTAGGTTATAATTTAAAAAAAAGAACAGACTTGAAATAGGCACATTTTATAAAATCCTGGCTCAACCAAATGAAGACGATGCGGAGAGTCTCACTCATGGCGCATGAGAAATACGTATTTAGAGTAGAACGGATTTAGCATACGCATTGCAATCATTCATATCCCTAAAAAAATAAAGAATACAAAAAATGAATTCAGTTTGAAGTAGTTTGCTTTATCTAGTGTGTCCAGATCCTTGCATCCATCAGCGTACTCGGTTCGTGCCGCGAGCTTCCATCGCTAGATTATGATCAGTGACAGGTGGACACTCTCCCACGGTACATGAGCTACTCTCGTTTGTTGCCACGCCGCCTTTCGTGATTATTGTTTGAAAATATTCCTGGCAAGTTATTTGGGTAATATTTAGTGAGTGTTTTAAGTGAGTAAATGGCGTCTATGTCTCTGCTCGCAAACTAAACTTAATTAAAGTTTAGTGCAAGATGCACTACACTTTCTTTCTCTTACATTAAGAATAGGACAGAAGATTAATATTTGATTAGTCCTGTCAAATTAAACTACTCATAGTAGTAAGTTATCTTGTTATTTAAATTACATTTTTCTCGGTGGTAGGCCATAGCATCGGCTGCCGGCAGAAGTTACCACCCACCAGACAAAGTGTTGCCGCCAAGCAATTCGTAGTGTTCCGGCATGATGTCTGGTGAAGCCAAGTTTATAATTATTTAAAAAAAAAAACAAAAAAAAAAAATTATTTATAACATGTATATACCTATTTCTTCTAATATTTGTACGCCGTTAATGGCAAAACATAGAGACCACCATCCTTACTAATGGGAAAGTGAAACAAACAAACTCTTGTTTGTTTGTTTGTTCCGCTTTCACGCCTTAACTACCAAACCGATTGCTTTGAAATTTTACAGATGTTAAGTTAGAAGTCTGGATTAAATAATAGGGTACTTTTTATCCCGGAAAAAATTGATATTCCTGAGGGAAATCTAAAAAGCGCGATATAACCGAACTCCACGCGGACGAAGCCGCGGGCGGAAAGCTAGTATGTCCATAATGATTTATAATAAATTACCAAATAGTTTACAAGAATTACCTTTGACATTATTTAAGAAAACGCTTTTTAAAGTTTTGTTATCAAAGAATTACTATAGAATTAAGGACTATTTAGAAGATAAATTGATGCAATTTAATAATAAATTTGCACGCCACATATGGCAGGATACGCTGGAAAAAAATGCACTGTAACACCTTTTATACCGTATTTTAACAAATAAACATTTTTCATTTGATTTGATTTAGTAGTTATTATAAAACCTATTATATACATGTACCTATTTTTATGTTTTTCAAATAATAAAGTTTGACTGTGACGTAAATAAATTGACTAAATACGTCAAGCGATGACTAATTTGACTAAACTAAACTAATATTTACCTTATGTCCTTTACTTAATAAAATAGAAAGCAAAAGATGCCCTGAACTTAAGAATCGGCGCGAATGTTGAATACTTACTTATATGATTTAAAAACATGTGATTATACCTTCATCTATCTCCCACTTTTCTTTCACTAAGATTTTACAGAGTATCGTCCATCACCTTCCACGTGTTATATACTGAAATTATACAACTTAATAACCTAAAGTAAACTTTACCTACTGCTTTGTTTCGATCACTACTAACTAATACGCTTGTTCAAACAGGTCCATTTTAATCAATGCTTTCACAACATTATCTCCCGATTGATTACACAAGGTGTAACAAAAGGACATGGTCAACCTGATATACTGGAAAAAAAAAATAAACACTGCATAGTAAACGTTCCCACAACTAAAACGGAATTTGCCAGCAGACAATACAAAAAACGCTCATCATATATTAATAATAATAATCAAGTAACCATGACTCAATAATGTTACAAATACTTAAAACTATGTTAGTAACATTTCACAATTTAAATTACAATATACAAACAAACAACTCACACGAGTCACCGCTGCTTCACCCCATGAGATATGGCACAACAATGATTGACGTAAGAGCAGTTCAGACGCCCAGCAATCATACTCAGGACACTGTTGGAGCTGTCCCAGACCAGAGAAGCACACCTCTTCCGCATAGTCGCTTAAAAGCAATCTACGTGTGCGTCAGCAAACATCCCCGATGCGCTACAGAAGCGAGGCAGCCCCACCGGTACCCTAAACGCATTATTATATTGAACTCGGAGAGCGCTGTACGACTTTTGAGTATATCTAGCCCACGTGTAGAAAGAGGTACAGTAAGCTCGGAAGAGTGTGATCTTCACCTGAAGGGAACAACGTGCAAACCTACGGGCCAGCATGTTCGCTCGAATCTTATATGTCTATGATATAAAATAATGGAATGCAAAAAAGAATTAGCAATCTAGCTACACAATTTAAATTATGATGTTACAGAGGGACTTTTGGAATAAGTGACCTAATAGAGAGCCATTAAATTGAACAAATATCATTTCGTTTATTTAGTCACACACACACAATTACGAACGAAACACAATTAATCGCATTTTCTTATGTATTTTTTTTTCATTTCCCTTTTTGTTATACTTAGGTGCGTATTTAAAACGTACGGGAAGAGTGGGGCCTTCAACTACAGTCATTTCTACGTCTAAATCGAGACTCCTTGTTATGCAATGTAAGCAAAATTGATACGAAATGAACGTATTTATTATTATTTGCTAGCTTTCCGCCCGCGTGGAGTTCGGTTAAATCGCGCTTTTTAGATTTCCCCCGGGAATAGCAAATTTTTCCTAAAATATTTTTAATTCTCAATTTCAATTTTTGATAAAAGGTAGCCTATGTCCTTTCTCAGCGTCTAAAGATTGTCTGTGCCAAATTTCATCAAAATTGTTTGAGAGGTTTAAGCGGGAAAGCGTAACAGACATACAGACAGACAGAGTTACTTTCGCATTTATAATATTAGTATGGATTAAACCTGAGGAGTACAGACCATCAAAATTCTCCGTGGAACTACATCGTAATCGAGCAAAACTGACTTTCATTCCTTATAGTCCATACAAAACTTCAACACCTACTCAACAAAAATGATTTGGACGACTATAATTTTTTTTCTCGCATACAATGTCAGTCTTGTGTCGTCGTCGTCGGATCGCTTGTTGTCAGTTGCCGTATAGTTCTTGCAAGTGCGCTCCCTTCCTTTCATGTACGCTATAGCCTCTTCTAGCCACCACACATCCCTGTGCACTGAATTCGGTCCGTGCTCCGCGCCGCCGTCGCTAGATTATGATCGGGAACAGTTGTGCACTCTCCCACCACGTGCTGATAGAATAATGCGTTTTTGTTGTATATAGGACCTATATTAGTGTAAATGTATTGTACCTACAGCTTTTGTTAAGTGGAAATTGTATGTTATGTAAGTTTGTTCGTCGTGTTTCATTCAAATATGTACATTGTACATTGTCAATACCTGTATGACCAGTGTATTGAAGTAAACGAAACAAAAGAATTCCAGATCTTGGCAGGTCTTGCCGCCAAGCGATCTGTCGTGTTCCGGCATGATGTCTGGGGAAGCCGTACGGAGAACTGGCCTGAGCAGTTGTGTTGCGATGTGTGCCGGGTACGATGCGCCAAAATGTTGTTGAGTCGGGAGTTTGACCGTGGAGGGTCTCCAGATCAATCTCCCTCTGGCGCAGCATCGTTGGTCGTGTTGTTGGGTTTAACATTGCATCACCTCAACTGTCGTCATCCTTCCTATTCCTAAGTTTTTTAAGTGAATAGGCTTAATAAACTAGTGCGCTTTACCATCAACGATTGCATCACTGCTTACCATCAGGCGGGATTGCAGTCAAGCACTAGTTTATATTAATTAATTTTTTTTTCTTTGCTGTTGTTTTACCTTGTGTTCATTAATATACATAGTATTGTATAGTCATACGTTTTTTTTTTAAATGAATAGTCAGCTGTGCTGCTAAGGCGTTTGTTCCGCCACTTCTTCTTCCCAGCAAAAGCACTAGGAAGTGCCATGGGCGGGCGTTTTGGGGGGCTGTCTTATGTAATATTGACGTTCATAAAGTGCTGATTCTCAGCCTAATTTGAATCAATGACTTTTGATTTTGATTGAGTACTTTTTGCGTGAAAGAGTTTCAAACATTCATCCATTTATACATAAATCCTCACAAACATTAATAATACTAGTTGAAAGTTGGATGTAAACTTCCCAACAACAGTAATTAATTTGAGAATTTTCCTATCTATTATCCCCGTCATTCTTACGGGTCCACGTGGCCCTGGCTGTCGCACAGGCAAGTGAAGAAATACGGGTGGGTTTTAGTCAGTAAAAGTCTGACACGCCTTCCGCTTCGCCCAGAGCTGGAGAAGTCATTTGATGATTTCCCATCCAACCAAAAAAGAAGACCCCAGTATGTATGTGTATATAACTTACTAGCTTTCCGCCAGCGGTATCGCCCGCTTCGAATTCGGTTATATCGCGCTTTTGAGGTTTCCCTCGGGAACATCATTTTTTTTTAAATAAAAGCCTAGTCCTTACTCGGGGTCTAAAGATTGTTTGTTTATTTTTAATTTTTCCAAATTTCATCAAAATCGGTTGAGTGTTTTAAGCGGAAAAGCGTAACAGACAGACAGAATTACTTTCGCATTTATAATATTAGTATGGATTTGTATTTGTTTAAACAGTGTTAAGAGATTTTTTCTTTCTTATAATTTTTGTTTTCTACTAAAGCACCTGCCATGTAATCTCTTCACCACCCGTTGTTGACTGGTAGAGAATGCCTAAGACATTAAGTCCGCCCCTGTACGTTTCTAAGTGCGTCGTAAATAAAATAAATTGATAAAAATACTCCCCTGCTAATCTCAGCACACTGAGTACAGTCTATAGTTAATTAAACAAGTAGTTGTTGTACTCTTGACTTACATTTCCTTCTCTCTGTACTTGTCGGCTGAGTGTAGTCTTTGTCAGGAACCTCTTCCTTCACTTTTGCCTCCATCTGCAATAATACAATAATAACTTAATTAATTAAGTCGTTAGGTATGTACTACGACATTAAATTAAATGTTTATTTTTGTAAGTACGCAATAATTTATGCAAGAGTTTCGATCCCCTGGGTGTTTCTCGGTGGTAGGCCATAACATCGGCGGCCGGTAGAAGTTACCACCCACCAGACAAAGTCTTGCCGCCACGCGATTCGTCGTGTTCCGGCATGATGTCTGGTGAAGCCGTACGGAGGACGGGTCTGAGCAGTTGTGTTGCGATGTACCAAATGTTGTTGTGTCGGGAGTATGGTCGTAGAGCGTCTCCAGCTCAATCTCCCCCCTTTTTTTTCGGGTTAGAAATCCTCATAGGATGTCCGCCGCCCTGGGTTGGGCCGGTTGGGCGACGGGGTCTGTCAGACTTTTACTGACCAAAACCACCCCGGTGTCTCTTCTATCACGAGCAAACGCGTGAGGCCGCGGGAGTCTAAATTCTTCCACGGCCCCACACCCTCGTGCTGGTGCGTTGTGCGTGCTTCCCAACGTGTTGTTGAGTTTAACATTGCATCACCTCGCTCAATTGCCGTCTTCCTTCACTCAGTTTTTTTTTTTGAGAGAATTGGCTCTTGACAAACAATTTGCCTGCAGCGGTGTTTCCGTCTGACTACAATTTAAGTGTCTTCAAGAGTAGAATGAATAGGCTCTTAATAAAATAGCGCGCTTTACCATCAACGATTACATCACTGATTGTCATCAGGCGGGATTGCGTGGTGTGCCTCTGCTATTGTAAATATATGTAAAGAACAATTATGGACAAATTGCCTTGTCGCTTTAAGTTGTGCAACTGACCAAACTAAATAATGATAAGATAGTAAGTATTGTAAAACATTTTGTTCTACTGAGAACTTTCAAACGAACACATTCGAAAACGGCATTCGCTCATCAAAGTTCTATGGTAATTGAACAATTTTGCAAATAAACCACCTAATACTTCTTTCGCTTTATGCTCTAAAAATGTGCTGGCTCAACAATGTAAAAAACGCAATGAATGTTGTTGAACTGTCAAAATGAAACCGCAATAGCAATACAATCATCAATCGCCCCGATTCTATTGTTCCCAAGATAAGATAAGATAAATTATGTGTGTACATACAAGAATATGATAAGAACATGTTTACCACCTAGTATGGCGTGCAAATATTATGATTAATAATAATTTTACTTATAAATTTCATGTCAAAAAAAAATATCAAGCGATTCGTCGTGTTCCGGCATGATGTCTGGTGAAGCTTATACGGGTCTGAGCAGTTGTGTTGCGATGTGTGCCGTGTACGATCCGCCAAATGTTGTTGTGTCGGGAGTTTGGTCGTGGAGTCTCCAGATCAATCTCCCTCTAGCGCAGCATCGTTTGTTCGTGTTGGTCTTGGGTTTTACATTGCATCACCTCGCTCAACTGCCGTCATCCTTCCTATTCCTAAGTTTTTTAAGTGAATAGGCTTAATAAACTAGTGCGCTTTACCATCAACGATTGCATCACTGCTTACCATCAGGCGGGATTGCAGTCAAGCACTAGTTTATAATTATATAAAAACAAAAAAACAAATATAAATATACCTAATGGCAATACAAAATAAAAATAATTGTCAGCACAGGAAATAATAAATAACAATGCATCAAAATCTATGTCAATATAAACGCTTCTGTCAAAAATTCATTAAGGTTATATTATGCTTTGTCAAATAAATATGACTTTAGTCAACATTTCAAATGTACATTATTTAGCTCCCTCCAACTTTAAGGTAACTTGTTATAAATAATCGGAGCCATGCAAAAAACACTTGCGCATAAGTGCAGCCCTGCTCCCATGCAGACAAATTTGACTTTGATCACGCCTGTTTCTTGGAAACTTATCTGCCATTCGCGAAAATAAATTAAAATTATTTCTTACAAACATTACTGATAAGGTAACTTAAGTTTGCAGTGCATATCGTTCATTCTATTTCCGGGTCCGGCTGTTTGTGTATGTGACTTTAAATATTTGGAAACGCACCCACGACACAGGAGGAATTCCTAGTGAGGGGCACCGTTTATACAAAAAAAAAAAGAAAAAAAGATGGCGGCAGTATCTAGGTATATACCATAAAACTCCTGTTATAATCGTTGGTTATTGTATATACCCGGTGTGGCACTCGAGAGCCTGTTCTATGTCTCACTGACGCTGCCCAGCTGGATTCCAAAGGCACACCTGCTTACTATTGGTTAAGACACGTGTACACTGCTTTTGGATTCTTTTAAGTCTACACTCTGGGTTGGTAAGATTTAGCATAAAAAGATACAAGAGACAAGCTAGTAACAGTCACGAATACCTATTGTAATTTTATCTCACGAAGCGACCCACGCTTTACTTGTGATAGTCAAATGTACAAACGTGCTGTGAATGTGTGTGTAGCCTGAACATAAGAAAGCGAGTGCCACTTCATGAGATGAAATACTATACCTATATTTAGAAGTTTCAAAGGGCTATCGGACATATAAATAAACAGACACGGAAAAACCTGTACGACACACAAATATATTATTGGCGTATTCTTTTTCCGCACGGAACAACTGTGCGAAAAAAGAATACGCGACACGCGACTTTAAAAGCCCTTTTCTGAATCAGAAGAAAACTAAGCTCTACTACGAGCTAATGTATATATACGTTCCTGTACACCACAAAACTACATGTCGTGGATAACGATATCATTTTAGCAAAAGTTGCCCATTTCTGTTATGTAGTAGTGGGAAAAATGCTGTGACGTATTTTGTAATGGCGGCACGTGTACAGAGACGTTTTGGAGAGTGGGCATTGTGAACGGACACTTCACTTTGAGGCGCGAACCAGGGCACTTCTTCGGGTCGAAACTGTTGGTTTGTTTAAATTGTTATTTCGTATTTAGTTTTTACCTCTATAGAATTGAGGACTTCGTGCTCTAATTCAAAACTCACCTACGAAATGGAGACCTTACCACCACACTAAGATGATGATGACCCTATCTTTCCTCCATCACTGACGTCGGCAAATACAACATTTAAAAAAAATTAAACGCTTCAAAATATACTATGGACGGTAATAATGCTAATGGAATCTCTTCCAGGCAACCTTAGAATTGACAGTGATTTTCCTAGAAATATAATGGGACTGTTATTATTGGTGTAAATATTATGCATAGGTACAAATTACCCAATCAACGTTATGACTTTTTACCCCAATCGACAAGTGTGTACGCTCCACAACCCGCGTCTGTCGGTCTGCACAATGTTCCCGCGTCATCGAAACTCACAACATCCGTCTGAAGAATGTAGTTTAGCACCATCTAGCGGCTTTAGACTAAACTAGAATTAAAGAAATGAGTTGCAGAAGGTTTACAAGGCTTGTTGTCCCCCTGCTATTGAACTAAATTCGGCGAACAACAAAGTTTTATGATATTACTATTAGCCTGGAGTACAGGCGAAGAGAAGCCAGCCTGTCCGTGTTCTATAGGATGCATTTTGGAAAGTGTGCGCGGGAATTGCATGATTTTATTCCCCATCTCCGTACCATCATCGAACGACGCGTCGCGCGTCATACGGCTAGTTTCCACCCTTACGTTGTTGACACCACAACGTTCCCAACGAAGCGTTTTGCCTCGTGTTTTATACCGCGTACATTAAGGGAATGGAATAATTTGCCAGCGGCGGTGTTTAAAGAAAGAGAAGAAAAAGCCTTTACCTATTTGCAGTAAACATTACGCAAAAAAAATTTCAACACAAAAAAGAAATTGAAGGAAACATGCGTCACATTCACGCAAAACAGCTCTCGCTCAGCATTATGCTGCGACCCTATGCAAAACAGAGTCCAGCGCTAGTTTTCAGCGACAGCTGGCACCGACGTAATGACGTCACCCGGTGCAACAAATGTACGAATCAGACTGTTGAGGACGTCGAAATCTCCACTTCCCATAATTATATCTTCACTTTAGTTTGGAGTGGGCCTTCTTTACCGTCTTCTTTTTTTCTACACAGAGATGATGATGACGTGCGTCCGTGCGTCACTGCTGCAGAGAGGCGATTCTCGTAATAATTTTACGAACGTTCAGACTCCGATCTCAGACTGTCAAAATAGTAGATTGTTAACCTAGGGTCGAAATAATCAATTCCCGAGGTATTTAGACTATAGTCCAAGTAGGAATTGATTATTTTACCTGTGTTAAACACTCTACTTTTCATTTCAAATATGAAGAAAATACACAGATCCAGAAAGTCCAGTCACAGATACATAACAGATTAGTATCCCGCTAATTTATGTCAACTTTTTAAATTTTAAACATGGAACACACCGAGTTTCTATACAGGAAGTTAACACTGGGTGTTTAAAACCAACGTTAAAAAAGTTACTGATTGTGTTGATTATATAATTCTGTAGTCTTGTTTGTTTGTTGTGTCTTCCTTAGCGATAATTCCACTAGATTTGGACCAAATGACAATACATAAGAAATAACTATGTAAAAGAAATTGGTAACAACACCAATATAATATATTTACTGCAGCTACCATTAGTCATATCACAAACGCAATAGAAGAAATTGGTTAAACGGGCTGTAGAAAAGGTTTATATAATTTCATTGCTGTTGTATTTTCTTGTGTTCATTGCCATACAATATATAGTATTATATTGTTGTTAACGTTAGTAGGTACCAACAACCCGACCCGACGCGACCACGTCACAGGTGCCGTGTGTCCTGCCCCCCGCCGCTCGCGGCAGGGTTGCTTACCGCACACGTATTAAGTTATCTCTTTTTGCGAAATAATATTTATTATTTTAGGTGGATTTTTTTTTAAGTTTAGCCCGGCTTTTGTATCCATTAGTAGAATCGGTTATCGATACATAACAATACCTTCACGGATCGGACAGGGTTTTCTTTACATATTGTATTGCAAATACATAGTTACTTACCATTTTGCAAATTACAAGATGATAACAAAATAATGTTTCAACCGTCACTAATGTTACCTAAGTAGTAAGTTAAGTCTCTCTCCGACGGTAGCGGTAGCGAACGCGGCTGTTGCGCAAGGAGGCGCGGGTTCGATCCCCACACAGTGCAAATATTTGTATGCATGAATATGAATATTTGCACTGGTCTGGTCGTGCCTCGGAAAGCACGTTAAGCCGTTGGTCCCGGTTGCCATACGAACATCTAGTGGCAGTCGTTACGGGTTGTTGGAACCCTCAAAAGTCTAACAATTGGTCTAACAGCAATGCTTAGATATCACCTTCGGGTTGTGGAGGTCAGACGGCAGTCGCTTCACGGAAAATATCGAAGTTTAGCCAAACTCAGCAGTTAAACTGGCAAAGCGGACTCCTAGACTCCAAAACTGAAAGGGCTGCGGATGCGACTGGGATTAACGCTGAGATGATGATGGAGTATTGTAAGTTAAGTAGTATTATAGTATTGTATAAAGTCATATGTTTCTTTAAATGAACAGACAGCTGTGCTGCTGGGGAGTTTGTTCCGCTACTTCTTCCCAACGAAGGCACTAGGAAGTGTCGATGGGTGGGCGTTTTGGGGGACTGTCCTAAGTAATGTTGACGTTCAAAAAGTGCTGATTCTCAGCCTAATTTGAATAAATGACTTTTGATTTTTATTGTAATCTATTTCCAAAGAAGTGTAGTGCGTTTGTTTAAACCTTTGCCTGCCCTTTTTTGCAGATGGAAAATCATTAAATGACCTCTCCCTGTCAGACTTTTACTGACTAAAACCCACGGTATCTGTTTCAAACAACCCATAGCCCTGGCAGGACCTCTGCCTGCCCTTCGTGGTGGTGCCTTCCCGCCACTACACTGACCGCGGCACCTGCTTCTCCATAAAAGTAAAATAGTAGAAGGGGAGTATTCCAATTATGTGCGAAAGTAAAGATTCTATTGGATTTGGCGACACCTGCGCCGGCAGCGCACCTGTGCAAGGGAGGAAGGGGTGGCCGCATTACCCACCCCCCGGAGCTTACTATGAGTTCGATACAGGAGGACTTGTGAGACTGTGTTTTTGAAGGAAAATGCTGTTATAAAATGTTAATTAGGAAAAGGATATTTTTTCAGAAGATCTCGTTAGAAAAAACACATTTGTTGGGTTTAGGGGTAAAAAGGTACTCGCGACGAAAAGGTCTGTCCGTCACAGCGTACAGGTACGAAAAAAATGTCGATAAAGAAGAAAAAAAAGAACGAATATGTACTCTTAATAAATTAGTTAACTAGCCATGAAAAAGCCTGCGCTAAATACCGTCGTAGTTTCAATACACTGGTGCAAAATAAGTCGATAGCATATAGAAACCACCATAATGATTTGACAATTTCGGGTAGTTTGACCTGCGTACAAGTTCTGTTTTAATTATTAAGTATTGACATAGTAGCTAAGTAAAGATTCTTGCTAACCCGATGAACCGTGTTTAGTTTAAATAAATAAATATTTATTATTCTAATCTATACAATATGTAAAGAAAACCCTGTCCGACCCATAAGGATAATAAAGGTTAGGTAAACACTTGACCAAATATAATATAAAATTTTACATAATCATCATAGTAACAATACTAATGAATTTTGAAATAATCCTTTTTTCCCGGGAATTAATTCCAATTTCCACGAAATCTGGTAATTTTTAAAAAAGTGACAACACCGATATTATTATAAGCGAATAGCGACGCGACCACGTCACAGGTGCCGCGTGCCCTGCCCCCCGCCGCCCGCGGAAGGGGCTCCTTACAGTACATGTATTAAGTTACCTCTTTTTGCGAAATAATATTTATGTTTTTAGGGGGATTTTTTTTTAAAGTTTTGCCTGTCTTTGTGGGCATTATTAGAATCAGTTATCGATAGCTAACAATACCTTCACGGATCGGACAGGGTAGGTAGGTAATCACTAGATCATCATTATCAGCTCAGCGTTCAGTCCCGGTTGCATTCGCTGCTTTCGCGTTGGTGCCCGGGATCCCCTTTCCTGCTCAATCTCATCCATTTCGCGCGATCTTTAGCATGCTGTGGTGTGTGATTGTTAGCACGCATGTCTTCACTTACAACGTCAAGCCAGTATTTCTTTGGTAATCACTAGATAATATAATAGAATGAAATATAATATAATCTTATATGAATTACATACGTATTTTGTCCCAGAACACATCGGTTTCCTCCATGTTTCCCTTACTATTTTAGTTTTCACAAAGTGTTGAATTTTTATGTAATTTCGTTAATATTGCCGATATACAACGTTATTTTTTTTTATAGTAGTCTGTTCAGAATAAGCAACTGGATCGATTCCAATCATTTTTACAACATCTTATATTTTTTCTCAAATACAGAAATTGTTGCAGTGTGGTTACCGAGCGCGCAACATAGCTGATAGTAGATAATAATACTAGGCGCGTGAGACAGGGCCCACCACGCCGCTGCAGGCGCGGGTGGGCGAGCGGTGCGTTGACCATATTTATCTAAACGATTCCAACTAGTCGCAATCATTTGACAAAAATGTGTTCGTCGATTAGGGCGCTGGCAAGATAACAACCCCATAACTTTGTAGTTTTTCATGATATCTTTTTGAAATTTGTATACAGAATTTTTGATAAAAAAAATATTGGGCACGTGTTTCGGGTTTCGCATATACAAAAAATAACGTTGTTTGTAATTTCCGAGCGGGCACAAAGCTTGTCACCTCACCGTCATATCATCTCACTTGATCCTCACGCAAAAAAGTCGTAGGCCCCATCACTCAGGTGCGTCGCGTTGAAAAATATCATATCCCCCCCCCCCCTCCCCCCCTCACAACTGTTGAGCATACCAGCGGCTCACAAGCGTGATTTACACAAGTATTTATTAAATTATTGATTGACGACATTTTTCCCAATACAACAATATTTTTTTGTACCGTACCTTGTGAGGCTGAGAATCTATTCCAATGTAGTTTATTGTAATACTAGCTGTGCCCCGCGGTTTCACCCGCGTAAGCTTCTAGCCGAATGAGCTCTGTTGATATAAAATAAGCGCCTGTTAAAATAATGGGGGTAATATGTAGTACGTCCGCGTTTGCTCCCGTTTCCGCAACATTTTTTGTTCCTGCTCTGCTCCTATTAGCATAGCGGGATGTTTTATAGTCTATGTCCTTTCTCAGGCTCTAGACTATCTGTGTACCAAATTTCATTACAATTGATTCAGTAGTTTTGGCGTGAAAGCCGGACAGACAGACAGACAGACAGACAGAGATACTTTCGCATCTATAATATTAGTATGGATAATAGCGTGATCAATTAGGTTTTTTTAAAACAGTCTTGTTAGATGCTCAAATTATCTAGTTACGTATGTGATCTTAAAACAACAAAAACTTCTAGACTAGATAAAATTGAGTCCGGACCCGTACTTCACTTAAGTTAAGTGGGTGATGGGCCGATGACCTGATGAAGGCCTTAGGAAAGGCTGGATGTGAGAAGCACATGGTGATGGAGGCTAACGTACCAGCAGAGGTCAAATGATGAAGCTAAAATGACTGCAATGATGCGTAATTTGAGTAATAAAAGTGTTACTGAATACTCTAAAATCCTTCTACTGCATGGTTTTCCAATGAGTATGAGAATTGGATGACTTAATTCCGCAATCACCGCTCTGTCATCAGATGCCCCGTCATACGACGAGTATCCATCCTTATGTTGTCGATACCACTACGATCCGGACGAAGCGTTTCGCCTCGTTTTTTATACCGCGTACATCGAGAGACTGTAACAATTTGCCTGAGGCGGTCTTCCAGTCTGATTATTATAATTAAGTATCTTCAAGGCCCTTAATAAACTCAAGCGTATGTATACCATCAGGCAGGATCACGGTCAAGCACTATATAGTATATCTATCCATACTAATATTATAAATGCGAAAGTATCTATGTTCGTCTGTCCGGTTTTCACGCCAAAACTAATAAACCGATTGTAATGAAATTTGGTACACAGATAGTCTAGAGCCTGAGAAATGACATAGGCATCCCGCTATGACCAATAGGAGCAGAGCAGTAACAAAAAATGTTGCGAAAACGAGGGCAAACGCGGACATACATATTGCTCCCATTATTTTAACAGACGCTTATTTTATATCAACACGCGGACGGAGTCGCGAGCAACAGCTAGTAACGAATAAAAAAATGAATCACTCACTGCAAGCCTGCCTATACAGACAGACTAGAAAGAATCCGTGCAATTGAAGAAGCTAATATTTATACATTTTAAAATACACTTACATATAAGTTTATTGAATGTTTGGTCTGTTTCCCAGTCCATCTAGACTACAGGAAGAATGCAGACAGCAATCATGGCGGCGGTATGGCCAGAGTCCAGACGTCTGTTTTGTGATAAATATTTACTATTAACTGGATGAAAGGTCGGTGTGTATGTTTTGTGAAGTTTTCGAATGTTTCACGTAGCTTGTCTTTGTGTGAATATATTTACTCGAATTAAAGGGGTCACTAATCACTGAAGTGCCGGAAGGTTCATTTGCTTATCGGAATGAAAGTCAGTATCACAAAAACACGAATATATATTTTCAATAACAAATGTGCGCGATACAGCTCCAGCGCGCGGACGGGACGCAACTGGCTCAAGCGGCGGGGTTAGCTTACACTGCAATACGTAACCGCTACAACATTCCCCCTTTTACAAAAAAAAAAAATTTTGACACATGACAATCTAAAAATTTAAAAATATTCTACGAGTGGAGCCGCGGTACATACATTGTACTTCTCCCACAATACTTGCCACTGCACACGACACCGTTGCTATTTGCTTATTCAGCTACTTGCTCGTGTGTGTGCTGTGGTGGTCTGATTACTTGCTGTCGTTCTATGTTTCCATGCCCGTATTGCATTACGCGATAAGCGTGTTCAGCTGAATCGCGTAAGTCTCGGGCCTTGTTTTGACTTCGACAACGGAAACTGACTCCATGGCTTACAATTGAACGCTGTTTTACACATACTTAGTTATCAATAATACGATACATTACTTACTACATTTGAAATAACACATACATTATATAAAATTACTCAGGCAATAGCCAAACTCTGCTCAAATTAGATACAAACAATACACTACAATATTATATCCTCAATTAATCGGGCTACAGTCAAGCTCTACTTAACTTAACTCTATGTATACAATTAACACACATATTTCTATTTAACACCATGATCACTCTATGACGCACTAATCCACGTGTCATTTCCGAATCGCCGCCCTTAAACTGGTAGGTGATTCGTCGTTCCACGAGGTGTCTTGACCTATTTTAATTTGTTCACATTACGGTTACATTTTTGAAAAAGACATTTTACAATTACAACACACTTTACACATTTCTTTTTTTTTTACTCTTATTATTTACTTTTGTTATATCTAAAATAAATGTTATTACAATACATTTTAGTTGACAAAATGTTATTATAATACTTATGCAATACAATTTCACTTTAGCTTACCTCTGTTATACATTTCTTTTTCTTATATATAATATATGCATACATATGTCCACGTTATCAGAGCCATGAGCATGACTGAATACTCGTAATTATTCGATACGTTTTTTATTCTTTCTGTTGTTGGTACATTCATTACACTGTTTGGGCCTGGACTTGTTGCTGAATGACTGTTCCTATTTCTTTCCGAAGACCACTTTGTATTCCTCTTTTACATTTTCTACACGACACATAGAAAATAACACATACTATGATCATTAATATAACCAATAGCATTATACTTGAAATTTTAATATGACTTTCTACGTTAGTCCAATCCGAATTGTTAGCTCCATTTTGGGCAATTATTATTTCCTCTTGCTTACTGTAAGTTTTGCCCATTTTGAATATCATTAACAAAATATATTTTTCGTTTATATTTGTCTACTCTTGATGGTTTACAAAATATGATAGGATGCTTATTTCTGATTTCTTAAACACGTTATTATTACTTACTTGCAAAAATTACTTATTTATACTAAACATACCTAGTTGGCGTTTTAATAACTCGGCCACTACGTGTGGTCCAAGTTTTAGGCGCTGCGGCCGGTTCACAAAATACAACTTTCTTCTTAGTCTCTAATGTTTTTTTTACATTTTTTATTTTCTGTTCTACACATTGTTTATTCTCTGTTGATTCCTGACCTGTAAGTTGAGGATCACGAAGTGTATATGCTGGTTTCAACCTATCTATTGAAACACGCGCTTTTCTATTTGGCATTTTTAACAAAAAATGTTTGTCACCACGACTTATGACGCTGTAGGGGCCGTCATAGGGGGGTTGTAATGCTTTCCTAACCGTGTCATTTCTAACGAATACCTGATCGCATGTCTTCAAATCTGGGTGAAGGAAAATAGACCTACTATCATGGTGCCGCGTTGGCCTTGACCTTAAATTACCAATTACTTTCCTAAGCTGCCTAACGTATTCGTGTTCGTCACGAAAAACTTCTTGTGTATCTTCGAAAAACTCACCTGGAAGTCTTATGTTTGTACCATACACCATTTGTGACGCGCTAATACTAGTGTCTTCGCATGGAGCTACTCGTAAACCAAACATTACTGTACCTAATTCCTGTAACCAATTCGTGTGATTCATTCTAGCCATTAATGCTGCTTTAAGCGACCTATGCCACCGTTCTACCTTACCGTTGCTTTGAGGATGAAAACTAGTAGTTCTAATTTTGTTTATACCTAATAGTTTCATCATTTGTTGAAATAGATTACTTTCGAACTGAGTTCCCTGATCACTAGTTAGTCTAGTCGGGCATCCAAATCTGACTATCCATCCGTCATAAATTGCTTTTGCCACTGTTTCTGCATGAATTTCCTTTATTGGGAAAGCTTCTGGCCACCTGGTTTTCCGATCTATTACCGTTACTAAATACCTATACCCTTCAGGTGTGGTCGGCAAGGGCCCTACTATGTCCACATGTATGTGTTCGAACCGATCACATAATGGAAAAGTACCTAATTCTGACTTGCCATGACGGTGTACCTTTGCGCGTTGGCACCTAATACAAGCTTTGGCCCACTGTCCTACCTCTTTGTTCATACACGGCCAATAATATTTGTTTGCAATCATTTTTTTGGTTGTACGAATGCCAGCGTGACTTAAGTTGTGTATCATATTGAATGCTATTTTTCTAAACTTTTCTGTTAAATAAGGTCGAACTTTACTTCCTTCTATATTACATACGATAGACTTATCGCAGGTCGGTACTGCAATTTCCCTAAACTGTGTTTCGTCTTTGAGTATTTCCTGTAATAACTTATCTTTACTCTGTTCTTCCGCTAATTCTCTATAATCGATTAAACCTTGACAATTTATACTTTCTATTCGCGATAAACAATCTGCGACTACGTTTTGCTCGCCTGATACATGTCGTATATCGGTTGTAAATTCACTAATGTATAATAATTGACGGGTTCTCCTTGCTATTTCGTTTTCACTTTTTTTCTTACTAAAAGCGTATGTCAATGGTTTGTGATCTGTAAATATAACTAGTTCTCTACCTTCTATAAAATTTTGAAAATGTTGTATTGCCATATACACGGCTAATAGTTCACGATCATAGGTACTATATTTTATTTGGGCATCTGATAATTTTTTTGAAAAATAACCTAATGGTTGCCATTTATTGCGTACAAATTGCTGCAAAACAGCGCCCACACACGTGTCTGACGCGTCCGTAAAAAGTGCAAGCTGACATTCTGGCAACGGATGTGATAAGGTTACAGCCTGTTGCAATTGACGCTTACATTCTACGAATGCTTTTTCTGCTGATTCTGTCCACACTATTTTAGTTTTGTCACGTTTCTTAGAGTCATGTATATATGAATGTAATACTGCCTGATTTTCTGCCGCTTTAGGTATGTGCGCCCTATAAAAATTGATCATCCCTAAAAATCTTCTTAATTGCTCTACTGTTTCTGGTTTCGGTAGATTTTCGATTACCTTGACCTTGTCGTCCAACGTATGTATACCTTCAGTAGTAACTTTATATCCTAAAAATTCTATTTCTGTTTTGCAAAAATCACATTTACTTATGTTTATAGTAATACCATATTTATTGAACCGTTGAAAAATTATTTCTAAATGTTCCTTATGCTCCGTTTCGTTGTTACTAGCTACTATGACGTCATCAATATATGAAAACAAGAAATCTAAACCTTGTAATACTGTCGTATTCATAAAACGCTGAAAGGTTTGAGCTGCATTGCGTAAACCGAAGCTCATACGGGGAAATTCGAATAATCCGAAGGGTGTAATAATCGCGGTTTTTTCTACATCGTCTGGAGCGACCTCTATACAATGATATGCGCGGTTAATGTCAATTTTGCTAAATATTTTCTTTCCTCCTAGCACGTAGGTGAAATCTTGTAAACGAGGAACTGGGTACCTGTCTGGTTTGGTGATGGCGTTGAGTCGGCGATAGTCGCCTACTGGCCTCAACTCGCCGTTCTTTTTCGGTACAATGTGTAATGGGCTTGCCCACGGACTCTTTGATGGTCTGCATATGCCCATATCTTGCATGATCTGAAATTCTGCCTTGACTTTCTTATAACTATCCGGCGGTAATGGCCTTGACCGCACATATACCGGAGGACCTGTCGTTTCTATGTGATGGTAGACGGTATGAGCAGAGCTTTTAGTGAATGAAACTGGTTTCGTAATGTCTGGATATTTTTTTAACAGGTCGTACATAGGGTGTGTGTCGACGATAGTGTATATTGATTGTTCATTATATTCTACGATTGATCCTACAACATTCAGGTCAGTTAAGCGATCTACAATTTTCCTGCTCCTTAAATCTACTAACAAACTATGATATTCTAAAAAATCTGCACCTAAAATAGGTTGATTAACGTCCGCAATAACGAATGTCCATCGATAAGGACGTCGTAAATTCAGGTTTAAATCTAGAGTTCGCACACCATAGGTTTTAATCTCACTATCGTTAGCCGCGAATAATCTATAGTCTGAACACTCACCAGAAAGTTTTTGTTTACTTGTAGGTGGAATAACTGATATGTTGGCACCTGTGTCAACTAGAAATGTCATACCGCTTCCTCTGTCCATTACGCTGAGGCGGTGATTAGATCCCGGCACAAAGTTCACCGCTGCCAAATGTACCGTGGCTAGTTTTCCGTCTTCCAGGCGCACGGCTTCTCACACGATTGCGCGTTCCCTCGATAACGAAAGTGATGTCTGCACAACCAATTCGGATCTGCTGGTGTCATTCTGGGTCTGGACGGCGATCTCGAGCGACTCCTATATCCACGTCCACGGTCACGTCCTCTGAACATATCTTGTCGACGCTGCTGCTGTTGGTCTTTCACCTCCGCGCGTTGTCACGTCGGGGTCACCACTTTCACGTAGCTTGTCTTTGTGTGAATATATTTACTCGAATTAAAGGGGTCACTAATCACTGAAGTGCCGGAAGGTTCATTTGCTTATCGGAATGAAAGTCAGTATCACAAAAACACGAATATATATTTTCAATAACAAATGTGCGCGATACAGCTCCAGCGCGCGGACGGGACGCAACTGGCTCAAGCGGCGGGGTTAGCTTACACTGCAATACGTAACCGCTACAAATGAATGAAAGATGTAGAACCGAATTCTTGAACACCAAGCTGGAAGACATTAAGAAGTTCCCAGTCTAAGACTTATCGAACCGATCCGTGAGACCACTCATCATCATCATCTCAGCGTTAATCCCAGTCGCAACCGAAGCGTTTTTTAGGTCCGCTATACAAGTCTAACTGCTGATTTTGGCTAAACTTCGATATGTTCCGTGAAGCGACTGCCGTCTGACCTCCACAGCCTGAAGGCGATATCGAAGCATTGCAGTTAGACCAATTGTTTGGCTATATAGTATGTTCGTATGGCAACCAGAACCAACGGCTTAACGTGCTTTCCGAGGCACAACCAGACCACTGCAAATATTCATATTTGCACTGCGCGAGGATAGAAACCGCGCCTCCTTGGGCAGCGGCCGCGTTCGTTACCGCTACGCCACAGAGGCTGTCACGATCCGTGAGACCTGACCACTAAATGCAAGAATTCAGGCGCACCATTAAATTCACATAAACTAGATTGATGGTAACACAAACTGTTATTACAGGCTGCCCAGTGTAATGGCTGGATATCGCAGGCGGCGCCGCGATGCGCAGCTAGTGCGGGATTCGATAATGCGACAGAGATCACAATTCATACAAGAGTATTGCGATTGGCAGATGTTTAAATAACTAAGTATATTTGGAATATGTTATGTTATGTTAACATTTAAGTATACAAGTAACCACAGAGTCTTTTTACTGTCCGCCGATTTAATTACAAAATATCGGAATAATTGCTTACTAACTTACATTATATAAAAGATTGTGTTTATAACTCGAGAATCACAATATTCGAATGCATCAGTTCATAACTCAAATATTGTGATTAGCTGAGTTTTAAACAGTCTTTTTTAAATGATATACAATACAATGTTATTGCTTCTTTATGGGAAACCTGAATACAGTTTGTTCAGGATAAGGAAATGAATCGATTCCGAACAGTTTTACACCATGCTATATTTTTTTCCAAATACTTTTAGAATTTATTGCAGTGTGGTTACCGAGCACGCCACGCTGCTTACGGTAGATCATAGTACAGCGCACGCCCGCGCAACAGCAGACGCCACAGGTCAATGCACCGCTCGGCCGCCCGAGCGGAATATGGGCCATATTTTTGTTGGGACAGCTAAGAGTAGGATAGCAAGCTTATAACTTTGTGGTTCTCCATATCTTCATATTTTGTACATAGATTATTTACTTAAAAATACTGGACACGTGTTTCGGGTCTGGCTTAGGCGGAGAAGAAGAAACACTAGTTTGTGTTAGGTTTGAATCTGTATAAGTTTGATATATTAAATTCTTATGTCACAATGTTTGCAACTCAACTCCTCTGAAAAGACTTATCCATTTTTATACTGACAGATTATACGAATTCATGTAATTGTTCTTTTTTCTGAAGTATCAATTCAATCAATTCAATTTAACTTTATCATTTAATTCAGTTTGTAAATAATTTAATTTATCTTCTTTGTCTTGTAATGTTCAAGTGGTAAATATTTTTCTTCTGGCAAAACAACAGTTGCCGGAGCAATTAGTAATTAGATTTTTTTTATACATTTGTAAAGAAAGAAAGAAAACACAGTTATCTAGCACAAACCAACAGACAGACAGCAGGCAGTCAGGTTTTACAGTCTATAATCTGTAAAATTTGGCAAAATAATACAAAGCTAATCCTTTACCTGCAAAAATATTACTTTTAATTCCAACGCTAAACGTCTGTGGTCAAACACGACCACCGCGGTTGTAGACCATTAGCCTCTGTACCATAAATTCGTCTGTGTCGTCATAACACAGGAATAGCTCGCACGCCCCCGGAACATATGCGGGCCGTATGCCGCGCACGTGCCCGTGTTTACAGGAGCCCGTCACGACCATCTGGGAGGCACGAGCTACGACACATTTGAGGCGGCATTATAGTTGCCGAAGTAGCAGTTGCATCTATAGGACCGATGGATGCGGAAGGCGCAGAACCGGTCGTCGTCGTGGAGATCCTTGAGGGAGACCTATGACCAGCAGAGGACGTCTTTCGGCTGAATTGCTGATGATGATGATGGTCTCAAAAGCCTGAAGCACAGGCGAAGAATAGCCAGCCTGTCGGTGTTCTATAAGATGCATTTTGGTGAGTGTGCGAGGGAATTGCATGATTTAATTCCCCCATCTCCGTTCCACCATCGGACGGCCCTTACGTCGAGTTTCCGTCCTTACGTTGTTAATACCACAGCGATCCGAACGAAGCGTTTCGCCTCTTCTTATATACCGCGTATATCGAGGGCACAATAGACAGAGAACAGTAAAACATCTTCATATAAACGAGCCGCTCTCGGTTTGAATGTATGCGTGCGCGCCGAGCGCCGTGTCGGTACGTGATTTCACGCACACGCTGGCATAATATAGGATGGTATAGGATGGCGGCAATACGGGCTGTGCCGCGTGACTGTGAGCACGCGCGTAAATTACATTACCGCTCGCGTTCGTCAATTCTCGCCGGCCACTTACCATAATATTAATTATTACGAGTATCATGACTTCAAAAGGGGGAAAAAAATATTGTAGTGTTTTCGGGTGCCTCAATAATGATTTCGCAAATCCGGACTTATCATTCTTCATACTTCCTACTGAACCAGAAATGTAAGTACAACTTAAATCAGAATCAGAATCAGAATCAGAATCAGAATCAGATATTTATTTGTAGAACATAGGTAGGTAATACAGATGGTGATGTCAAT
Organism: Sesamia nonagrioides; assembly: GCA_017933935.1. Classification (NCBI taxonomy): domain Eukaryota; kingdom Metazoa; phylum Arthropoda; class Insecta; order Lepidoptera; family Noctuidae; genus Sesamia; species Sesamia nonagrioides. The sequence continues at coordinate 12,307,175 of JADWQK010000551.1, forward strand.
ATAAAATGAACACTATGTCTTACCGTCGAAGGCGTACAAATATTCACAGTAAAATTATCATAAAATACAATTAAATTAAAAAAAGGATATAATCATACAGTCAAAATTAATAATTAAAACAAATTCAGAGGTTAAATAAAATAATTCCTTAATAACAAAACCGTCCCTACATCAATTGATCATCCAAATATTCACTAAGCGTATAATAAGTCTTCTCGCACAACAAATTAAAAATAAATCTTATTAGAAAATGTGATATATGTATTGTTTGTTTCACAGTTTATTTGCTTTATTAAGAGCGTACCCGAGTCGCATTTTTCCATTTAATTGTATTCTCAGATTTACTTCCTGAATACTACGCTTAAAGTTAAGTTTATTTTAAGAGGCCCAGTTTTACTATAAAACAGAGTATTGAGTACGAAATATGTTTTAAGTAAACGTATTTGTCGCGTATAGTGTAATAAGGGCAATTTCACAATAATCAATATTGCAAATAACTATTATTTTTTTTCTATTGTCTTATGTGTTGTTTGATCCAAATATGACGTCTTAATCATAATATTAAGTTAATAAAATTATAGTAAAATGCGACCGACTGACGCTTAGGGTTGCGTAGAATTTTAGTTATAACATAACAATAACCTTTAATCCCTCCGACGCGACGCGAGGTGCTCTTAATAGTCTTAATAGCGCGCGGCGCCTTTGTTGCATTTGAGCTAGCTGATGCTATCCGATTATATAAACAAACATTACACAGTACCCATATAAACAATCATTATAATTGTACCTCAGAAACTAATGAGGCTAAAAAGGTTTTGCGGTTTTATTAAAGTAAGGTATCATTTGTTAAATATTCGCTACCCATACATAATCTTAGCTTTACTAATGTCTACTTTTTCATAAGAACTACATATTTATTGTTTACGTTCTCATGTTTTATATCATTTAAGCATTAGTTATAAGCTTGTGAATATTATTGTGTTAGTGTTACATTTAAGTACTCATCACTTAAAATCTTCTCTGATAAGAACCAGTTATATAGATTTCCCATATCACACATCACTTAAAATTTATCATTATTTACGAGCTTTAGAATATAATTTAGTGTTACACTTAAGTACCTAGTCTTAAAAATTTTGTCGGTATCAAATTTGTAACATAATATAATAAATGTTATGTGAATAAAGGCTTTTTATTTTTACTAAATTTATAAATTAGTAAAATATTCAATCATAATATGCTTTTTATTCCATAAATTTAGATCAAAGTGACAACCCTAGGGTTCAACGCAAGAGTAGGCAAATAACTCTGCGGGCGGCCTTAGATAATCTACTGTTCTCTACTGTGTCGAGGGCCTGCAAAAATTGGCCAGCGGCGGTATTTCTGTCGGACTACAATTTAAGTGTATTCGAGGCTAGAGTGAATAGGGTCATAAACTAGCGCATTTTACCATCAACGATTGCATAACTGCTTACCATCAGGCGGGATTGCGGTCAAGTACTGTTTATATTTTATAAAAAAAAAAAAGATGTCTGAGGCGCCAGATCGATAGACTAATCGGGCATAGGTCTATGTTCATTTTATATGACTATTTGTCAGGCTCTTTGTAATTGTTTTGCTTGACGAGTCTTTGGCAATCCCCGATGTACCTACAAACAAAAATATAAATAAGAAAATCAATTAGTACTGCTGGTTTTTATAACAAAATATAAGACTAAAATACTTAGGTCCGTATTCCAGAAGGAAACTCAAGCATTGATCTCTGCTTAAGCATTACTTAAAACTAGTTTCAACCAATCAAATGGCTTGAAACGAGACTTAAGTACAGCTTGAGTTTTGAGTGACGTTCTGTAATACGGACCTTAGTATTGAAATTGGTATCGAAGTAAAAAATAATTTTAACTCTTAGCTATAACAGTAATGACGAAAAAGCATAATGATACCGCATATTGTGTTAATTTTAATGATCTGTGAATACAATGTGTCTGTGTCTTAACAATGTTGCTGTCAGTGCCTATTTAAAAAAAAAAAAACACTAAACAACTTTATTTTCTGTTTATGCGACATCTGAATATAGTTTGTTCAGAATAAGCAACTGAATCGATTTCAATCATCTTTACACCATGTTACATTTTTTTCCAAATACCTACATTTAGAAATTGCTGCAGTGTGGTTACCGAGCGCGCCACGCAGCTTAGGTACGGTATATCCACGGAATAGATCTCTTCTATGGGTACATCATAGTTGTTGGCCCGTGCAACAGCTGACGCCACAGGTCAACACACCGCTTCCCCGCCCGAGCGGAGCGTTAATCATATTTTTGTTGGGACAACCAAGTAAGATAACAAGCTCATAACGTTGTGGTTCTTCATGATATCTTTTTGAAATTTTTTACATAGATTCTTTACTTAAAAATACTGGACACGAGAGTTTCGGCCATGGTTTCGCGTAAACAAAAAATTACCTTGTATCTATACTTCTATACTAATATATAAAGCTGAAGAGTTTGTTTGTTTGTGCGCGCTAATCTCAGGAACTACTGGTCCGATTTGAAAAATTCTTTTGCGTTGGATAGCCTATTAATCCGAAGGGCTTTAGGCTATATAACATCCCGCTATAACCAATAGGAGCAGAGCAGTAACAAAAAATGTTGCGAAAACTGAAGTCAAAGCGGAGCATAAGTAACTCTACGCGAACGAAGTCGCTGGCGGAGGCTAGTAGTGTCATATATTTGTAACACTATTTATTTTAATACTTTTGGTTAGATATCGTAACGTAGGTGTCTAGTTGATATTTCATGAGATTATCTTTTTTTTACTTGGCAATGTTTTGAAATACATATATTGGTAAGAATTTACTCCCTATGTTCGAACAATGCGTTTGCTCTACAACATAAACAACGCAATGTATGTTGGTGAACTGTCAAAATGAAACCCACTGCTACTGATGTTATGTGTTACGCAATCACTCAGCTGGTTTACACTATATTATCAGATACTAGCGGCCGCCAGCGACTTCGTTCGCGTGGAGTTAGTTATACTCCGCTCCTATTGGTCGCAGCGTGAAGTTATATAGCCTAAAGCCTCCCTGGATTAATGGGCTATCCAACGCATATAGAATTTTTCTTATCAGTTCCTGAGATTAGCGCGTTCAAACAAACAAACAAACTCTTCAGCTTTATATATTAGTATAGATATTGATTAGGCACACACAGTACTTAAAGACCAAGACGGGATGCCAGTGATCGTGCGAAATGGAGGCGTATGAGTAGGAACGCGGACCCCGGGCTCCAACGTGAAAGCCGCGGATGCAACCGGGATTATACGCTGAGATGATGATGATGACACACAGTACTTAAAGGTACTATGTTTATAGAAATATTTACAGGTGAATCTGCTCTGCACACGGATGGATGGAACTCGTTAGTGAGAGACGAGTGAGGTGGTCGCGTCATAGACATCTGTGAACGACACGGAGCTACGAAAATTGTATATAGAGTACACACAGAGAGCACACATGAAGCACTGTACAAACAAGATACAAACTAGGCTTTCCTGTAACGACATGACATCGTATTAATCCAAATCAAATCAAATCGTTTATTGCAATCCATAATGTACAGTTACAGGTGGTAAATATAATAATATAGTATTGGAAACAATTATGGACCCTGTTGGGCACAGCAAGTTATACAATAGAAAATTTATTGATGTCAGATATACCTATTATTATTATACGTATATATTTTTAACCGACTTCATTTATTTTATTTCTAACCGAGGAATCATTTTGATTTCTAATTACACTGCTAATTGAAGCATCCTTACTTAGAAAAATCCCACTCACAGCTTTCAGAATTATGTGTTCAGAGCCTTTGTTGGTCAATCTATACTAATATTAAAAACTTAAAGTAAGTTTCTTAGTTTAAGTTTTTTAAGTTTTGATCTCATGTTGGTTCAATTTTAGTTTTGGATTCCTTTTTTTACTTAAGTACAAGTCTAACCTTGTTATTATCTTTGTATAGTTTATTTCCACTTAGTATTAGTACTTACATTTATTTAGTTTAGGTTACCAGTTATATTCGTGAATGTTGGTTCCCCTGTTATTGGCAACTGTATAAGCCTTTTACTTATAACTACTCTATTTGTTAATATATATACAAAAGCTGTTGGTGTACCTTTATTAATAAATAAATATAATATAATCTATACTAATATATAAAGCTGAAGTGTTTGTTTATTTGTTTGAACGCACTAATCTCAGGAACAACAGGTCCGATTTGATTTTTTTTTACGTTAGATAGCCCATTAATCCAGGAAGGCTATAGCCTATATAACACCACTCTGCGACCAATAGGAGAGGAGCATAACGAATATTTAAAATAAATGCTTTTATATTTTGAGGTAAAAATAAAATGTTCAAATAACTAACTCCACGCGAACGAAGTCGCGGGCGGCCGCTAATGAGATATGAAGAGACAGAAGAATTTTTGTCTTTTCTTCGTTACAAAATCTTATACATGTCAACAAAAACCTTTAAGTGAATAAAATATAAAAGGAAAGTTTTTAAAACAGCGCAAGCAGGTAGTGAAGTAGCCCGTCTACTGCTGGGACACAGGCTCCGCTCTGTAAGAGGAAGTAAGCCGTCATCGAAGACGCGTGCTCAGTGCGGGTTGGTAGACGTCACATAGGTACCTTCGAATTTTTGGTTCAAGGAGACGCCAGTTTTATCACAATGGTCTTCTTCATTTGCATGCATTTAGAGAGAAGTGGCGATGAAATAAATGTAGCGGTAGCGAACGCGGCCGTTGCGCAAGGAGGCGCGGTTTCGACCCCCCACAGTGCAAATATTTGTATGCAGGAATATGAATATTTGCACTGGTCAAGTCGTTCCTCAAAAGTCTAACAATTGGTTTATCGGATGCTTAGATATCGCCTTCGGGTTGTGGAGGTCAGACGGCAGTCGCTTCACGGAAAATATCGAAGTTTAGCCAAAATCAGCAGTTAGACTGGTAAAGCGGACCCCAGACTCCAAAGCTGAAAAGCTACGGATGCGACTGGGATTAACGCTGAGATGATGATGATGATGATGTGTTCAGAGTGTGTTCTCTTGAAATACAGGCATTCTAACAACTTTCCTGCTTCTTGAGATCTACCTACTAAAAGTAGTGTAGTGTTTCCTCTGAGCGAGCTTATACTGCCATATGGCTGTGACGTAACGGCCAGCTGGGCGGATGTGTGGCGGGAACGCGCTTCTGTGTGCGTGCCTGAAACCATGCCACTGGTTTATAATGGCTCTGAGGAGGAAGGTCAGTGGCATCAGAGTAATTGGGCTCGATGAGTGATACGTAGATTATGTTATTATATTAGTGACGATTGAGTAGTATTTTCCTTTTCTTTCTTTAGGAATCATAAGTCTTGTGTCGATTTTAGTTGAAATGTTTAATGCGTAAGTATTTTTTTTTGTTATATGTGATAAAAGGGTGTCCTGTTATATGTTTCTGCCTACTTTTAGATATTGGCATCGTAAACTCACACACAGCTGGCTGGCTGGCGGAGAACTGCTCAGGATTGAGATTCTTGGCGTGCCATGGAAGAGGCCTATGTTCAGCAGTGGACGAGTAGAGGCTGATGATGATGATGATTATGACACACAGCCAGACCCGGAAGAAGTACTTGCACGTAGGTCATACAAATATTTGTTTCGTGCGGGAATAGAACCCGCGGCACGCAGCGCAGCAGTCAAAATAGCTTAACCACTGTACCAACCGTACCGTCTAAGTCTATAGTAAAATATTATTTAGTAGCCTTGAATTCATAATTGCCTATCTATACTAATATATAAAGCTAAAGAGTGTGTTTGTTTGTTTCTTTGAACGCGCCTATCTCACGAACTACTGGTCCGATTTGAAAAATTAATTTGCGTTGGATAGCCCATTAATCCAGGAAGGCTTCAGGTTATATAACATCACGCTGCGACCAATAAGAGCGGAGCACATAAAAAAAAACAAATATTAATCCTAATCCAAAAAATTAATAGTATTTAATTTTGAACAAAACTGTCCTTGACATTACTTAATTTCGATTAACATCTTATAAGATAGTACAATTTTAAAATAACTCTTTTGGGGCTAAAATAAAATGTTCAAATAATTAATTCCACGCAAACGATGTCGCGGGCGGCCGCTAGTACAAAATATTTTGCACTCTATACACAGCAGCTGTACAATATAGTTGTATCGTTATCTACATAGATATATCTTCGTACATAGCCTCGTATCTAGGTTCGGATTGCTCGCGCACTGTGGAGCAATTTCCGCGACTCACAGATGCATTTGATGAACAGTCTGACACTTTACATGCTCTCTCTCTCTGCGTCTCTTGATTGTTAAAAGATATAGTTAAGTGTTAGGATTACTGTAGGTCTGGATTAGAGGCTTAGTTATGGTGATGATGATTCATCTTTGATCATTCTCCTGCCATAATCCAATTTATCTGTGGTCGGCCAAATATGTAGTTCTTCCCTACTTCTCTATTGAAATGAAATGAAATCGTTTATGCAAGTAGGATCACTGATCACTTTTACACGTCATATTTTTTGCATGCTTTTTATTAGCTTCTTCTAATGTTTGCTTGCTTGCTTGTTTGTTTGCTGTTTGCGACAGTGGCATATAAAACTTTTTCTACGACCTTGAAATAAATAAATACTAAAAATGTCACGAAAATAGCTCAGCGCGCGCAATTTTCTTTTGGTGTTATAATCCCACAAATTAAAGGCAAAGGCATTTCATCCATATAGCCTAATAACATGCGATGTTTAGTCGTGGCGCAAATACGAGCACTTTTTGGCATAAACATATGTTGATTTTTTGATGCTGTAGCCAATTAAAAACTTTCATTGTAGTACGGTTTACCCGTGTGGAAATGGTCATTGTAACACGACTTGGTAAGAATGAGTACTATTGAGATATGACTTATGGTTATGTATTAAGAAAATTACCAAATAGTCGTAGAAAAAACATAGTTTACAACAACTTAATCTTTCTCGGCTTTCACGAGGTTCTCATCATGCGGGATGGTTATCTCAACAAAAATTACGCGCCACTCTGATCGATCCACCATCACTATATCATAGGCTTATTGGCAACAATAGTCCTGTCAGTGATAATGGATCGATCCCAATACAATGTGATATTTCCATTTTCGAGAAATGGGTCAAAAACATTTTGCTATTATTATTAGTTTTTATATTATAGCTTATTATTTGTTAGTATTAGCTATAGATTGTTTGCCGCATAAAACAATTAAACTAGTCCTTTAACAGTTAGACGTATATTTGTCTCCTAAGTTAACAATTATCGTCCAACACAATATGCGCAGAGAGCAGCTGTCGCCGACATTAATATAAAAAAGATTCAGCGCGGCCAGATGGTAGCACAGCTTTCAATTTGTACGGTAATCTGCTCTGTTTGAACCAGAGGGTAGGACTGTTAGTGGGTTTTGATAAATACCTACAGATTTTTGTCATAATTTGTCGAAATTAAGAATACTGGGGCCAAATGAACTCCAAGTTATAGGAAGTCTGAATTTATGAACTGGTTTGAGCAAGCCATTGGCTTTTGAGTGAAACCTGCTTCATCCGAGGTTGAGGAGTTGAGGTCCTGAAGAATTGTTGGAAACAGTCGTCATGTTACTTTTTTTTATAATTATAATAATAAACTGGTGCTTGACTGCAATCCCGCCTAATGATAAGCAGTGATGCAATCGTTGATATAAAGCGCGCTAGTTTATTAAAAGACTATTCAATCAAAAAAAGACAGTGAATATGTAGGAAGGGAGACGGCAGTTGAGAGAAGTGATGTAGTGTTAAATCCAACAACACGACCAACGATGCTGCACCAGAGGGACATTGATCTGGAGACCCTCCACAATCAAATTCCCGACACAACAACATTTGGTGCATCGTACCCGGCACACATCGCAACACAACTGCTCAAACCCGTCCTCCGTACGGCTTCACTAAACAGCATGCCGGAACGTTGAGTTATATTATATTTCATTCATTTATAGTTAACTAGCTTTCCGCCCGCGGCTTCGCTCATGCCTCATGTTCAGGGATTAATTATCGTATCACTTAACTTCTAAGTTTACATGTGAATATTCGTTTGCAATATACTACGTTTTTTAAACGACACACAGCGTCATCTATCACCGAATTGGTATGAAGCTAACAATATTTTTGTTTTCCCTCATAAATGTAATTTTTTTCCGCATAAAAATTACTCTATTATTTAATCCGGACTTCTAAATTAACGTCTGCAAAATTTCAAAGTAATAGGTTCAGTAGTTACGGGGTGAAAACGGAACAAACAAACGAACAAACTCACTTTCCGATTTATAATATTAGTAAGGAATGAAACGGTACAATACCAATTAACGTAGAGACAATAATATAACTTACAAACCAACACGGAACAGTCGATTCCCTCGCATAATTTCTTTCACAGAAAACCAGACATACACACATATTATTACTATTTATCTTCTTACTAGCGGCCGCCAGCGACTTCGTCCGCGTGAAGTTAGTTATGCTCCGCTCCTATTAAATAAATAAATAAATATATACGGACAAATCACACAGATTGAGCTAGCCCCAAAGTAAGTTCGAGACTTGTGTTATGGGATACTAACTCAACTACATATATTTATAATAGATTCATATATACTAGATAAACATCCAAGACCCAGGCCAATCAGGAAATGATTGTTTTTCCATCATGACCTGGCCGGGGATCGAACCCGGGGCCTCTATATCTCAGGCAGGCCGCTGCGCCACGGAGGTCGACAAGGTCTATTGGTCGCAGCGTGAAGTTATATAGCCTAAAGCTTCCCTGGATTAAAGGGCTATCCAACTCAAAAAGATTTTTTCAAGTCGGACCAGTAGTCCCTGAGATTAGCGCGTTTAAACAAACAAACAAACGAACTCTTCAGCTTTATATATTAGTATAGATGTAGTTGTAGAAAAAAATCATAGAAAACATATGTTACACCAATAGCAATAGTATTTTAAAATGTTTTGAGCATGTATGTATATCGATGGCTGTAAGAGTAAGAAAAAACCAAAGAAACGAAGGTTGGAATATGTGAATGCTGATAAGATTTGAAAGGTTGTGATGCCGAGATTACAATTAAAAGATAAGTATGAAAGAAAAAGACATATTACGCTGATCTCAAGTAACTTGGGATGAGGGTAGGGGAATGCTAGCATTGCAACGTAGGTTGGCTTTGGCTAAAGTACACATGCGCCCAATGGAATGAAAGCCTTGGGGGAGGCCTTTGTCCAGCAGTGGACCTCTATAGGATGAGAAGAAGAAGAAAGAATCAACTGGCTTGGTCAACAGCCGGATCTCAGTGCAAGCACTGCGACCTTCATCATCAACCTTTTATCGTCCCACTGCTGGGCACAGGTCTCCTCTCATACAGAGAAGGATTGAGCGTAATCACCACGCTTGCTCAATACGGGTTGGCGATTTCAGACTTAAAGTCCAGGTTTCCTCAAGATGTTTTCCTTCACCTTCAGTCATTGGTGTCCAAGATATACTTAGAAAGTACATATAACTTTTAGAAAAGTTACATTGGTACTGCCTGACCTGGAATCGAATCCGCGCACTCATACTTGAGAGGCTGGTGTTTCGACCACTAGGTCACCACAATAATCGTCTTTCGAAACTGTGACCTTAAAAAAAAAAAAAAAACACAAGGGATAAAATCTAGTTACATTTTCCCACTTTAAAGCATTTAGCCATTAGCCCCCTAATACGCAAATCTTTAACAGCCCCACATGATAGGATTGAAAAGTGCAAACATATAAATTTTGCGCACCATCTGCGCTCCTCGCTCGCCGCCCGTTGTCCAAACACACAGACGAACAAACAAACATTTATGTATCAGGATAATTTTGGATTTTCACTGCAGCGCTAACGTTTGTACGGATTTAGTTGATCTATGCTGGGCTTAGGTGTGTTTTATTATCTAATATCGTCATACCTTAAGACAGAAATCATCACCATAATTGCATAATACTAAGTGTATTATGCAATTAAGGTGATGATTTGAATAATATTGAAATATACAGCTAATCCTTTGCTCCATCATCATCATCATCATCATCATCTGAGGGTTTAGTCTCGGTTGGGTTTGGTCGCGTTGGAGCCCCGGATCCGCTTTCCTGCACATTCTCCTCCATTTCTGAAAAGGCAGGGTCCAGCAAAGGACACGTGCGACAAGGATGGTTTCATTAAGGTAGTGAATAAGAAGAAGCCCCCTTGTCGGAATCAGTGTAGTACAGCTCCGACAGGACCCGACATGCTACTGCGTCCAGCAGTACCGACGACGCCGCTGTATGTGTCCAGACTGCACCACTCCACGAAGGTTGAGGAGATCGTGGAGTATCTGCGCATCAAGACCAACTGGACTTTGAAGGTCGAGAGGTTGGAGCCGTGTCACAGCACGAATTTCAAGTCGTTTGTGGTGCGTGTTCGACACATCATCTCAAGAAGTTCCTCGAAGAAGAGTTCTGACCGAAAGGTGTTGTGTACCGCCGATTTCGTGCCCAGCTACGTGACATCAGTCAACGAAACACGACCCACACACGCCCTTCGGGGTGCGGTGCGTAAATGCATTACCACAGCGTCAAAAAAAAAAGTGGTACAATGTTAAACCCAACAGCACGACCAACAATGCTGCGCCAGAGGGATATTGTTCTGGAGACCCTCTGAAGACCAAACTCCCGACACAACAACATTGGCGCATCGTACCCGGCACACATCGCAGCACAACTGCTCAGACCCGTCCTCTGTACGGCTTCACCAGAAATCATGCCGGAACACGACATATCTCTTTGCGGCAAGACTTTGTCTAGTGGATGGTAACTTCTGCCGGCAGCCGATATTATGGCCTACCACCGAGAGATGGTACCATGTTCAAAAAATGTGTCTGCACAAAAACGTAAATAACGCAATGAATGTTGTTGTACTGTCAAAATGAAACCCGTTGCTACTGGTAGTGTATTTCGTAGTCACCACGCTGTTTTCTGTGTGTAAGCAAATCTAATCGGCTTTATTAATGGCTATTGTATGTAAACTCTTGATTTTTTTTCATGTTTTGAAACTGATTAAATTGCTAATTCGTCTCTTTTTATGTTCGTGGACTATAGTTAAATTACAGACATAAATATAGACATTTTCCAAAAGGTTACATAATGGGCGGTCTTACAGCTTAGAGCGTTGTCATCATCATCATTTCAGCGATAGTCCCAGTCGCATCCGAAGCTTATTTAGCTTTGGAGTTGATGTCCGCTTTACCAATCTAACTGCTGGTTTTGGCTAAACTTCGATATTATCCGCAAAGCGACTGCCATCTGACCTCCACAACCCGAAGGCGATATCGAAGCTTTGCAGTTAGACCAAGTGTTGGACTTTTGAGGGCTCCAACAACCCGTAACGACTGCCACTAGATGTTCGTATGGCAACCGGGACCAACGGCTTAACGTGCTTTCCGAGACACGACCAGACCAGTGCAAATATTCATATTCATGCACACAAATATTTGCACTGCGCGGGGATCGAAACCGCGCCTCCTTGCGCAGTGGCCGCGTCCGCTACTGTTACGCCACAGAGGCTGTCGAGCTAAGAGCGTTGTCATCAAGAATAAATAAATTATAATTTTAGTGACAATTATTAACGCCACGGCCTGCATTACTTCTTAAACTTTCATCAACTTTCACAAAATGCACTAAAAATATTATTTGTTTCAATAAACATCAGACTTACACTCCTTTAGGACTTGTAAAAAAGACAAACAAAAGAAAATTTGCAAAAAGTTATTGCATAACAATAGGCCTACGTGCGTAGAGGAATCGTAGCAAATGCTACGGCAAGTTGCAGGCTACATCGCTACACTGCTACGCATGTGCTACGATTTTCGTAATTATATTAGATACATTGATTTCTGATAATTTTAGTTTTTAGGTCTATTTAGCAAGATTTTAACTGAACAGACAGCTGTGCTGCTGGGGAGTTTGATCCGCCACTTCTTTCCAGCGAAAGCACTAGGAAGTGGCGAAGAGTAGACTGAGCATCAGTACTTTTCAAACGTCAAAAACACATAGTCAGATCTCCAAAACACCTGCCCTTCACCGTGCTTTGGCTATGAAGAAAATTAGTGGAACAAATACTCCAGTATCATAGAGAGATCTGTAAAAATCACGCCATGATAAGTTAGTCAAAGACACCAGATCCGGCATGATGTCTGGTGAAGCCGTACGGAGGACGCGTCTGAGTAGTTGGGTTGCGATTTGTGCCGGGTACGATGCGCCAAATGTTGTTGTATCGGGAGTTTGGTCGTGGCCGGATCCAGATCAATCTCCCTCTGGCGCAGTATCGTTGGTCGTGTTGTTGGGTTTACCATTGCATCACCTCGCTTAACTGCCTTCTTCTTTCCTAACTAGCTAACAACCCCGACTTGGCCCGTTTCGAATGTCTTCTAAACCTGTAGCTCTACTTGGAAAACTCATCGTTTTTCCGAATCATAATCTATTTTCCGTCAAAAAATAACAAAACATATAAATAATAATACTTTGACAGCCTCCGTGGCGTAGCGGTAACTAACACAACCACTGCGTAAGGAAACGGGGGTTCGATCCCCGCGCCGTGCAAACATTTGTATGCATGAATATGAATATTTGTACTGGTCTGGTCGTGCCTCGGAAAGCACGTTAAGCCGTTGGTTCCGGTTGCCATACGAACATCTAATGGCAATCGTTACGGATTGTTAGGGCCCTCATAAGTCTAACAATTGGTCTAACTGCAATGCTTCGATATCGCCTTCGGGTTGTGAAGGTCAGACGGCAGTCGCTTCACGGAAAATATCGAAGTTTAGCCAAAATCAGCAGTTAGATTGGTAAAGCGGACCCCAGACTTTAGAGCTGAAAAAGCTTCGGATGCGACTGGGATTAACGTTGAGATGATGATGAATAGTTTGAGAAACTACTTTCTATATTAACGTAAATCTAACTACAATGACAGTTGCTCGTTTGCAGAAATGGAGACACATTCGACTCAAAGATATCCCGTTCTACAATTATCTTACCAACTGCTCAGGTTTATGTTGATTATGAATTCTTAGGATTGATTTCATTAGTACAAATTTAAAAGACTGTTTTGTTAACTTAAGCCTGTCTAGAATCTAGATTATTAATAAGAGTTTAATAGTATTATTACTTAAGTACTTTCACATACTCACATTCAGCAATAAGCGAGAATCAGACTGATACCTTAGTTTATTATTTAGAATTAATCAGCCATTTACTTTTCTCAAACTACCGACATATACAATAGGACGTATAACACCTTGTAATCTACATGTACAGCGTGTTGCCCCACCCTTGGTCCTAAGACAACAGCCTAAGGGCAGCCATTTAGGACGGAACCATTAGCATGCGCCATGAGAACCGGCAGCTGGGCGTCTACCGACCCTCTGATATTGGAGATTGAATATACATGTACGGGCGGAAGAATTAGAATTAGTGAGAAATGTTTTACAGAATTAATTTAAACAATTTTCAGCTATGTTAATTTATCCCAAAAATGCAGTCGTCTGTTTAAATTAATGTTTACTAAACAATTCTAAATTTCAAAAAAATTCTAAACTAGTACTTGACCGCAATCCCGCCTGATGGTAAGCAGGGATGCAATCGTTGATAGTAAAGCGCAACTAAGTGAATAGGAAGTAAGACGGCAGTTCAGCGAGGTGATGCAATGTTAAACCCAACAATACGACGGTGGTTGATCTGGAGACTGCGGGGACGCCCGTACCCCCTCCAGGGATCGCCATCGAGTCCTCTCGTCCGGTCGCCAACCGGCACGATGGGGCCACCCTGGAATTTTTCACAGTTGGCACTTTGGCAGTGCATGGAATGACTTGGGCCCCCAACTACCTGCGGTTAGCCAGCACCAAACGACAGACGACCAAACTCCCGATACAACAACATTTGGCGCATCGTACCCGGCACACATTGCAACACGACGTATCGCTTGGCGGAAAGACTTTGTCTGACTTTGAAGTGGCCTGTCTTTGTAAGCCGGCTAAAATTGAACAGTGTATAATAAAAACTTTTTTACAAAAAAACAACCGACTTCCAAAAACCACTACAAAGTGAAAAATAACTAATTTTCGGAAGTCGGTGTCTTTGGTTTTGTATATTCGTTTTTTGACACCGACTTCCGAAATTAGTTATTTTTCACTTTGTAGTGGTTTTTGGAAGTCGGTTGTTTTTTGTAAAAAAGTTTTTATTTTACACTTTTTAGTTGTTTAAAGTACTATGTATTCAGTTGCATCCGGTCAGACTGCAAGCTGACGCAAATATAGTTGGGAAACGACGTAATTTTGTTTACTTTAATTTTTACCCGTAAGTATTCCCTCAACTGCCTATGGTCTTCATCATCAAAACTGCAGAACATTATTTTAACCCAATGGGTGCAAAGGTCTCATCAATATAAATAAATGAAGTCCAACCACAAAGTAGCTACTGTAAACCGTTGAGGAGTTCCCGGAACTGGCCTTTGTCTTCATCATTAGAGCTCTTATGACAGTCACAACCCATCTAGGTGTAAAGTTTTTATCAATACAAATTAATCGAGCCCAAATACAAGGTAACTGCTGTGAATTGTTGAGGAGTTCCTTCGACTGTCTCCCGGCTCCATCATCAGATCTACTCCAGACCTTTATTAAATTGTAGTGCTTTAAAATACTTAATGAAAATGCTAAGAAATGCACTAGTCGCCCCTGCAATTTTTGAAAGTTCCCCTTGTTTTCTCTGGTCTTCCACCATTTTACCCTGATATCCTTATCATGGGACCACCTTGGGAACGTCTTCTTTCCAACAGAAAAAGAATTATCAAAATCGGTTCATAAACGACGAAGTTATGCGCGAACAAACATAAAAAAAATATACTCCATCAAAATCCAGCATGAACTTTTCCCAGACTCCAGCAAGAACTACCATGAAATCTTAAACCACAAACAATTCATCATTACAACACCTCTGGTCAATCCATTCTAAAACATTGTGTTCCCATATTGATAAAGGGGTGAGAGCTTGGGATGCTGCTCGTTGGGGTGAGGGGGGTGAAAGGGGATGAAAAATACAGCTCAGCTGCTTCCGTCACACGCACGCATTGTGTGCTGGGGGCATGTTATCTATAATAAACGTGTAGGAGATATTACGAGGAGTATAGTGTGTGGAGTAAAATAGGTGTTTAAGAGGAATCTTCTGAAAGTAGCTAACGATATAGGAAAGATCAGCAATACACACAGCTTTCATCAGATCAAATCAAATAATTTATTTCAAATAAACCAGCACCAGGCACTTTTGAATTGTCAGAAGGTCGGTCAGTCTGTAAGATGAAGCTAGTCGCTCATCCCAAAGATGGGCATGAAACGGGCATGAAACTTCATGAACACTCTTTTAAATTTTCAAGCTATTGATACAAATATTTGATTACATCATTCATGTTGAAATCAACCGTGTGAGAACGATGCTAATATACAATATGTAAAGAAAACCCTGTCCGATCCGTGAAGGTATTGTTAGGTATCGTTAACTGATTCTAATAATGCCTACAAAGCTGGGCTAAACTTAAAAAAAAATCCCCAAAAAAAAATAAATATTATTTCGAAAAAGCGAGGTAACTTAATGCATGTGCGGTAGACAACCCGATAGCCCCGCCCCCTTCACCCGCGCATGTATGCGCGGGTGAAGGGGGGCGGGGCATGCGGCACGTGGTCGCATCGCTATTCGCTCCGTCACAAATGGTGTTGTCAGTTTTTTAAAAATGACTAAATTTCGGGGAAATTGGAATTAATACCCGGGAAAAAAAGATTATTTCAAAATTCATTATTATTGTTACTGTGATGATTATGTAAAATTTTATATTATATTTGGTCAAGTGTTTACCTAACCTTTATTATCCTTATGGGTCGGACAGGGTTTTCTTTACATATTGTATAAAGCTGAAGAGTAACTACTTGTCCGATTTGAAAAAGTCTTTTTGCATTGGGTAGTCCCTCAATTCAGGAAGGCTTTAAAGTATATAACATCACGCTGCGACCAATAGGAGCGGAGCATATCGAAACTTACGTGGGTGAAACCGCTTGGCGCAGCTAGTCATCATCATCATCCCACCGTTAATCCCAGTCGCATCCGAAGCCTTTTCAGCATTGGAGTCTGGGGTCCGCTTTTACCAGTTCAACTGCTGATATGGCTAAACTTCAACATTTTCCGTGAAGCGACTGCCGTCTGACCTCCACAACCCGAAGGCGACATCGATTGCAGTTAGACCAATTGTTGGACTTTTGAGGGCTCCAACAACCCGTAACGACTGCCACTAGATGTTCGTATGGCAACCGGGACCAACGGCTTAACGTGCTTTCCGAGGCACGACCAGACCAGTGCAAATATTCATATTCATGCATACAAATACTTGCACTGTGCGGGGATCGAACCCACGCCACCTTGCGCAGCGGCCGCGTCCGCTACCGCTACGCCACGGAGGCTGTCCGCTTGGCGCAGCTAGTATCAAATAAATAAACTTATTTGTTCTTACTCGTATAACATAACATAATCAACCTGTTATGTTCCCGCTGGCCCAATGCTGAAGTAAATGTCATAGATGATGTCACAGTATAGTAGATGTCATATGACTTCGAAGTTTTTGGCTCTGGGACAGAACAGGGTGTAAAGTCCACTCATCCTCCATAGAAAAGGGAGGGTCCTTTGACCAATGACCAAAGGAACTTTTTATCCAATGGTTGATTTTTGGGAATAGGGATGTTTCCTGGGTAAAGAAAAATGATTCTATTTAGTCCGTCATTCAGATTATAGAAAAATATTGGATAGGTATATTTTGTGTTAACAAATCAATAAAAATTGACAAATATAAAAGGCATCAAAGATCAGGAGTGGTGGCTGGTGACGTCACTGCTCGCTAAAAAGTGTAGCGTGCAGTGACGTCACATGAATTGTCAACGCGCTGTGTCGTCTTCATTTTTTGTTTATATGAAAAAAGAAAAAATACGTGTCTAGTATTTTTTGGAAATCTGACTGACGGGCTAATTCGTTTTTTTAGTCAAATACCGTATTGTAAATGTATGCTAGTTGCACGGTATACTTTGCTTGCGAGATCTAGAATGTAACGACGTGTAACGTCAATATGACGCGTTGTTCGCATGTGGCGGTTAAAGATACTGCTACATTCATTTACATAAAAAATGCTTGTATGCTGAAAGATCAATATTTCATGGCTGTAACTGATTTTTTTAACTGAAATATTATAAGGAGGTTCTTTTTTTATTAGCTTAACTGAAATCCCGCCTGATGGTAAGCAGTGATGCAATCGTTGATGGTAAAGCGCGCTAGTTTATTAAGCCCATTCACTTGAAAAAAAACTTAGTGAATAGGAAGGTAGACGGCAGTTGAGCGAGGTGGTGCAATGTTAAACCCAACAACACGACCAACGATGCTGCGCCAGAGGGAGATTGATGTGGAGACCCTCCACGACCAAACTCCCGACACAACATCATTTGACGCATCGTACCCGGCACACATCGCAACACAACTGCTCAGATCCGTCCTCCGTACGGCTTCACCAGACATCATGCCGGAACACGACGAATCCTTTGGCGGCAAGACTTTGTCTGGTGGGTGGTAACTTCTGCCGGCAGCCGATGTTATGGCCTACCACCGAGAAAGGTATTATAATAACAGTTGTAGAGACCGTTCGGTGTTGGCCGACAATATCAACAGAGACTAGTGAGCCTTTGTCGTGGGAGATAACCTTAAACTCGCGCGAGTGAACCGTGCACCTCGTTCTGTGACGTCATTCGTACGACGGTAACGTTTGTAAACCGTGAGATCAAATCAAACCAAATGACTTTTGATTTGATTTGATCTCCTATAAGAAATAATAAAAATTCGTTGCTGTTGTGAAGGTATGAGGAACAGGGAGTAAGGTTCACTCATCCTCCATAGAAAAGGGAGGATGGGCCGACCAGACGAATTTTATGTCTGGCGGGCACTTTCTCACCGGTTGATGTCGTGAACTTGTTTGCGTGCTAGTTGCACAGTAATCTCTGATTGCGAGATGCAGAACTTGCGTGACGTCAGGGTTCATAATTGATCCAATAATTCAATGTACCAACTATTATGTACATGTGTGAACTATGCACATTCTGAAATGCAATAAATCATTAAATTATTAGATGCGCCTTGCGAATTCACCCGCGTAGGCTTCGATATGATTTTTTTTATATATGCTCCGCTCCTATTGGTCGTAGTCAATTAACGAATGAACAAATAACTTGTATAAGAAATTACACAATCACAGTTTAGACACTTATTTTTTTTATTATTTATAAACTAGTGCTTGACTGCAATCCCGCCTGATGGTAAGCAGTGATGCAATCGTTGATGGTAAAGCGCACTAGCTTATTAAGCCTATTCACTAAAAAAAAACTGAGTGAATAGGAAGGAAGACTGCAGTAGAGCGAGGTGATGCAATGTTTAACCCAACAACACGACCAACGATGCTGCGCCGGAGGATGATCTGGAAACCCTCCACGACCAAACTCCCGACACAACAACATTAGGCACATCGTACCCGGCACACATCGCAACACAACTGCTCAGACCCGTCCACCGTACGGCTTCACCAGACATCATGCCGGAACACGACGGATCGCTTGGCGGCATGACTTTGTCTGGTGGGTGGTAACTTATGCCGGCGGCTGATGTTGTTGCCTGCCACCGAGAAAAATAAAAAATTAACAAAATAACAATTTAATAGCATATTATTATAATTACTTTCTACTAGCTGCGCCACGCGGATTCACCTGCGTAGGTTTCGATATGCTCCACTCCTGTTGGTCGCAGCATGATGTTCATCATCATCATCTCAGCGTTTATCCCGGTTGCATCCGCGGCTTTCGCGTTGGAGCCCGGGGTCCGTAGCATGATGTTATGTAGCCCAAAACCTTCCTGGATTAATGAGCTACCCAACGCAAAAAGAATTTTTCAATTCGGACCAGTAGTTCCTGAGTTGCGCTCAAACAAACAAACAAACTCTTCAGCTTTTTATATTAGTATACATTGGGTTCGAACCTACGACCATAAGTCACTACCGTACAGTAACTACTCGACTATAACGTCTCTCTCTACCTAAAGAGCTTGGAATATAGAATAGTAATGCCTATCTAAGTACGGAACCGCGTTCATTATGATGTATAATGTAACATCAACACGTACAGCTGGTGGTTCCCGCGCCACGAAACCCGTACGAGCTAGTAGTTCTAGTTCCTGGGAATATTCTTTAAATAGGAACCCTATTTAAACAATAAAAGCTTCTAATTTTTAATGAATATTTTCTATGAACGTCGGAAATGAAAACGTGATGAGGAAACATGTTCTAGAACAAAGTAATCCTTTAGAATCTGTTCTTCGGAATTCACGACTGTAGGGATGTTTCCTGGGTAAAAAAAAATATTCTATTTAGTTGGTCATTCAGATTTTAGAAAAATATTGGATACGTATATTTTGTTTTATCAAATCAATAAAAATTGACAAATATAAAAGGCATCAAAGATCAGGAGTGGTGGCTGGTGACGTCACTGGCCGCTAAAAAGTGTAGCGTGCAGTGACGTCACACGAGTTTTCAACGCAGTGTCGTCTTCATTTTTTGTTTATATGAAAAAAGAAAATATACGTGTCTATGTAGTAGTATTTTTTGGAAATCTGACTGACGGACCAATTAGTTTTTTTTTAGTCAAATACCTTATTACAACTTTTTTCTCGGTGGTAGGCCATAACATCGGCTGCCGGCAGAAGTTACCACCCACCAGACAAAGTCTTGCCGCCAAGCGATTCGTCGTGTTCCGGCTTGATGTCTGGTGAATCCGTACGGAGGACGGGTCTGAGCAGTTGTGTTGCGATGTGTGGCGGGTACGATGCGCCCAATGTTGTTATGTCGGTTTGGTCGTGGAGAGTCTCCAGATCAATCTCCCTCTAGTGCAGAATCGTTTGGTCGCGTTGGTCTTGGGTATAACCTATTTCTAAGTTAAGTGAATAGGCTTAATAAACTAGTGCGCTTTACCATCAACGATTGCATCACTGCTTACCATCAGGCGGGGTTGCAGTCAAGCACTAGTTTATAATTATTAAAAAAAAAAAAAAACTAGAATTTGTGCTGCAAAATGCCACCAAACTACTTTGGATTCAGTGAAGGGGCGTGCGAAGAGGCTAATTGGCGACCCAGTTTTAGTTCAAAACGGTCTCCAAAGCCTGGAGTACAGGCATCACCCTCAGCACAAAAGAAGGAAATATGAAACGAAACAAAAATAATAAAAAGGTTAAATACACAACAAACAACAATAAACAATACAATTAATAGGAATTTTAGAAACGGATGAGATGAAAGGCTGAAGATAAGTACTTAATTAATTCTCACAAATACCCCGAGGGTTCATCCGTCTGTGACAGCACTGTATCTCTTGAACCCTAATGCTAGACACTCGATATTTTCACGAGTACATAATAACTGATAGTCGCTATATCGACAACTAATAAACATTCAATAATCACACAAGAAATGTGTGATTATAGTAAATGTGTGTTAGGTCTGAGCAATGTGTTGCGATTTGTGCCGCGTACGATGTTGTGTCGGGTAGAGATGGGCAGAGGGTTTAAACCCAATGGGTGTAAATGGGTTAAAACGGGTTTTTTGGGTTTAAACCCGAATAAAAACCCAAGGAGCGGGTCTTTATTTATTACTATCACTAATATCTTTGATTGTGGATCTAACACGACTTAGGTACTCCTAGTGTTTTTTGGAGTATAAATATCACTAATAGTGGTGCATTTAAGATCACAGCAAGTTTGACCATTTAATCTTCGAACGTGATATTTCAACTGTATTATTTATACAAGTATTTCATCACAGTCCATTCATTGAATGATCAAGCCTATTTTAAAATAATAGTTACAGTAGTTTAAGACATACACTTTACTGCTGATTTAAGAGTCCATCCTATGAATTAACATTCTTCACTACATCTTTCAAGGGTATCCAAAGAAATATACAGTACTCGGAATATAACTTGAACCAAAATGGCGGCCGTTTCAGTTTTTGCGTTCCAGTTTTCTCATTAACTATTGCAGTTTCGGAAATATATAATGTTACTCGAAGTTATGTGGTTACGCACAGTCCTGCACGCCGTATTCTCGCATCACATTTCGATTTAAGACCCGAAAATCAGCTGTACTGCGTCGCGTACTGTATAGTGAGGTGGAGGTTATATATGAAGACGTCAGTAGACACACATATACCTCTTAAACCCACTACACTGTTGTCATGGGGGACTTTAACGCAAAACTGGGCATGCGAAAGGCGGACGAGATGAAAGTGGGGCAATTTAGAGTTGGAAATCGGAATCCCCGAGGTCAGATGCTAATGGACTTCATGGAAAAGAAAGGAGTCTTTGTGATGAATTCTTTTTTCAAGAAACCATTGTACCTCAAGTGGAGCTGGATTAGCACCGATGGTGAGACCAAAAACGAGATAGACTTCATAATATCAACGAGAAGGCAAATGTTCATCGATGTCTTCGTGCTCTATGCGGTTTAAACCGGGAGTGATCACCGTATTGTTAGAGGCATTTTGAACCTCAACATTAGGTTCGAACGCTCTCGATTTATGAAGTCTACGCTCCGTCCAGCATCAACCCAGCTCCAAAACTCTAAAAGCTTTCACATCGAACTGCAAAATCGCTTTGAATGCCTCGGTGAATGCGTAGATGTGGACCACTATAACAACAGGTTTTGTGGAAACTGCATACGGAAGGGTCCAAGTTCTTCAAAACCCTCCCTTCAAAAGGACAGAAGAAGATCTCCTGTCCCACCCGTCGGCTAATGGACGAAAGACGGGAGGTGGTCTTAAAATCCCCTGATGACGCTTCGCGTATCAAATGCCTTAACAGACAAATCTCAAAGTCTCTGACTCGCGATATCCACTATAACAACAGGTTTTGTGGAAACTGCATACGGAAGGGTCCAGGTTCTTCAAAACCCTCCCTTCAAAAGGACAAGAAGAAGATCTCCTGTCCCACCCGTCGGCTAATGGAAGAAAGACGGGAGGTGGTCTTAAAATTCCCTGATGACGCTTCGCGTATCAAATGCCTTAACAGACAAATCTCAAAGTCTCTGACTCGCGATATACGCCAATTTAATACAAATTGTATTAAAGAGACTATCGAGCTGAACAAAGGTTCCAAGTGTTCGCAAGAGATTTGTCTGTTCGACAGAGCCTACTTGTGAAGCTGAAGAATGGGGATGGTAGGATCGTCACTTCCACCCCGAGCTTTTTGGGTGAGATTGAGAAATTCTACGGAGAGTTATACACATCAACACGCACACCTGTTGTGAGCCTGGCTAATGATCCTAGAGCCAAACTAACCCGACACTACACCGACGATATCCCGGACGTCAGCCTGTACGAGAAGAGTATGGCCCTGAAACAGCTCAAGAACGATAAGGCGGCTGGAGATGAAGGAATTACCGCTGAGCTTCTGAAAGCGGGTGGCAAACCGGTTCTTAAAGCGCTTCAGAAGCTATATAATTCCGTCATTTTCAAAGGCGAAACGCCTTCGGCATGGCACATGAGCGTGGTGGTATTATTTTTCAAAAAAGGTGATAATACCTTACTGAAAAACTACAGACCGATATCCCTCCTGAGCCATGTCTATAAGCTGTTTTCTAGGGTCATCATGAATCGTCTCGGTGCGCAAAGCCTTTATATAGCAGGCTTCCAAAAAGGCTTTAGCATCATAGACCACATATATACGCTGCGGTAAGTTATGCAGAAGTCCGAGGAGTATAACAAACCACTATGCTTAGCGTTTGTGGAATATGAGAAGGCCTTCGATTTGATCGAAACTTGGGCGGTGCTACAGCCTCTCCAGCGGTGCCAAATTGACTATCGACACATTGGGGTGAGTGTTTGTACATACAAAAACGCCACCATGTCAGTCCGTCTCCAGCATCAGGACTAGAAACCGATCCAACTGCAGCCTAGAGTGAGACAAGGAGATGTCATATCTCCCAGTTCACTGCTGCGTTGGAAGATATCTTCAAGCTCCTGGACTGGAAAGGACTTGTCATCAACATCAACCGCGAGTACATAATTAATCTCCGTTTTGCAGATGATACCGTGGTCATAGCGGAGACCCTGGACGACTTGGGCAAAATGCACAATGACCTCAGCAGAGCTTCCTAAGTGGGTCTAAAGATGTCGAACTCTCATATCGCACCCACTTCAATTCTAGTTGGTTTCTCTGCACTCGAAGTTGTTAACGAGTATACATAACTATATATACCTGGGACAAACAGTCCAACTTCGAGAAAGAGGTGTCTCGTCGAGTCCAGCTCGGCTGGGCAGCGTTCGCGAAGCTACGCTACATCTCCGCGTCGTCCAAGATACCACAGTGTCACAAGACTAAAGTCTTTGATCAGTGTATGTTTCTAGTGATGACTTACGGAACTGAAACGTGGTCGCTCACAATGAGCCTCATACGAAGGCTAAGAGATACACAAAGGGCGATGGAAAGACCTATGCTCGGAGTTTCTCGGCGCGATCGAATCAGAGATGAGGAGATCCGCAGAAGAACCAAAGTCACCGACATAGCCCTTCAAGTCGCTAAAATTAAGTGGCACATTGCTCGTAGAACCGATGGCCGACGGGATAAGTTTCTGAAGTAGCGGCCACGCACCGGAAGATGCAGCGTAAATAGGCCCCCAACAAGGCGGACCGATGACCTGGTGAAAGTCGCGGGAAGCCGACGGATGTGGGCAGCACAAGACCGGTCATCGTAAAAAGCCTTGGGGGAGACCTTTGTTCAGCAGTGAACCTCTATAGGCTGAAGAAGAAGAAGTATAGTATATAATCTAATCTAAAAATAGCCTTTTATTCTTCAAAAAACGGACGATGACTCTTACTATTACAATACTATATAATACGGACTATAATATTCACAAATATTTACATTTACCGTGTTTAAATTATAATTAAAATAAAAACCCGAATAAAAACCCGGTGGGAGGGAATAAATGGGTTTTTATTGGGTTTTAACCCAGTAATAGGGTTTAAACCCGGTTCTTTGCCCATCTCTAGTCGGGAGTTTGGTCCTGGAGGGTCTCCAGATCAATCTCCCTCTGGCGCAGCATCTGATGGTAAGCAGTGACGCAATCGTCGATGGTAAAGCGCGCTAGTTTATTAAAAGCGGAATCTATGTACAAAATTTCAAAAAGATATCATGAAAAACCACAAATCTGTGAGCTTGTTATCCTAATTGGTTATCCCAACCAAAATATGGTCTGGTGGTGCATTGAACTGTAGCGTCAGCTGTTGTGTGTATTGTGATCTATCGTAAGATGCTTGGCACGCTCGGTAACCACACTGCAATAATTTTTAAATGTATTTGGGAAAAATACAACATGGTGTAATAACTATTGGAATAGATTCAGCTGTTTATTCTGAACAAACTATAATCAGGTTTCGATAAACAATTCAATAATTCACTCTTTCTTTGATCCACCCTCCGACACACTACAACTTTGCAACAACGAGCAATTCGTACTATTAACGAAATTCAGAATAGGTTAGACATTTTTTCGTGTTACTTTGGTGAATTAGCAAAGGTAGGTTTATACATAATATGTTATGAAAGCAACAATTAGTGTGTTTATTGTATTGTTATAATTATAAGGATGTATTGTTTTAGTTGTAAGTTTGTGCTAAGTGAAGTAAGTTAAGTTGTATTGTTTATTGTATTGTTATAATCATAAGGATGTATTGTTTTAGTTGTAATTTTGTGTTAAGTGAAGTAAGTTAAGTTATTGTGTAGTTTTTTATAATTTGTGAGCCTTAACTATCGCATTAGGTTTCTAAATCTGTAATGATAGTTTAAGTTTTTAAGATAAATAAATAAATAAATAAACTTCCGAAGTAACTTGCAATTCCCAAGACCATACCTAAAACAGATCAATGGAAATTTATCGAAAATTCCGCCTCCTTATCGCTATCAATACATATTTACGTTGCAAACTATTGCATGCCATACATTACTGACTGGCACACTGCGTCTATTCGCTGGTTTTAGCAAAAGCGGCGATGTATATGGCAGCTGCAAAGCGGTGTGGGCTGGCTACGTCAGGTGCGGCCGACGGTGCCACGGGTTTGGCAAATTTTAATGAATGTCGACGTTGAATTTGTTGTGCTGGAAGAGGCTTTGATGGGTATGTTAATTTTGAAGACCAATGGTATACATAGGTCTCGAAACTATTTAGGAAGTAGTTGAGGACTTACATGTATATTTTCACCAAGATACAGGCTGCGCCTAGTTTGAGACACACTGTTAATTCAAACTAAATGAAAAGCTGTTTTGATGTTTTAACTGCATGCATCATCTAATACACAACATGCATCTTGTAATTTTAGCCAAGTGTAAGCCTAATATTTTTATTTTCTTTTTTTTTTATACAAAAGTATAAAACAAGATTTTCAGAATACTGAACTGAACAAAGTTGCTAATGTAGTTGCAAGTAAATGGACACAGTAGTTATGTCATACAATATTATTCTGAAGTATGCAATATTCACTATGTAGAGATAAATTTTCATGTTTGGAAACGCGTAGTCGCGGTTAACACTTAGAAAGAGACAGGGCTACTGGGACGCTTTCTCCCTAGGACCGTGTTCTCTTCAAATAAAGTTTTATTTCCGATCGACCTTATTGCTCTTGCGATAGAGACTTCTTTTAAATGAGAGACTTACGCAAGTTCACATTACAGTCTAGATAGAATTTCCTTGGTGTGGGTGCACAGCTGGGCGTCTGCTAGCAGTCTCCGCGTGGACTACTGGCTGCCTGCTAGCTGTCGCCGCGTGAACTGCGAGCAGTCCTCTTAAATTTGGGCGGTGTTAGGTGAGAGTGGTGTTGGAGCAGAGTCGTTTCCTAAATAGATCACTAGCTTTCCGCCCGCGGCATCGCCCGCGTGAAATTCGGTTATATCGCGCTTTTTAGATTTCTCTCGGGAATATCAATTTTTTCCGTGATAAAAAGTACCCTATTAAATTTTGCCGACGTAAAGTTAGAAGCTCGGATTAAACCGAGCTTCTAACTTTACGTCGGCAAAATTTCAAAGCAATCGGTTGAGTAGTTACGGCGCGGCGTGAAATTGGAACAAACAAAGAAACAAATTGACAAACTCACTTTCCCATTTATAATATTAGTAAGGATATTCCTACCTTAATCATCAGCCTATAGCAGTCCACAGCTGGACATAGGCCTCTCCTGAGCACGCTATTCAACTCGATTTTCGGGAACTCTCATTCACGTGCTCCCAGCCATCCCACGAAGTCGCTCCAACTTCTTTTTTTTTTCGGGGTGGAAATCCTCATTGGATGTCCGCCGCCCTAGGGTGGGCGACGGGGTCTGTCAGACTTTTACTGACTAAAACCACCCCGGTGTCTCTTCTATCACAAGCGCGCGTGGAGCCGCGGGAGTCTTCCACGGCCCCGGTGGGCGACGGGGTCTGTCAGACTTTTACTGACTAAAACCACCCCGGTGTCTCTTCTATCACAAGCGCGCGTGGAGCCGCGGGAGTTCTTCCACGGCCCCACACTCTCGTGCTGGCCCAGTCTGTCCGGGGCTCGTCTCCTGCACGGGTTAGTGGAGTGTTAAACTACCCCGTGCAACGCCTCAGAGGCGCGCGCCGATACTCGCGCGCGCCTCCGCCTCGGGGTCCATCAAATAGGGGTCGGGGACTTCCCCAAGTCCCCCCACCTAGCCTGAGGACATCCCACCTTACTTTTAAGGCCCCTGGTCTTATCTAGCAACGTCCCTAGGTCCGTGTAGGCCGCCATGTGGCTCCGAGTGGCGTGTTATACGGGATTTCATTTAGGAAAACGTATAACATCGTCAGGCTTAACGCTAATGCGAATTTTTATGCCGCCACTTTAAAATATGTCGGTGCCCACTGCGACATGTTGCGCGCTTATTGAGAATAAGTTTACAGGAGAGTTCTTGGGGGTGAAGGGGGATGAAGGATGGCGATCGAGAGTTTGTGTAAGGACCCTTTTGGTCTTTGAGCAAAGTAGGGAATGTTGTTGTCTATCCGGAAAGTGGGTGAATAAAATTAGTTGGCTTTTGACAGTATTGGTTCTGGATTTGATAATAGAAGAGCGAAAATGTTAAATGAAATTCTTAATTGACAGAATAAACTATTTTAGGTCAATACACAACAAAATAAAACAGGTTATCTACACCGTATGCCAACTATAGTATAACAAGCTGTTGCCCGCGACTCCGTCCGCGTAAACTTCAGTTTATAAGAGCCTGTTAAAATAATGTGAGCAATAAGTATATACGTCCGCGTTTGCCGCCGTTTTCGCAACATTTTTTGTTACTTCTCTGCTCCTATTGGACATAGCGGGATGTTATATAGCCTATGTCCTTTCTCAGGCTCTAGACTATCTTTATACCAAATTTCATTACAATCCGTTCAGTAGTTTTGGCGTGAAAGCCGGACAGACAGACAGAAATACTTTCGCATTTATAATATTAGTATGGATACTGAAAAAATATGGATAAAATAATTTGTCATCCAACAGATAGGTTAGTAGGAGTAGTTAGTTATATATGTAACGGATAGGATAATACCTATCTATTTGCTGAATGAGCATCTCCACACAATATGTACAACTGATAGCCCTCTGTGCTGAACCTGCATAGAGGCTGACGAGACAGTTGCGCATGTACTCTTCGAATGTACAGACGTCACCCAAATTAGAAGCAAAACCATAGGGGCACCAAGATCTTACACGGATGTTCTCAACAGGCCAGGAGACTTAATGGGCTTCTGGAGGGAGATGGGCTGGAATAACCGCCAAAGGCAGCGGGCCATGGCGATGGCCCACGCACAATGGTCTACTGGTGGGACTGAGTGTGGCAACCAAACCCGTAATATAGAACATAGAACCTATCTGCTCGATAATAAATGTTATTATCTCTGTTCTGAGGAGGTCGGAGTTTTCGATCTGAAAATTTTAAGAAAGGCTGAAAGAAACTCAGAAGCGCAGTCTCTTCGATTATCAGACATAATCTCAGTCCTATCATAAACAGATAATGGATATCGATGTCTTTTGAGGAAAGACCCACACAGATTGAAAGGACCTGTCCAGCCAGTGCACGATTTTGTAGAAATCGTGCAGCTTAACGATTCAACGGGAAGGCCATTTGGGATGCCACATAAACATAAGTAGCTGAAACTACCAGACCATGAGAACAACTAACAGAACAGGAGGTCTTTTGTTAAATACCTAAGCTTTTTATTTTATTAAGCCAGCATTGACCTGCTGCTGAGCAAAGACCTCCTTCAAATCTTTTCTTGTAGCGGCCATCGCAGGTGCGGACCTGCGGGCGGTGAGCAGTGGGCAGCTCTTCTCCCGGTAAGGACCAGACCCGAGTCGACGGCGCGTTGTGTTTCACGCGCGCCTCAAAGAGATGTCGGAACATCATGACGGGGTCCACGAAAACCGATGCCTCCTGGGTCAGGGTTGCGGGTTGGTTAAAAAAGAAACCGTGGCCCTCGCGCGGGTGGGTTTTATGCAGGAAAAGATTGCTGCTTCCGCTCCGACCAGGGTCGGAGAGGTCATTTGATCATTTTCTATCCCAGACAAAAGATAGTTCGAATTCCATATAATGCTCCGTTTTTCTCGTTGATTAAAAACTAAGTACACAATTTCTCAATATGCAGAATTCAGATTCCGCTTTAAGACACCATACAGCGCTTTATTTAGTTAACAGCTGCGACGGCCACAGCAGCATCCAAAGTCCTGTATTTCGGGCAGAACACACTCGTATCAACGAATCAATTTAGGGGTCTTCAAATAAATAAACGGTTTGGCCCCACTGCGGTTGACAGCCGCCTGCGAGGGATGGCGGCACAGATGTTGCCACCCCCACAACTCCCCCCCTCGCCACCTCCCGCCCCGGGGGAAAGGATTACAATTATCGATGTTACGGAAAAAATGGGGGCGAGTTTTTTGATGTTATTTTAATATCTTTTGTATTTTGTTGATTAGCTTGATGCGGGTGTATTGTTAAATGATACAATGACTCAGTATAACTTCAATGTTTCACTATTAGGACACATTGCTTCTGTCTTCCAGGGAGTGGACCCTAACCTGGCAAACGGGTCCAGTGCGGGTTGATAGACATCACATTTCTTTGATTTTTTGGTTCTTGGAAATCCTGATTTCTTCGCGACGTTTTCCTTCGCCGTGAATAGGCTCTTAATAAACTAGCGCGCTTTACCATCAACGATTGCATCACTGCTTACCATCAGACGGGATTGCAGTCAAGCACTAGTTTATAATTATAAAAAAACAATATGAAGTTGAGTAGTACGCTTTACAAAAATCATAATCGCTGTGTCGGGTACATCAAAGCAGAAGAGGGAAAGAGGGGTAACTGTCGACTTCGTGGGAATATCAGAACAAAAACAATTCAGCTTGTATCCACAACCGTTCAGCAGTTTTAGTATGAAAGCGTATCAAGTAGGCATACAAAAGAACAAGTCATCTAGCTCGGGAAAACGCGGGCTTTCGTTTTATTTTGTTAGTATTACATTAGCTTAAAACTATATTAGCACAGGTGCACTAATACGTAAGCTAAAATTAAATTAACTTCATCTTTTTCTATCTATTTCATTGAGAATAAGACAAGATTTAGTTAGCTTGTCAAATAAGTTAATGCGGAATATATCTAACTCCACGCGAACGAAGTCGCTGGCGGGCGCTAGTTAATTATATCTATTGGTTTAATTCAGACTTATTAAATGATGGAAATATAACTTATTAAATGATGGACATTCAATAAGCCTGAATTAAATCAAAGGTGGTTCTGGATTAATAGGTTATTCAACGCATAAAGAATTTTTCATATCGGACCAGTAGTTCCCGAGATTAGCGCGTTCAAACAAACAAACTCTTCAGCTTTAATATTGGTATAGATATAGATTACAATGTGAATTCATAGCATGGAGATTCTTGGTTCAGTGTAATTTTATGTTTAACTAGGCTCCGCCAGCGACTTCGTTCGCGTAGAATTAGTTATGCTCCGCTTTGACTTCAGTCTTCGCAACATTTTTCGTTACTGCTCTGCTCCTATTGGTTATAGCGGGATGTTATATAGCCTAAAGCCTTCCTGGATTAATAGGCTATCCAACGCAAAAAGAATTTTTCACATCGGACCAGTAGTTCCTGAGATTAGCGCGCACAAACAAACAAACTCTTCAGCTTTATATATTAAGTATAGATAGCAAAACTGTTTTTTCTTTCTACTCTTTTGCTATATAAGAGGAGACAGATATATAATATGAATATAACGGCGGGGTAAATATGTAACACACTATCAGTAACAACAGCTGACAGCCTCCGTGGCGTAGCGGTAGCGAACGCGGCCGTTGCGCAAGGAGGCGCGGGTTCGATCCCCGCGCAGTGCAAATATTTGTATGCATGAATATGAATATTTGCACTGGTCTGGCCGTGCCTCGGAAAGCACGTTAAGCCGTTGGTCCCGGTTGCCATACGAACATCTAGTGCCAGTCGTTACGGGTTGTTGGAGCCCTCAAAAGTCCAACAATTGGTCTAACTGCAATGCTTAGATATCGCCTTCGGGTTGTGGAGGTCAGACGGCAGTCGCTTCACGGAAAATATCGAAGTTTAGCCAAAATCAGCAGTTACACTGGTAAAGCGGACCCCAGACTCCAAAGCTGAAAAAGCTGCGGATGCGACTGGGATTAACGCTGAGATGATGATGATGATGATGATGACTATCAGTAACAACAGCTGTCAGTTTGACAGTTCAACAACATTCATTGCGTTCTTTACGTTGTTGTGCAGACAAATTTTTCGTTCACATGAAGCAATGAATTAGCAATCTAGTACTATTCTTCAAAATGCAGGACTTTATTGTTCTACTATTACCATATTATAAACGTAAAAGTTTGGATTTACGTTTGTTACGCAAAAACTACTGAACAGATTTGGATGAAATTTTACAACACAACAAACGGTTTATAACTGAGTTTAACATAATGAATTTTTCACAACTTACGCGGGTAAAACCGGGAGGCACTGCTAGTGAGTTATATTTTGTGTAAAGACAATTACTATTGCTCTTAACGTAATACTAATATTTTTAGTCCTTTTACCAATAATTTGTAAGTCAAAGTAAACAGTGATTTATGGCTGCATGCAAACTAAGGGCACGGCTGGTCGAGATGTAACAGCTGGCTCTGTTATTAAAATAAGTTAAAGTTATACCACCCAGTATAGACTGCGACTGCTCGGTTCTAATGGACTGAAGCGAGCGATTGACTTGTAAAGTCACGACTATAAAGAAGTATAGAAAGTATCAAGAACGGGCTATACCTGGAGTTTCTCTGAGGGATCGAATCCGCAACGAGGTGATCCGGTAGAGAACCAAAGTTGTCGACATAGCTCACAGAATAAGTTAAATGAAGTGGCAATGGGCCGGCCATATTAGCCGTAGAACCGATGACCGTTAGAGTAGACGTGTTCTAGAGTGGAGGCTGCGAATCAGTATACTTACGTAAGGTGGGACCATCAGGCGAGGTGGAGCGACAATCTTCGTAGGATGTCTGGTAGTAACTGGATGAGAGTCGTCGAATATCGAGTTGAATGGCTTGAAATACGGTGAGGCGTATGTCCAGCAGTGGACTGACTGATGATGATGAAGAAGTTTCTTTTACTAAGACTCCGATGTCTGCACTTGTCATCAGGCAGTGTCTCATGAGCCGTGATCACTAGACAGTTTAAATAATCACAGATTATCTATTTCTGTTGCGGCGATGACATCATCATCATCTTTGCGTTAATCCCAGTCGCATCCGAAGCTTTTTCAGCTTTGGAGTCTGGGGTCCGCTTTTCCAGTTTAATTGCTGATTTTAGCTAATTTTCCGTGCAGCGACTACTGTCTGTCCTCTACAACCCGAAGGCGATATCTAAGCATTTCATTTAGACCAATTGTTGGACTTTTGAGTGCTCCAACAAACCGTAACGACTGCCATTAGATGTTCGTATGGCAACCGGGACCAACGGCTTAACGTGCTTTCCGTGGTACGACCAGACTAGTACAAATATTCATATTCATGCAAATATTTGCACTGGGCAGGGATCGAACCCGCGCCTGCTTGCGCAGCGGCTGCGTTTACTACCGCTACGCCACGGAGGCTGTCTGCGGCGGCAACAGCAATTTATACTAAAACCGGATTATTTTATGTTGTATAGATAATGGTAAGGAACAGGTCACGCGCTACTTGCACTGTGCTGGTTTTAAATATTTTAGTTTTATAACATAATACGTTTGTGTTTATTAATACTATAGATCACTTATCACTTTCGCCTCATTTAGATGCTCTCTTGTATATAATATGTTAAGAAAACCCTGTCCGACCCGTAAGGATAGTAAAGTTTAGATAAACACATGACCAAATAACATATG
This sequence comes from Sesamia nonagrioides, assembly GCA_017933935.1. NCBI lineage: Eukaryota > Metazoa > Arthropoda > Insecta > Lepidoptera > Noctuidae > Sesamia > Sesamia nonagrioides. Next base: position 12,339,864 of record JADWQK010000551.1, read on the forward strand.
AAATTTTATATAATCATCATAGTAACAATACTAGTGAATTTTGAAATAACCTTTTTTTCCCGCGAATAAATTGCAACTTCCCCAAAATTTGGTAATTTTTAAAAAGTGAGAACATTATTTTTGGCGGTTAATTCTGAGCGAATAGCGATGCGGCCGCGTGCCGCGTGCCCTGCCCCTCTCCGCCCGCGCCTGTATGGCCTATCGCACATGTTTTAAGTTACCTCTTTTTGCGAAATAATATTTATTTTTTTAGGGGTTTTTTTTTTAAGTTTAGCCCGTCTTTGTAGGCATTAGTAGAATCAGTTAACGATACCTAACAATACCTTCACGGATCGGACAGGGTTTTCTTTACATATTGTATAATTACATCATCTGCCTAGCCCCAAACTAGCCTTCAACGAAAGCCACATTATAAAATGTTTGGATGCAGGCTTACTTCTACATCATCGAACCTCCCAAGAGATGATGTACAGCGTCGCGGGTGTATGTAAAAGTTTAAGAGAGTGGCGCCGGGTGCCCCTGACGGCGACAGCTGACGTGTCGCCCTTCCCCCTCTTGCCGCCTAATTTGCGCCCCCTACAACACGTTTGATTAACTACAGTCGAAGATTCAGGTGTCACCATTGTTTGTGATGGTTGGAAATGCAAATTATGAGAGATCTTGCCAATTTTGTACGTTTTTAATTGTCTTGGAGATGGTACGTTGAATATTGATGAATATACGAATGGTGGCAAAGAGATTGCCTAATTAATTCTTACATTGAGGAAATAATAAGATTTGGTCCTTACAGAATTGTCTGCTTGTTGTGTAGTAATGGTCATGATTAAACACATCTAAAACTGGAAAATCTATATTTCAAATAAAACTAAAAGTCGTTAATCAAAGTGGGCTGAGAAACAGCACTATTTTAACTTTAAAATTACATAAGACTCACAACACAAACAATTAGGATTGTCCCCTAAAACAGCCCCGTTTAAGGGGACAATCTTCACCAATTCAATGCTTTTCGCTGGAAAGTGGAAGGCGGTCAAAATGCCCAGAAGCACAGCTGTCTCTTCAGTTCACAAAAAAACACCAGCGGTACTTTTTTTAAATATTGTATATACTAGGCATTTAAATTAACTAATATTACAAAACACAGAACATTAAATTGAATTATTTACATATGGTAAATAATTTAATTTAATGTTCTGTGTTTATAGGCTAGCCACGGCAATTTATCAGAAAAGCTAAAAAAACAACTACATTAATTCAAATAACCTGACCGGTTATTTGAATTAATGTAACTGTTTATTTTTTGAACCCAGCTTCAGTTATTTATGCATAATAGGTTTATAAGCTGTCACGCCATTTACTTCTGCTTTGTTAATTATAAAAATGGTAAGCTAATTCTGGAAAAAGAACATAAACATTTTCTTGAGTTAATCGACCAGCTATTCTTATCATTTAAATAGTAGTTATTAGAACAGTATGCCTTTGAACATAGATCGGTTTTTACTTGCGCAAGTCTAACAAAAAAGTTATTTGCAATTATTATTATACATACATATTAAATTATATTATCTTATTATGAAAAGTTATACTAAGACAGACAAGTGAGTTATGAAACCGGTGAAAAGGGGTTCGTAGATTGTCATTATTGTGAAGCAACAGTGAGAGTACCACTTTCAAAAAAAAATCTCTTAGAATAACTGACACCCAGCTGGAAAATTGCAGGAAAAGCTTTAATAATTACAATAAAGTAATGCTAAAAGCGAAGAGTTAATTTGTTTGAATATGCTTATTAATAAAGTCAATACGCTATTTAACATCACGCTAAAACACTTAGTAGCTACCAAAGCGAAAACTATAAAATAGATGTGATGCATGAAGGTAAGTAAGGTAAAGAAGATATTTTAAACAGACAAATCGCGGCTAAAAATTATTTTACAAAAAAACAGGAAAATTTACAAATAATTTAATAATAAAAGCTAAAAGTTGGTGTCGAATAGTCCATCGCATCGCTTTCGATCGCTAACTTGCCCAAAAGGCACAAGACAACATTTCCATCATCATCATCATCAACCTTTTTTTCATCATCCCACTGCTGGGCAAAGGCCTCCTCTCATACAGAGAAGGATTGAGCATTGCCATGTTGGAAAACAATTCGTCTTTGACCAAGGTAGCTTCCGTCGTTGAACTGAGTCATAAGGCTTAAAAAGGATATACAAATAGGGCTTAGAAATAAAGCCATCCTTTATCAGTCTATTTATCTTTTTTTTAGTAGCCATGTTCTTAATGATGTCTAACCGGGACCTCCATAAGCCTAAATCAATAGTTCTTGTCCTTACCTTAATAAAATGGAAAGATAAAGAGGCACTGATATTAAATTTAATTTCGTTTATGAACAAGTTATTCGGCGCCATAACACCTAAAGTTGAAAGATCATAAAACAATCTGTCATTATCCCCAATCCACAAACGCTCCACTACCCAGCCTGACCTATTCCACCCCATATTTTAGTTTTTTTTTTCAACCCAAAACACAGAATGCAAACATTTAGCCTGAAGTTGCGGAGTGGTGCGGTCGCGGGTGGCGGCGCGGGGTGAGGGCGGGGGGCGTAATCGAGCTGTCACCGGCAGACCAAACGGCTCAACACTTGGAGCGGCCTAAGCAAGGATTATAGCTTATACATCGTACCTGTTTCGTACTATACCTCCTTGTTAAAAGTGGGAATGGCTCTATGAAAGGATGTCTTTGCCATACTTTTAAGTGTGAGAAAAAAATGTGGTTTTGTCTATGTTTTTTGTTTTTATTGTGCGAATAGTCAGGGGGAGTTTTGGCGGAAAAGTCAAGCTGAGTGTCACGCTCATTTTTCATTGAACTGTTAAAATTAAGTATAGTGTTGTTTACCAAACAAAAGTAAGTGATCTCTGTAGTAAAAGTGCATTCAATAAATAATTCATAAAGAACAGTGAAATATCGCACCATAGTGGCCACATCATGACTTTGTCTCAAACCTCCCTCGTAAGACGGTCACGCGGCCGTCTTTTTTCGACATGAATAATTCATTACGTGACATTGGCTAAATGCACTAACCGTGCGAAGCCAAAAAGCGAAGAAAAAAGAATAGTCAGGGAAGTAAATGCCCACACTATTATGCAGTATTTTACCCATTCCGTACATACAACTGTCAAAGATCAAAAGTCATTTATTCAAATTAGGTTGAGAATCAGAACTTTTCAAACGTCAAATTACAAAAAATCATTTAAGGTTGTTTATTAATTTACTAAACTGTTTATTATTTATTGGTAGTCTGTAGGTCACTTCTACGGTAGCTGTTGGAAACAGCATCCTAACTAAAAGCACTCCAACACTGCACTAGCCCTTTACTAGTTCTAGAAGTGATTCATTTGCATTTTAAAAGGAAATATGAGGTTGAATGGTCAGGCAGTTTTGTTGATTGCTTTTACTTTAAAGGAAAATCGATCATTCAAAACAGTGATTGCCAAGACTATTTCTACTATATTTGCTCTTAACTTAACTATATACTTTACTATATATGTACTTAATTTGCCCGTTAGTAACATTATTAGTTACACCCAAAAACATCTTTCAACATCACATCCCACAGTTTCATAAAAATATTTAACCAACTCAGAAAACTAGATCACCACAAAAAGTAAGTACTAACAATCTCAAACTGTTTATCGTTGCCATAGCAACAGTTCCGGAGCGCGGGAAAATTGTCAGCTGTCTGTTATTTTTCCATTTTCAAATCAACATCGGCAACCAGATATTAAATATGCTGAAGCCAAGCGATGATGCCAAGCGATTCGTCGTGTTCCGGCATGATCTCCGGTGAAGCCGTACGGAGGCCGGGATTGAGCGGTTGTTTTGCGACGTGTGCCGGGTACGATGCACCAAACGTTGTGTCGGTAGTTTGGTCGTGGAGGGTCTCCAGATCAATCTCTTTCAGATCAATCTCATGTTGGGTTTAACATTCCATCATCTCGCTCAAGTGCCGTCTTCCTTACTATTCACTAAGTTTTTTAAGTGAATAGGTTTAATAAACCAGCGCGCTTTACCATCAACGATTGCATCACTGCTTACGATCAGGCAGGATTTCATTCAAGCACTAGTTTATAATTGTTAAAAAAAGGGCTAAATCTAGGGATTTTTAAACCATCTTTAATTAACGCATAGTTTATTCCCACGTTGGGGCCGGCCCCATATTTTTATGCTAGGGTGTCTAAAACCTTGTGCTGAATTTATTGTAAGTTTTCGTGTAGACGTCCGTTCATATTGTTCTTACAACGGATTTTAATGCAGTTTTCAACATAATTTGGAGAATTTGTTTTGGAAGGTTTATACGGAATACATACATGTATATATCCAATGAATTAATTATTATCTAAAATATAAGTATTACGAAATCTCGAAGTTTTATCAAATCGTAAAAACAGTGCAGCTGCGGGTCGCTTATTAAAAATAAAATAGACATCAAAAACCAAAAAATGAATACACTACAAAGAAACTCAGCCACATTTAACCCACACGAAAAATAAAAAACAAACCACAGAGAACAAAGAAAGTATGCCGGTGACACGACCGACACAGTTTTTACTCATAATCGAGTATGTTAAGCACAAACCCGCCATAATCGAGCTGTCAGCGGCAGCCGAGCGCGCGCAAAAGTTTGATTAAAACCGAACCAATCAGCTAAGCGGAGGCTAGATAACAAACTCAGGTGTTTTGATTTTCAAATTTCGAATTGGTTTATTGTGGTTAAAGTGTCGTTGACGTGCTGTTTTTCTTTTTTTTTGTTTTGATGTGAGATTTTTGTAACTGGCAATCAAATAGGGGAATATTTGTATGGAAACACACAAGGTTCGTTTTCAATGTGAAAAGATCAATGGCTGGCATGAGGCTCTCAAAGATTGATTGGACAAATAAGAAATTGCACGATTGTAATTGGACCTGGATGCCTTTAAATTGCTAAGGATCTGTAGTTTTTCTTTACAGACATAATCAAATAATGCACACTATTATTACTAGGCCTTTGCCTAATAGTGGGTAATAGTGAAATCTAGCTAATATTTCTTTTTCTCTACTTCTGAATTTAAAATTGGGGATAAATATAATGACCACCATGAAATGCTTTGATACCCTTAGTTTTGTAACCAAAAATACCTACTTAACACCAGAAAAATAAAGCCTAAAAATACAATAGTACCAGCTATTTTAGTCACGACTTCACTTTAAATTGTATTCGACCACCAAATTTAGTAAATGATCACCAAATCTTGACGACCAAATTAATGTATTATTTTTGCTTAAATAAATCACTGTGATTGCCATAAAATCAGAAAACGAAACATAAAATGACACGTCAGTCATCGTTTGTCCACCCATAGGTTAGGTTAGGTTAGAACTGTGACCAAAACAGCGCGCGAGCCGAGTGAGCGTAGCGAGCGTGCCGCGATAGCGGCCGGCGAAGCGCCAATTAAAACGCTGGTATAATTTTGGTGATCATTTACTACTTTTGGGATAACAATGATTTATTGGATAGCAGAATTTAAAAACTTTGGTTATAATTTTACATTAAAACGCTGGTGTAATTTTGGTGATCATTTACTATTTTGGGGTTACTCATGATTTACTTGGAGTCATTTTACTTAAATAGGATAGCAAAGTGTTAAAACTTTTTACATTAAAATGCGAGTTTCATTTTGGTGAGCATTTACTATTTTTGTCTGCTATTTGTTACTATATCTGGTGGTAGGTTAAACATAAGCCTTTAAAATATTTTACTGAATATTGTCATTTTTCAAATCGAACCATAATCCATAATGATCCCAACTGCTGAAGAGAGAGTTAGCTGTCATTTACCACGTGCCCAGTGCGAATCAGTAGACGACATATCATGTCTTTGAATGTTTCGTTCTGGACCATGCCTGTTTCCTCACGTTTTTCTTCACCGTGTTGAAAGCAGTGGAGAAGAAATAATTTACAAACATTAATGCTTTTGTTTGTTTCGAACCTACGACCAAGAATTTGTAAGTGACAACCATTAAATACCACAGGGGCAGCCCTACTCCTCATGCACACAAACACATCGACATTTCTCAGTATTTCTAACCAACGAACTTCATCTAGACACGCATCACTTTTGTAAACAGCATAATATTATAATCAATCCATCATCAAATACAATCACAATGACCTAATTCAGTCCGAATACAATTTTTCTTGTTCACACCGAGACGTCCATCCGTCAGGTGCGCTGCATGATTAATGCCTGTCCGCGATTAATTGTACCCCCTCCACAGCGCCCATCAGCGCGGTTACCTACCCTCAATATTGGCAAACATGTTTGTGTTCACTGTTCACGTTTAGATTTTTCATGTTTGTTATTTATGAATATTGAACTTTTATGGTAAATATTAAGTATGTACTCTAAGGGGCTCGTGATTCTGGTCGTGCCTCGATAAGCACGTTAAGCCGTTGGTCCCGGTTGCCATACAAACATCTAGTGGCAGTCGTTACGGGTTCTTAAAGCCCACAAAAGTCCATGCAATGGGTCTAACTGCAATGCTTCGACATCGTCTTTGGGTTGTGGAGGTCAGACGGCAGTCGCTTCACGGAACATATCGAAGTTTAGCCAAAATCAGCAGTTAGACTGGTAAAGCGGACTCTAGATTCCAAACGCTGAAAAAGCTTCGAATGCGACTGGGATTAACGCTGAGATGATAATAATGTCTCTAAGGAGCTCGTGGCTAAATAATGACACAGGTCGATCGGTCAGGTTAAGCTACCCTAGCCGCGGTTGGTCTGTGGATGGGTGACCACGCTTGCAACGTTCAAAGGCCGACTGAAACACTTTATTTTAAACACTGTTATTTCTTTATCCGCTCATTAACAACATAAATGACTATCATAATTTTGTTAGTGGCGTACGGTGTAGCCTTTTCGCGAAGTTTGCGTTACGGTGTCAGATACACCCTCAAATCAAATCAAATCAAATCAAATCATTTATTTCAAATAAACCAGTTACAGGCACTTTTGAATTGTCAGAAGGTCGGTCAGTCAATTAGATGAAGCTAGTCGCCCATTCCAAAGAGTAGGTACCTATGGAGAAGAACGGGCAAGAAACTCCATGGACACTCTTTTAAATTTTTAAGCTATTGTTACAAATATTTGATTACATCATTCATGTTGAAATCAACCGCGTGAGAACGATGCAGAAATATATTGTACGCTGAGAGCGTCCATTATGGAAAACATACAAAAATCAATTCAGAAATTAAAATACGCCGTGACAGCTAAGAGATGACCAGTCCCCTCCGACGGCGTCCGTTCACGAACATGACGTATGGATCAGCATCATTCAGCTCAACCATATCGAAGGGAACCCAATGACCCAAAACACACGCCACCATCAGCGAGACATTTGAGTGAGCATGACATACTCTCAACAGCCAGAGCACAATTAAGTCAATAAAAAAGACTAACCCAACAAATAAATGCCTTACAGCACATTCGTACATTGTGCTCACACGTTTGCCATGCAATTATACAATACTAAGAAATTGAATCTACACAATGCTAAGATGGTTTTGTCCAAGGTTCAGCAGCTCCAACAGTGTTCCCGAATCTGTGGAAAGTTTAGCTCCTGTGCAGCTGTACAAGTGCCGAACACCTCTGTCAGCGATACAATTCCGTAACGTACAATATGCTTGGCTACATAGTGTGTAATACAGGCTTTGAATAAATAACATAAACAATTACATATTAAAACTACAAGAGGAAAAATCAAAGAACAATCATTGTATAGAAATCGGACGCAGCTCAAGCCCAAGCCTTTTTGTCCTCAATATAATCCTTCACACTATAAAATGCTTTCTGACACAACTTACGTATAATGAAGGATTTGAATTTATTCAGGCTCAGATCTTGAACCACCTCTGGAAGTCCATTGTAAAAATGTATACATTGGCATCTGAAAGAGCCACCTATTTTCTTGAGCCTTGTTGTAGGTACAATAAATTTGTGCCTGTTCCTAGTATTTATATCATGGACATCACTGTATTTTTTAAACAATTTTATATTTTTATGAGCATACAAAAGATTTTCATAAATATATTGAGACGGCACGGTCAGTACATTAATCTCTTTAAATTTTTCTCTGAGAGAGTGTCTCGGACTTAATTTATAAATTGCACGAACAGCTCGTTTCTGCAAAACAAATATTGTTTGAATATCGGCGGCATTTCCCCACAACAGAATGCCGTACGACATTACGCTGTGGAAATAGCCAAAGTACACTAAACGGGCCGTCTCAACATCAGTCAAATTACGAATTGTTCTAACTGCGTATGCAGCAGAACTTAGCTTTTTTGACAATTTTTCTATATGTGAACCCCATTGAAGCTTAGCATCCAGAGTTATACCCAAGAACACTGTGCTGTCGTCAGATTTCAATTCTTCGCCCTTTATCAACACTTTAGTTTCCACCTGCCTCACGTGAGGTAGAGTAAACTTAATGCATTTGGTTTTTTTCTCGTTTAAGAGTAAATTATTAACATTAAACCAATGGACTACTTTAGAGATCGCGCTATTTACATCATCAGTAACCTGCTGCTGACGTTTCAGTTTAAATAAAAGTGAAGTGTCATCTGCAAACAACACTATATCGTGGTTATCCTTTATTAGGTACGGCAGGTCATTGATGTAAATAAGAAACAAAAAAGGACCAAGAATTGACCCCTGTGGGACTCCCATTGTTACTAAAGATCCGGAAGATCTTTTTCCATTAACGTCAACGCTTTGAATCCTACCACTCAAGTAAGATGTAATAAGATCCAGTGCAGAGTTCCGGATCCCGTAGTGGCGGAGTTTCCTGATTAACGTATCGTGAAGAACGCAATCGAATGCCTTGGACAAATCACAAAAGATGCCCAAGGCATCGCATTTATCCTCCCATGCATTATATATATGACCTAGAAGTTCAACACCGGCATCAGTAGTTGAACGACCCCTTGTAAAACCGAACTGTTTGCTATGTAATAATTTATGTTTATTAAAAAAATTTAGCATTTGGTTTAAAATTAATTTCTCAAAAATTTTACTAAAGGTAGGTAGTACAGAAATAGGTCTATAATTTGTGGGGTCTGATGTACTACCAGATTTAAACAAAGGTATTATTTTACTATTTTTCATGAGATCAGGAAACTCTCCACAGTCAATACAAGCATTAAAGATAACAGCTAGAGTGGGTGCCACAATATCAATAATAGACTTAGCAACTTCCACCGAATGACCCCATAGGTCAGCAGTCTTTTTTACATTTAGAGTGTGAAAGATTTTAATTATATCTCTACTGATAACATGTTCAAAATGAAACTCCGAATCACAAACATTAACATTTTCTTTAAGCAAAGAGCCCTGTATGCCGAGATACCTCCGTGACTTGGAAAGCACGTTAAGCCGTTGGTCCTGGCTGTCATTTGTAGATCTTTGATATTCCTTACGGGTAATCAGGACCCTGAAAGTCTGACAACCAGTTTTACCAAGGGGTATCGTATGACCTAGTAATTGGGTTGTGGAGGTAAGATTATAGGCAGTCGCTCCAGGGCTGAGCGATCGACTGCTGCGCTGCGAGCCGCGGGTTCCCGCACGGAACGAACGAACTAATATTTGTATGGCCTACAATAGGGATGTTTCCTGAGTAAAAAAAATTATTTTATTTAGTCCGTCATTCAGATTATAGAAAAATATTGGATACGTATATTTTGTGTTATCAAATCAATAAAAATTGACATCAAAGATCAGGAGTGGTGGCTGGTGACGTCACTGGCCGATAAAAAGTGTAGCGTGCAGTGACGTCACACGAGTTTTCAACGCGCTGTGTCGTCTTCATTTATTGTTTATATGAAAAAAGAAAAAATATGTGTCTAATATTTTTTGGAAATCTAGCTGACGGACTAATTAGTTTTTTTTTGTCAAATACCCTATTAAATGTTCCGGGTTTGGCTGTTAGTGGATGTGACTTTAGGTATATGTTTGTAAACGCACCCACGATACAGGAGAAATTCGTAGAGTGGGGCAATGTTAAAAAAAAAAACCGTTTAGACTGGAAGCTGACCTCAACTTAGACGAGGAAAAGGAGGTAAATGATGATTAATATGTACTATCTCAGTCGTCAATTATAAAATTAGCAGAATAGGTACAGCGGCCAACTAAATATACAATATGTAAAGAAAAACCTGTCCGATCCGTAAAGGTATTGTTAGGTATCGATAACTGATTCTACTAATGCCCACAAAGCCGGGCTAAACTTAAAACAAAATTCCCTAAAAAAATAAAAATTATTTCGAAAAAGCGAGATAACTTAATACATGTGCGGTAGGCATGTATGAGCGTGCGAAGGGGGGCAGGGCACGCGGCACGTGGTCTCATCACTCATAATAATATTGAAAACAATGGTGTTGTCACCTTTTTAAAAATTACCAGATTTTGGGGAAGCTGGAATTAATTCACGAGAATAAAAGATTAATTCATTAGTATTGTTATTATGATGATTACGTAAAATTTTATATTATATTTGGTCATTTGTTTACCTAACCTTTATTATCCTTATGGGTCGGACAGGGTTTTCTTTACATATTGTATATTGGTGACAGTTGGGCTAAAAGAGACATCTAAAACGAAATAAACACACACATTTCAACCTTTTTCATTGCACGCCCATTTTTTTTTTTTTTTTTGTGTGTGGATGGGAAATCTTTTACTGACTAAAACTCCGTGTTCCTTTACTTGCATGCGCGCCAAGACCACGGTTTCTCTTTCAAACAACCCGCAGTCCTGCCTGCCGAGGCATCGGTCTTCGTGGACCCCGTCACGATGTGCCGAAATCTCTTTGAGGTGTGCATGGAACACAAAGCGCCATTGAACCGGACCTGGTCCTTACCGGCGACGAGCAGTAAGCACCTCGCCGCCCGCAAGCCCGCACCTACGGTGGCCGGGAGTGCGATGTTGTCTCCTGACCAAGGCGACTCCTGGGGCAGCTAGAGACGTGAGGGCACTGAGATTCTCGCTCCCTCACGCACTCCGCCTCTTCCTTTGCCAGCATCACTGCTTTGCAGAAGGAGGTGACGACTTGATTGCACGACCTCCTTAGTAGGGAAAAATATGTCTGAACCCCCCGCTGCTTCTAACTTGAAATTTCAGTCTGTCACTTTGGGTACAGACGACAGCACATCAAGCGACTACAATCTGTTTGATTTCTATATTAGAATCTTTTTTCTATATTAGAAGATTTTTATATATAGATTTTCAACTTTATCTCTAAAGCATTAAGGCTCAAGGTTGATTGGGAATATCTGACAGTTTGGGGTAGCTTGACGTGCAGTCGTCCGTACATAAGAAGACAACATACATTGAGAAGTTTTCTGATGAAAGTGTTACAAAGTCCATCCATTCATCCACACACACTAAGTAGAAAATGCAATATTCAAACAGAAAGTTTTCGGAACACCTATAAACTCTGCTCATCCCACGACCAAGGTTAAGGTTGCGATACTGTATCAATATCGCAACCGCATGGGGGCGCGGCACCCTCATATCCTCGCGGTTAGTTTATCTGTGACACACTGCATAGACACATGCCGACCAGATGCGGGACCCGTATCTACTCGCTAATTCAATGACAATACTGACAGCTCAGGTGCTTCACGACTTATTCGTTAGAAGGGTAGGCAAAGATTCTTTATCTGACGTTGCATATCAAAGTCAGCCGTGACTGCTAAGAACTTCAGCATCATTTTTACTGTCTGAGTCAATACGAAGTAAACTTTGGCATTTTTTTCCAATGGTTTTAGGTACTAGCTTTATAAAAACCGTAAAATAGAATAGAATTTTGTAAAAATATCTTGTTTTAAAAGAATCTCCTTGAGTTTCTTGCCGTGAGGGCGTTCAAACAACTGTTCAGCTTTATAATATTAAGTACAGGTGCAGGCATGCGTACATGGATCCTTGAAAAGTTAAGCTGATCTGTACCTACGTAGTAATACAATTATATTTCAACAGTCATGTGAAGTGTGGCTCGCGGAAAACCGCTGGAGGCGCAGGACCGGTCGTCGTGGAGATCCTTAGGGGAGGCCTATGTCCAGAAAGAAAGAAAGAAAAATGCATTTATTGACATTACAGCAAAATACATAAATTTAAAACTATAAAACTTGGCTTGTAATGCCAAAAGGGCCTCAGCTCAGCATAATGTCAGATGACAACACAAAGTGTACCATCTGACGCTGATTTTCAGCAGCAACCCACGTGTGCCATACGCTAGAAATACAAAAACACAGTCCGCAATAATATAAACGATATATTATAATAACAGTAATCCAAATGTCGAACTCTCATGTCGCACCCACTCCAATTGTAGTTGGTTGCTCTGCACTCGAAGTTGTTGACGAGTATATATACCTGGGACAGAAAGTCCAAATAAGTAGGTCCAACTTCGAGAAAGAGGTGTCTTGGCGAATCCAGCTCGGTTGGGCAGCGTTCGGGAAGCTACGCTACATCTTCTCGTCGTCCAAGATACCACAGTGTCTCAAGACGAAAGTCTTTGACCAGTGTGTGTTGCCAGTGATGACTTACGGAACTGAAACGTGGTCGCTCACAATGGGCCTCATACGAAGGCTCAGAGTCACACAAAGGGCAATGGAAAGAGCTATGCTAGGAGTTTCTCTGCGTGATCGAATCAGAAATGAGGAGATCCGCAGAAGAACCAAAGTCACCGACATAGCTCTGCGAGTCGCTAAACTCAAGTGGCAGTGGGCAGGGCACATTGCTCGTAGAACCGATGGCCGATGGGGCAGCAAGGTTCTGGAGTGGCGGCCACGTACTGGAAGACGCAGCGTAGGGAGACCCCCAACAAGGTGGACCGATGACCTGGTGAAGGTCGCGGGAAGCCGATGGATGCGGGCAGCACAAGACCGGTCATCGTGGAAAGCCTTGGGGGAGGCCTTTGTCCAGCAGTGGACATCTATAGGCTGAGGAAGAAGTAAGAATCCAAATGATAGAAAAACTAAACAGAATCACATAAAAATGTTGTGACATGCATAAATGTGTGTGTGTGTGTGTGTGTGTGTACCTATACAATATGTAAAGAAAACCCTGTCCGACCCGTAAGGATATTAAAGGTTAGGTAAACACTTGACCAAATATAATACAAAATTTAACATAATCATCATAGTAACAATACTAATGACTTTTGAAATAATCCTTTTTTCCCGGGAATCAATTTCAATTTCCCCGAAATTTGGTAATTTTTAAAAAAGTGACAACACTGGTATTATAATAAATAAGCGAATAGCGACGCGACCACGTCACAGGTGTCGCGTGCCCTGCCCCCCCGCCGCCCGCGGATTGGGGTTGCTTACTGCACATTTATTAACTTACCTCTTTTTGCGAAATAATATTTATTTTTTTAGGGGGATTTTTTTTTTTAAGTTTTGCCTGTCTTTGTGGGCATTAGTAGAATCAGTTATCGATACCTAACAATGCCTTCACGGATCGGACAGGGTTTTCTTTACATATTGTATATGTGTTAAATATATTGTAATAAATCAAATAATAAATGAGAATTCAATTTACATTAATTTCATAAACAAATACGTTAGATAAATATTAATACCTAAATATATACCTAAAAACAATAATATTAAATAAATAAAGCAGCAGCAGCAGTGGACGTCTTTCCGCTGAAATGATGATGATCAGCCATGTGAAAGTCCTATGTACTTAATTGGGGCGAGCCTAATCATGCTTTTGTTTAGTTACAAATAAAGTAAATAGTACAATGTGTGACGTATTATACAGTATGTTAACTAACAGAGGGCGTTCCCGTTAACCCGAAATAGTATAGCATACATACATGCTAAAAAAAATATTTCCATTCGAAAACAAAATGTTTTAAAATTTTTTCCAATTAGAAAATATTCAATAAAAATTTTAAATTGACATGTAAAAGAAACACACTGTACACGCGAACATGAAAGACGGCAACGTCGCAATTTATTTATACATGACGACTACTATTTTGATTTAAAACAGGAGGTTTCAAATTTATTTCCAATTAGAATTTTTTTTTATTCGGATTTTTTTATGCTTATTTTTCTATGCTGATATTTTTATTTTAATCTATTAATGATATATATTAACGAGTTTAAGGGAACGCCCTCTGTTATTTAACATACTGTATAATATACATACATGTCGCTTATCAGAATTAAATGCTGCGGGTTTGCCCTTATGTATAGCTATGTAGCACGCTTGATAATACCCCATTGAGTTTTACATATTATGAAATCTACAAATTACAGGGTTTCTTCATCATCATCACACTGTAGCAGTCCATATGCCTCTACAATTTAGGTGTCTTCAAGGCTAGAGTGAATAGTCTCTTAATAAACTAGCGCGCTTTACCATCAACGATTGCATCACTGGTTACTATCAGGCGGGATTGTGGTCATGCACTAGTTTATAATTATAAAAAACAATGTAGCTATCATGATTCACGAGATGTATCTCATGAACCATTGTAGCTAGGACTTTTTCCCTTTGTAGCGGTACCACGCTACCTACAAAAAACGCAAATATAAACAACGCATTATACTGACGTCACAAGAATTCTACATCTCGCAATCAGAGTTTACCGTGCAATTAGCATACATATACAACTTCCCAATTTCAAGCATTGGGCAAGTGCCCGCCAGACATGACACCCGTCTGGTCGGAGGATCCTCCCTTTTCTATGGAGGATGATTGAAATTTGCTCCCTGTTCCTCATGCCTCCACACCTTTTTGAAAATATGGAGCAATGGATTAGCAAGGTGCTTCGAAATAAAATGATTCACTTTAGAAAACCGCCGAAGGACGGGCGTTTTTGGAAACCATCTTTTGTGATTTAGACGTTAGAAAAGTGCTGAATCTAAGCCTAATTTGAATAAATTACTTTAAATTTCAATTGTCACGAGCCCGATGAGAACAACTAAACAGGTTACACTAAGTTCGTTAGCAACACTTTGAAAACGTGATGGTATGGTAACACTGCGCTCTGCAAGGCATGATGATAAACTCTAAGCGTCATAAGGTTACATGACAAGTCACAGTTACTTATCTGCCAGGCCCACAGGCCACTCCTCATGGCTGCGCTGCACGCTGGTGACAATTTATCACGCTCGCGCCGAGCCCGCCAGTGCAAACGGACTGAAATCGAGCCCGTATGCGGGACGTGTACGGTACCGATAGCAAATGAGGTGCAAGGTTATTTTTTTTACTGACAATTGCAGAAATATTTCAACAAAAATTCTATGGAAAGCAAAAATTGTTTATTCCGCACAAACAAAAGGCACACTACAAGTAAATAATAATAATAATAAAGACATACATTTTAATACACTCAAAAGCCTCGTTCTCAAATACAAAAAACTATAAATATTGATTTCCTGATGTCATAGCCGGGTCAAAGACAACACAAATTATTTGACAATTGACATCGATAATAGGAATGATCGATATTTGAAAAACATCGATGTTGCTATCGATATAAACATCGAATCAAAAGTATAGATTACGATTAATATCGATTGAAACACATCGATGTCAAACCATCGATGTTTTCCAGCTAAACATCGATGAATATCGATCATCCCAAATCGATAATTTACAAAATATCCGTCAGTCATCCGTGATGCGCCCGAGACACCGGTAGATGACATCAAACTAAACAACAAGAACAAATACAAAATATACAATTGCTTAATGGGGAAAGAACTACTTGTGTTTCAAAATAAACAACAACTAAGCCGTGGTCACATCTGCGCAAGAACAGGTTGTTGCTCAACAAAATGCTGTGACTTCAGGCGAACCTGTCGTCAACAGCGCTTGTCTGTTCAAGTTTCTTCACTATATGGTAGAAAATTGAAGGTCAATTAGTTATTATCGCTTTTTTATGTAATGTTCTTATGTCTTTTGTAATATGGATGTTCAAAAAATGCTGATTCTCAGCCTAATTTGAATAAATGACTTTTGATTATGATTATCTCAACTCAAACTATGTCCAAATGAGAGATCAGTAGCAATGGGTTTCCTTTTGACAGTTCAACAACATTCATTGCGTTATTGAATAAATTTTTCGAACATACATATTATAAAGCAGTGAATTAGAAATATGCTTCAAAACTGTTCAAATTGAGTGAAATAGTGTGTTGAGCGAATAGGATGATGATTATGTCATTTAGACATTACAGCAGAGGCTAGCAGTAGGCTAGCTAGAGGATTAGCAGAGGGCTATGCTCAGAAATGAGGAGATCCGCAGAAGAACGACAGTATCTGACATGCCCGAAGAATTGCAATACATAAGTGGCTGTGGGCCGGGCACATTGCCTGTAGGACCGATGCCCGATAGGACCAACGGGTTCTCGAGTGGCAACCACGCACCGGAAGACGCAGCATGGGTAGGCCCCCGACATGTTGGACCGACGACCTGATGAAGGTCGCGGGAAACCGCTGGATGCGGGAGGCGCTGGACCGGTCGTCGTGGAGATCCTTGGAGGAGGCCTATGTCCAGCAGTGGTTGTCTTTCGGCTGAAATGATGATGATTCCGTAGCCGTCTCTTTAAGTTGTTAATTTAAGGAAACGAATACTCCTTGGCGAATTTTGTGCATTTATAACGATACATCTGACTTTGACATTTGAGATGTTATTTATAGTTCGTGATTTCCGATTCGGTAACAAAAGTATTAATGCAAAAACAGTCTGAGCTGTGATTGTTATGATTGAATAACATCTGAAGTTTATTCTCAGATACGTTTCTCAGTTATTCAATAGTTAACAAGATACCTGTACCTACTTGTACCTGACAGACTGTTTCGCAATTTGGAAATACAACCAGGTAATTGCGAAAATTGTATCCCTTTGAGCTAATCTTTTATTTTTGGGAATACGAAGAAGTCACACGATACTAGGTCAGGGCTGTAAGGAGGGTGACCCAGGAGTTTGACCGGTGTACTGCACACGAAGTCCCTCGTTTTGATTGCGGTGTGGGCGGGCGCATTGTCGTGGTGAAGCAGTAACCCGCGGAGCCCTGTATTTGGTCGCTTGTTGCTCACAACAGAGAAAACTTCTGTCAAGCCGTTGGTACTATACCATTAAGAATTAATGCTTCTTTGGTTTTGTAAAGAAATTGACACCAAGTAGCCAGTCAAACTGAAAAAGCACGCGATCAAAATCTTACACCCGCTTCTAGATCGCTTCACTTTGGTAGGCGGTGATTCGTTTTGAAACACCCAAACCCTTGACTTGCGCTTCGTTTCTGGATCTTATTGATAAGACTAATCAACTGTAAAGATATCGTAAACACGCCTAGACAAACCTCCTTCAAATTTATCTATCATATCATGGCACAACTAAGCCCTGCGTCGCATCTCTGCAAGAAGAGGTCGTTGCTTAGCAAAATGCTGTGACTTCAGACGAACCTATCGTCAACAGTGCAGTTCTGTTCGAGTTTCTTCACTATACGGTAGAAAACTGAAGGTCAGTCTAGTTATTATCGTTCTCTTATGTAATGTTCTTATGTGATATGGAAGTTCAAAAAGTGCTGATTCTCAGCCTAATTTGAATAAATGACTTTTGATTTTCATTTTCATTTTTAAGATTTTCATTTTTTCGTTCAAACCGTTGACTTGATCTTCGTTTCTGGATCTTATTGATAAATCCAAGATTATTAGTGAAGATATCGTAAACACGCCGAGACAAACCTCTTTCAAATTTATCTATCATATCATGGCACCATTCCACCCGTGCCTGCTTCTGAGCATCGGCGAGATTGTGCGTACCCAGCGTGAAACTGTCCCCCGCAACCGAAGAAGCCCTTGTAGAATCTTGTGAAGACTTCCTGATCCAAGCTGCAGTTTATGCTGAACTTCTTGCTATGTAATTCGTCTATTGTCTTGGATCAAACTTTTCACTGCTAGCACGCTTTCTTCTGTAACAGCCGTCAAAGGACGACTACTTCTTTCTTCATCCCCCAAAGTTAGTCGACAGCGCTTAAATTCATTTTACCACCGATATACGGTTGCCTTAGAAGGGCCTTCATCCATGAATGCCATTTGAAGTCTATCGTACGATTCGTCTGGTTTTAGGCGACATTTGAAATCGTAAAAGATCATAGCGCGAAAATAGTCTCAACGCAAATCCATTTTTCAAAGAGACACGGTCATTTGAATTAGCTCGCAAAAATGTGGAGGGAAGTTTCAAATTTAGAACGTACCTATTATTAGTCATAAATAATCCTATTTTTTTAAATAAATTATAACTGACCAGTTTCTTATACATAAAATTTTTTTGTCGCAGTACTTTCTGAGTGACCTGGTAACCTCCATTAGAATTTTTATTGCTACTTTTGTTCAAGTTTCATCCAGAAACAACTCATACAATCAGCATTTAAAACGATAATGTAATAGTATAATAGTGAAATAATGTAATTATAATAATGAAAGGTACTTTTGAATTGTCAAAGGATCAGTGAGTCAGTGGAGAAGAACGATAAAGAAAATACAAGGAGTATTTTTCTGCAGAAGTTTCTATGCCGACGCTCCAAACGGCCCGCATGTCTGTGATAGCCGAACAACTCTCGATCATGGGGGACAGTGTTATCTCGAAGCAGAGACTATTTACACTAATCTACATTTAATTGCTCGGCATGCTGGGGGACAGGCCTCAGGCTATCAGGGTACAGGGGACAGGATACAGGGGTGCAGGTTAGGGTGTACAGAAAGATTGAAAGGCTGTGATATATTTCTTTACCAGCTGTTATTTCTGATAGCAGTAGGCCCTCTGTTACATATTACAAAATTATGTTACAAAAGCCGTACAGAGGATGGGTCTGAGCGGGTGTGTTGCGATGTGTGCTAGGTTCGATGCGCCAAATGTTACTGTGTCGTGAATTTGGTGGCGTGGAGGGTCTCCAGATCAATCTCCCTCTGGAGCAGCATCGTTGGTGTTCTTGGGTTTAACATTGCATCACCTCGCTCAACTGCTATCTTCCTTCCTATTCATTTAGTTTCTTTGCTTGGTACACTGTGACAGCCGATATACTATGTATGTATAGTATATACAGTGGTGTAGATAGCGTCACCGCTATAACTTTTTTGTTTCTTTTTTTTCGGTTTTATCTTCTACTAGCTGCGCCACGCGGTTTCAAACGCGTTTTTTTTTTAATGCCCCGCTCCTATTGGTCGCAGCGTGATGTAATATAGCCTAAAGCCTTTCTGGATTAATGGGCTATCTAACACAAAAATAATTTTTCAAATCGGACCCGTAGTTCCTGAGATTAGCGCGTTCAAACAAACAAACATACAAACAAACTCTTCAGCTTTATACATTAGTGTACTGTGTAGATTGGTCAGTCCCGAGATTGTCTGTTTTTACCCGACTGCCAGGAGGGTTATGTTTTTAGCTCCTATCTTGTATGTATTATTCTTTATTACCTAGTATCTCTAGAACCGCTGAACGGATTTTCACATTTGAGGTATCGTTAGATTTAACTTAATTGCCCAACTGCTACCAGATAGGTGACATTTTAAAAAATCCAAAATGGCGGATGTATGACGCCATATTGTGAGATATGAAGAAATAAATTTCTACCAAGCAGATCGAGTGGGATATCAAACTACAGACTTTAAACACTGATTCTAAATATGCAAATAACTTAATATTAAATGGAACAAAAAAAAGAATTAAGTACATGTTTTTTTCTGCCAAGCATATCGAGTTGGGTATCAAAATTAAGGATTTTAATCACTGATTATAATAAAAATGTTGATTCTAAATATATTTTATATAAAAAAGTCTTTAAATATAAAATTGCCGTTTAATAGGAAAAAATCTTTTGTATTCATTGAAGTAATTACCCATGCAATCAATGTATTTTTGCCAACACAGTGGCAGTTTATTGATTCTTAAAGAAATCAGCTGGACGAGAGGCAAGTGGCAGTCTCCGAATGGGGCAATGCCAAACTTGTAGCATTCAATACCGCCAAAACACAGGCGTGTCTTTTCACCCCCAAAAGGAGCCCGTTCACCTTGGCTCCTACTTTTCGAAATGTATCCTTGGAGTGTACCGACCGCCTTCAGCTTTTGGGAGTTGAGATTTCCTCCACCCTAAACTTTGGGCGGTTCATTGAGTCCAAAGCCAAGGTGGTTGCCAAGGAACTTGGCGTTATCGCAAGGGTCCGGCGGTACTTCACACCAGGACAGCTTTTAATGTTGTACAAAGCACAGGTCGGTTCGTGTGGAGTACTGCAGCCACATTTGGGCTGGTGCTGCTAAGTGTCACCTGGCCACTTTGGATTCAGTGGAGAGGCGGGCGAAGAGGCTGATTGGTAACCCTGACTTAACTCGAGACGGTCTCCAAAGCCTAGAGTACAGGTGTAGAGTAGCCAGCCTTTCGGTCTTCTATAGGATGTATTTTGGGGAGTGTGCGAGGGAATTGCAAGATTTAATTCCCCCATCTCCGTTCCACCATCGGACGACCCGTCGTACGGCAAGTTTCCACCCTTACGTTGTTGACACCACTACGATCCGGACGAAGCGTTTCACCTCCTCTTTTATACCGCGTACATCGAAGGACTGCAACAGTTTGCCAGCGGCGGCGTTTCCGTCGGACTACAATTTGAGTGTCTTCAAGGCTAGAGTGAATAGGCTCTTAATAAACTAATAGTGCGCTTTACCATCAACGACTGCGTCACTGCTTACCATCAGGCGGGATTGCGGTCAAGCGCTAGTTTATAATTTAATTTAAAAAAATCTATTCAAATTCTGGAAAAAGTAGTAGTCTGTAGGCGAAAAGTCTGATGAGTAGGGCGGGTGATGAATAGCCTCCAACCCCATCAACCTTTTATTGCAACTTGAAGACTGTCTGTTGTGCGGTATGAGGTCGCGTGTTGTCGTGCAGGAGCAGCGGAGAGGAGCGATTGACCATTGCTGGTTGGAGATGTGCCAGTTTCTCCATCATTGTGTTCAGTTATTCACAGTATATATTTTGGTAAGAAGCTGTGATGAATCACACCGGTTAGACCACACTACACAACAGGGACCATCGCTTTTCTAGGGGTAAGATTACGTTTGGGGCATTGTTTAGGTCCAATATAGTTTGTATTTTTTGTTTGTTTTGTCGAAAGCAGTTGCTATATCAGCCGTAGATTGTGTATCATCAGTTCCCGCAATCGTCTTCAATACGTCATTGTCGACCAAAAGTCTTCAGATGACCGCGGGGTTCATTTTTAAAGTCGAAATTCCCAGAACGGCAGTGAGCATACCAATAACAATGCTGCGTTGGTTTGTAGTGTTAGCTCCGTAAACGTCGTAGATGTTGCGTGCCGCTTGTGCCGCGTTGTTAGCATAACGGTACTCATATTCCATAATTACTCGAATTTTTAAAGTATCCATAATGACAAAAAAGATTAAAATGTGATGGCAATGTACCACTAATCAATAAACAAATGACTACTTTTGGAAAAAAAAGAGCTCCAAGTTGAAACAAACAAAAAAGCAAGATAAAATGAATTTGAAATTAGAATTATTAGCCAAACAGGTTTTTTTTTATTTGAAATGCCCAGTACTGCAGAATGGCAATTTCATAAGTAAATAACTACTGTAACGTGCAGTATAAATTATAAATGGAAAGAAAAAAAATCTGCTACATTAATATTATGTATATAACGCGACCATGACAGAAAAGTTAGAAAAGCTCACAAAAGTATACAATATTAGTGCTGTAGACATCTCATTTGATCCTAAAACATATGGTCAAAAACCACGAGAGGAATACATACCTGAAGATCCCAATAAATCAGGTAGTATACCAAACCAACTCAAATTAGGTATAAGCTCTCGAGCCATGCTAAGACGGAACATCAGTGCTAACCATGGGCTGGTTAACGGTGCTATGGCTATTATCCGACGAATAGATTGGCCAGCAGTCAGCACTACGCAGAAAGCAGTTGGAGCCAGGAAAACTACCACAAGCGGTATTTGTGGAACTCGATGACACAAGTATAACAGGGAATCTACCTGGTATTGGAGTCTGGATCCAGCCTCGTGCTACAGAATTTGATGCTTTACGTGGTAAAGGCAAGATTGAGCGACGAATGTTTTCCTTAATTTTATGCTGGGCAGTGACGGTGCATAAACTACAGATCACAACTTTAGACCCAGCAGTTGTAGATTTAAGTAGAAACTTATTTGCAAAAGGTCAAGCTTACGTTGCTTTGAGTAGAGTGAGGACTCTTTCCGTACTTGATATCAGTTTTCTTAACCCTAACAAATTGCTAAATCAACCACATGACATAAACTCATTTAAGGAATTAATCCGGTTACGTAATAGTTCTTAACTAAAAAGACATAAATTTATTAATAATTAAATAAACAAAAAAACCACTCGCATTGATAACTAGAATTAAAAATCAAATGAAAAGACTATAACAAGATGAAAATTCAATGATAAGGCATTTAAAAAAAATAACAATGATACATCCAAAAACAACATCAAGCTACTACAATATGTCAGATTTCCTTTTTAGATTTTCAACTTTATCTCTACAGCATTAAGGCTCTATGTTGATTGGAAATATCTGACCGTTTGAGGTAGCTTGACCTGCTGTCGTCCGTACCTACGTAATTAATGTACACTTAGAAATTTCAGCACAAAAGTCAGTCAGTTTAAATTTTTTGCAAAATTATAAACAGAATTACATTCGGAGGCATGCACAAAGCGCGTATCTTGTACATATGAATGTATGTAATATTCTTTATTATCTTGTATCTCCAGAACCGGCTAACGGATTTTCACATTTGAGACATCGTTAGATTTGTCTTAGACGGTGACATTAAAAAAAAAAAAAAACGAAATGGCGGATGTTTGACGCCATAATCATGAGGTAATTTTTATTAACCAAACTTGTCGAAATGGTTTTAAAATGAAGGATTTAAAATACTCATTAGAAAATATGTATATAACGTGCACTTTTAATATTAAATGGAACGATGAAAAAAGAAATTAAACAATTTTTTTAAGTTTTCCAACATTAGAAACATAATTTGTTAAAACCATAAAGATAGAAAGATTCTTAGCTAGATAAACTAGTATTCCATAGAACAGTCCCCCAACTGCGATTGTTCAACTTGTTTCTACCTTTTCAGTTCTATAGTAGTTAAATAATATTTTTTTTCACAGGTTTTGTTAATCCTTCGTCCGGGAGAACGACTCGCATTTGACCGGTTTGTTCAAGTCCCATATCCTTCCTGTTGGAAGGATATCCGTAGCCTTTCAACTCATAATAATTCATCTCCCTGTTTTATTTATTTCATTTCTTTATTCTTTGGCTTCGCACGGTTTGTGCATTTATCCAATGTCACGTAACAAATTTTCATTCATGTCGAAAAAGACGGCCGCGTGAACCGTCTGCGAGGGAGGTTTGAGGCAAAGTCATGATGAGGCCACAATGCTGCGATATCTCAAGGTTCATTATGAATTATTTACTTAATGCACTTTTTACTACATAAATCACGCACTTTTATTTAGTAAACAACACTATAAATAATTTAAAGTCGAATGAAAAATGAGCGTGACACTCAGCTTAACTTTCCCGCCAAAATTCATATCCATGTTACCTATCAGCAAAACTAAACCTTGTTCTTTATTTAAAATAAAATGGCCATTGAATGTGGCGCGAAAGAGATGCATTTAGCCGCGTCGTCAACACGCCTGCGCGCAGCTGGCCTCTTAGCTTTATTTATACAATGGTGATGTTACCACCGATGGACGATGTGATCCGTTCTCACGTGGGTGTAATATAGCCTGTAGCTATTGATGGTGGTAGAATGCGGGATAATGTGTAGACAGTTGTGCTGACTGGGGAGTTTGTACCGCCACTTCTTATTCCCAGCTGTGTTGCTTGTGTGCTGCTTCTCAGCCTAATTTAAATAAAAGACATTTGATTATTATTTGGTATGGTATCATCGGCCATCGGGCATCGGTCCTACATGCAATGTCTCCGGCCCACTGCCACTTAAGTGTTGCAATTCTTCGGGCTATGTCGGTTACTCTCGTTCTTCTGCGGATCTCCTCATTTCTGATTTGATCACGCAGTGAAACCCCAAGCATAGCCCTCTCCGCATACTGTCTATTAATTAATTACGAACGCGTACATCAAGGGACTGGAACAACCTGCCGGCGGCGGTGTTTCCGTCCGACTACAATTCAATTTGAGTGTCTTCAAGGCTAGAGTGAATAGGCTCTTAATAAACTAGCACGCCTTACCATCAACGATCGCATCGCTGCTTACCATCAGGCGGGATTGCGGTCAAGCTCTGGTTTATAAATAATTAAAAAAAAAAAACATTAGTAATGGTCATATAGGGGTTCATGGCTCACATAATAACAACAGCACAGGTCGATTGATAAGGTCAAGCAACACTTGCCGCGGACGGTATGAGGATGGGTGAGCATTTTTTATTTTTTTTCATTTACATACCGAGACTCTGAAAGCACGTTAAGCCGTTGGTCCCGGATGTCATTTGTAGACCTTTGACAGTTGGTACGGGTAGTCAGAATTCCGAAAGTCGGACCATCAGTCTCAACGAGGGGTATCGTATTCCCCAGTAACTGGGTTGTGTAGCTCAGATAGGTAGTCGCTCCATATAAAATATTGGTGTTCAGCTGAATCCGGTTAGACAGGAAGCTGACCGACTGGAAGGCGGGGCAGATGATGATGAGTAGTAATAGTTTTATCCTTGACATTATGTCATTTAGACATGTAGACATTTAAACGTTATGAAAAAACTTAAAGTTAGGTACCTAAGTTATAAAAGGTGAAGACGACCATACGTCTGCAAATCAAACTGGTATTTATTAGATAATGTTAAGAGTTTCAATACAAAAAGAAAAATACAAAATATCATATTTTCTACTAAAAAACGTGAAATATGTAGGTATGGTTAGATATTAAGGCTGATTTACACGGTGCAATTTAATCGCCTATGGCATACAATAAAATTGATGCAACAAATGACTTGTATCGTCTAAATGGTGTTTAGACAATGCAACTTTTATTGTTGCTTCAACTTAATTGAAGCCATAGACAATTAAATTGCATCGTGTAAATCAGTCTTTACTCACGCAAAAACTGTTGAACGGATATAGTTGAAATTTTGTATACAGATGATGTATTACTAATTAAAATAATTTAGGATGAGTACTTTTTATTCGGATATTCTCACGAGACCGAAACATATACGGTTGAAACCACGGGGCGCAGCTATTAATAATTAATAATTTAAAAAAAATAATGAATAAAACATCATTAAAAGTGAAAATACAAATAAGCAAAAACTTATCAACCAAATAAAAGCCCCAAGCATAAAGGGCGTGGCAACTTTAAAAAAGCTAATCCATTTAGGTATTAACTTTTTCTTTATAAAATTATTTAACTTAGTTGACATTCAGTTCTAGCCACATAACATGCTGTTCTCAGTCCAATTTGAATAAATTTATAAAAACTTGAATATCATTTTAGACTTACTTCCAAGGTAAACCTCGTAAAATCTTGTAATATTGCATGTTTTTAAAAGCGTTTCGATTCCTGTATTGTGTTAGATTAGCAGAAATAATAACATTGACCTATGTAGTTTTGAATCTAGAACAAAGATTAAAGAATATACTAGATGTGGCATTCGTATTGTACGCAATAATGTTACGGCTATGGTGTAATATTTTAAAAAAAGCGTGAGGCGCTTTGTGCCATAATTTTTGTAAGTATATTAAGTGCCTCACGCTTTTTTAAATTATTTTTAACTTTTTAGTTTGATGTTCTTTAAAAGCAAGTTTTTTTAGTTCTTTAAACTATATTTATTGTCAACTTTTTAGATCAATATTCTTTAAAAAAAAAATAAACAACGAACGAACGTATTGAAAACGGTGTGACATTTTACAGTAATGAGCCGCTCACTCGTAGTCCAAAGAGTTAGAGACGGACAAACAAACAAACAAGCAAGCAAGCATACAAGTGAAGCTAATAAAAAGCATGTAAAAAGAAACCGTGGCCCTTGCGCACAGGCAAGCGCAGGAACACGGGTGGGTTTTAGTCAGGAAAAATCTGATTCCAGAACGGGAGAGGTTATTTAATCATTACCCATCCCAAACAAAAAAAAATATTAATATTTTCATCACCACTGCACACGAAACGGTGAAGGAAAACATCGTGAGGAAACCGGTATGTCCTAGACTCCTTGAGGCTAAACTTCGAAGATATACAATATGTAAAGAAAAACCTGTCCGA
Source organism: Sesamia nonagrioides (assembly GCA_017933935.1). Taxonomy (NCBI): domain Eukaryota; kingdom Metazoa; phylum Arthropoda; class Insecta; order Lepidoptera; family Noctuidae; genus Sesamia; species Sesamia nonagrioides. The sequence goes on from JADWQK010000551.1 coordinate 12,366,249, forward strand.
TCCGTGAAGGTATTGTTAGGTATCGATAACTGATTCTACTAATGCCTACAAAAACAGGCTAAACTTTAAAAAAAAATTCCCCTAAAAAAATTAAATATTATTTCCCATAAAGAGGTAACTTAATACATGTGCGGTACGCAACCCCATCCGCGGGCGGCGGGGGGCAGGGCACGCGGCACCTGTGACGTGGTCGAGTCGCTATTCGCTTATAATAATACCGGTGTTGTCAATTTTAAAAATCACCAAATTTCGGGGAAATTGGAATTAATTCCCGGGAAAAAAGGATTATTTCAAAATTCATTAGTATTGTTACTATGATGATTATGTAAAATTTTATATTATATTTGGTCAAGTGTTTACCTAACCTTTATTATTATTTTTTTTTTTTTTTTCTTACTCCTCCGCTATTCTTTTCTGATTAATTTCGTTGCGGGACCCAAGACAGTTGAAACATTTCTCCGGGACTCGTCGAGCTTCATTGCTCGGCGTTTTTCTGGCGGTCTCCACTGTTGATTCTGGCTTTCAGGAGTTGCAGTGGGTTGGGAACAGTGTGGCGGGTAACCTTTATTATCCTTATGGGTCGGACAGGGTTTTCTTTACATATTGTATACTAGCTTTCCGCCCGCGGCTTCGCCCGCGTAAATTTCGGTTATATCGCGCTTTTTAGATTTCCCTCGGGAACATCAAATTTTTCCGGGATAAAAGGTAGCCTATGTCCTTTCTCGGGGTCTAAAGATTGTGTACTTTCCGCCCGCGTCTTCGTCCGCGTGGTGTTCGGTTATATCGCGCTTTTTAGATTTCCCTCGGGAATATCAAATTTTTCCGGGATAACAGGTAGCCTATGTTTTTTCTCAGGGTCCAAAGATTGTCTGTGCCAAATTTCATGAAAATCGGTTGAGAGGTTTAGGCGGGAAAGCGTAACAGACAGACAGACAGACAGACAGACAGACAGACAGACAGACAGACAGACAGACAGACAGACAGACAGACAGACAGACAGACAGACAGACAGAGTTACTTTCGCATTTATAATATTAGTATGGATGAGACATCTACTAACCCGCACTGGGACCGAGTGGTAGATTACAGAGGAGGTCTGTGTCCAGAGGATAGGGAATTATATGCTTATTATGTATGTATGTTATGTATGATGTAACTTATTGAAGCCTCTTCGCTTACGTAAAATGCATATCGCATCTCTACCAATGAAAATTTTCAATGTCAATAATCAAGGTCGCTCTCGTCTGCCTTGTTGTTTTTATAAAATACGTAATTTTGTCTACATTAAAATGACTTCGATGTAGACACACTTTAAATGTCACATCACCTACTGCTTATTATTGAATCATTGGCTCGCTGTTCGTGTTGGCATGTTCAAAACGTCATTCATTTGTTTCCGCCGCGGTCGCCTTTGCCAGACACTTCGTTTGCACCCGTAGCTCGTAACAGAATATCAGTAATTCGAGGGCACCAACTTCAGTGAAACAATCATGAAAATCCCTTTATTTTGTTTTATATTATGTTCATTATATACATTGACGATAACATATAACTTCGTTTATCCAAGTGCGCCAAGTTATGATGACTGGATTTGTCAATTAAGGGACGATAATGATATAGAAGTGGTGAAAGCCGAACAAACACTGAATGGGAACGTTAGTGAAGTGAAAGAGACAGATGTTGACGAAGAAGAAGATGAACTTGGTCATCGAGCTAATTTTCCGGAAGACGAAGTGTATGAAGATAGTGCAGAGGATGACGTAGAGGACGACAAGGTGCCTGGTAGTAATGCCAATGGTGCTGGTACCGGTCCTAATGGACAACCTGCAGATGTAGATGGATAATAAACAATCTACTGTGATCCCTCTTCATTTTTTAAAGGTCTCCTGGAAGAAAACTCAAGTTTGAGTCAAGCTCTCCTTTGGGCATGGACTTTATGGTTTGAAATCATATTTTGGACTGTAATGAAATTCCATTCAATTAATTTTTAGATAAAAAAAATTCAATTTGTTAGTCTATACATACATATACAATATGTAAAGAAAACCCTGTCCGGTCCGTGAAGGTATTGTAAGGTATCGATAACTGATTCTACTAAGGCCTACAAACCGGGCTAAACTTAAAAAAAGTAAATATTATTTCGCAAAACTTAATCCCCCTAAAAAAATAAATATTATTTCGCAAAAAGAGGTAACTTATAACATGTGCGGTAGGCCATCCAGGCGCGGGCGAAGAGGGGCAGGGCACGCGGCACGCGGTCAAATCGCTATTCGCTCAGAATTATACCGTCAAAAATAATGTTGTCACTTTTTAAAAATTACCAAATTTTGGGAAAGTTGGAATTAATTCGCGGGAAAAAAAGATTATTTCAAAATTCACTAGTATTGTTACTATGTTGATTATGTAAAATTTCATATGTTATTTGGTCATGTGTTTACCTAACCTTTACTAACCTTACGGGTCGGACAGGGTTTTCTTAACATCGGGTTTTCTAACAAAATATTACACTTTTGTTACAATCCTTATGTTATTATAATAGCATGCAACAAATCAGTACTTTACTAAATTAACAAAAGAAAATTACTAAATACAGTTAGTCATTTATACTCAATACATAATTTTTTGATTTATTGTGTGAAGTTGTGATTCATTGTGTACTTATAATTGTTATTTAATGTGTAAAATTGTTATTTATTTACCTGTAGGTACATTGTTATTATACTGTACGTTATACTGTACGTTGGTATAAATTAGCAAATGACAGTGGATTTAATTTAAAATAGACACCAATTTATACTATGGAGTATTATAATAATTATGATATAATAATTGCAGTAAATCGATTAATAAAATATTACATTTAAGTCAGATTTAACAAAAAAAAATTGTTAGTAATAATTGACTCAATAAAAAGCACGATATTTTTGATTTGGGACCCACTTGGACTAGGGTCGCTAAAGATAGGAAAAGTATGGAAATGCATGGAGGAGGCCTTTGTAAAAAAATAGAAAATAGTATATACATAGTGCATCCATTATATATTTTTTTTAATAATTATAAACTAGTGCTTGACTGCAATCCCGCCTGATGGTAAGCAGTGATGCAATCGTTGATGGTAAAGCGCACCAGTTTATTAACCCTATTCACTCAAAAAACTTAGGAATAGGAAGGATGACGGCAGTTGAGCGAGGTGATGCAATGTTAAACCCAAAACCATCACGACCAAACGATGCTGCACTAGAGGGAGATTTATCTGGAGACTCTCCACGACCAAACACCCGACACAACAACATTTGGCGCATCGTACCCGCCACACATCGCAACGCAACTGCTTTGACCCGTCTTCCGTACGGCTTCACCAGACATCACGCCGGAACACGACGAATCGCTTGGTGGCAAGACTTTGTCTGGGGTTTGTCCGGTTTTGTTTGTCTTTGTCTGTAGATACTTACAAAAGTATGAATCACAAATAACAACCAGTAATTTGTAAGTTAGATTAATTTACATCCCTTCAATGTTAAGGCAGGATATACCGAAATTAACTGTAACACCTTATGTACTATATACTAGGAAATAAGTACATCTGTCAATATGTTTTATTATGTTATTTTAGTCTGTTAATAGTTTTATCTAGGGCAGGTTATTGATATTTAATACTTTGTAGTTTATTTAGTATTCCTATAGAGACAAAAAAGGCATGTTGATTTGATATTTAAAAAGAATCATAAATTCCGTCGAATTGAGTAACCTCCTCCTTTTTGAAGTCGGTTAAAAATAAAGACATTTACATAAAAGAATATGTAATGTATTTATATATAAAATTTAAGTCTCAATTCGTAATATCAAATAACAGGTTTTGACAGCATATACATAAATGTAGGCACTCTGCTCGAAATGCCTAGTGCACAGAAAAATAGTTTTAAAATGTTTAATCGTCTGTCTAATACAAAAATAAATAAAATCTAAGTGTCCGTTTGTTTTCTGTTTTTAGAAAACGTAAGATATGTTTACCTTCTGTGTATCTAAATCTTTTTTTAAACTTTGTCTTATGCTAGGAATTACTTTAACGTGGGTGCGTTTACAAACATATAAACTCACATACACAAACAGTTTTTTTTATATATATATATATTATAAAACAGCGCTTGACCGCAATCCTGCCTGATGGTAAGCAGTGACGCAATCGTTGATGGTAAAGCGCACTAGTTTATTAAGAGCCTATTCACTCTAGCCTTGAAGACACTCAAAATGTAGTCCGACGGAAACACCGCCGCTGGCAAATTGTTCCAGTCCCTCGATGTACGCGGTATAAAGGAGGAGGCGAAACGCTTCGTCCGGATCGTAGTAGTGTTAACAACGTAAGGGTGGAAACCAGCCGTACGACGGGTCGTCCGATGGTGGAACGGAGATGGGGGAATTAAATCATGCAATTCCCTCGCACACTCCCCAAAATGCATCCTATAGAACACCGAAAGGCTGGCTACTCTACGCCTGTGCTCTAGGCTTTGGAGATCATCACGTTCCGTTCATACAAATATTTGTTCCGTGCGGGAATCGAACCCGCTACATGTAGTGCCGCAGTCGATCGCTCAGTTACTGCACCAACGGTGTCATAATATCTTGGAATCAACAAATGTTTGCTGCTGGTCATTTATTAAATAAGACAATTTGAGGGATTTAAACATCTCTATTTTTCATATAGGGGGGATGACGCTCTCTCCTGTAATAAAAATATCTACTCTTTTTTTTTATAAATTATAAACTAATGCTTGACCGCAATCCCGCCTGATAGTAAGCAGTGATGCAATCGTTGATGGTAAAGCGCGCTAGTTTATTAAAACCTATTCACTCGAAAAAAAAAAACGATGCTGCGACACAACAACATTCGGCGCATCGTACCCGGCACACATCGCAACATAACTGCTAAGATCCGTCCTCCATACGACTTCACCAGACATCATGCCGGAACACGACGCTTGGCGGCAAGACTGTCTGGTGGGTGCTAACTTCTGCTGGCAGCCGATGTTTTGGCCTACCACCGAGTAAATCTTGAGGGAGGCTTTCAGGTATTTAACGTATTTATCGTTAGGACCATAAAAACGGTACTTAGAAAAAAAAGGTAGAAGGAACGATGATCGAAAATGCAGAAATAGCACGGACAGACGATACGATGCGATGCGGTGAAACTCCAAGCGGGCGAAATCGCGGGCAGAAGATAGTATCATCAATATCTTTGCCACTTTTATCCCACTAACACTAAAACCTTATATTAAACATCTCCACAACAGCATAACATACAATCTGAATCATTTTGAAGAATATTGCTAATTCATTGCTCCATCTACACTAATATTATAAAGAGGAAAGATTTGTATTTTTGTATGTAACGAATAAACTCAAAAACTACTGGACCGATTTTAATAATTCTTTATTCATTAGAAAGCTACATTATCGCTGAGTACCATAGGCTTTATTTTGGAAAAAAAATAGGGTTCCGTAAGATATTTGGATTTTTTGAACACAAGGTGTAAAAAATCAACCAGAAAACTTACTTATTTTGCGTACGCTGCCTAAACTATAAAATATAGAACCATAAAATGTTCTAATTAATTGTAGATCTTATAAATATCTACAAAAAAGTCACCGACACATTATTCGTATCTATGTCGATTGAGACATAACAACCATTTTTTATTTAAAAATCTTGAATTTTTTTTTTGACTATGTTTAAACGCATTTATTTTACTGATGCTATTAATCCTTATCAAAATAAATTATTTTATCACTAAGTACAGTTTATGTAAATTATATTTGGTATGTGAATGAGTAGAATTGGACTTTCGGTTTTGAAGTTATGGCGAAATTAAAATATTCCGATTTCTGCTGCACGGCACGTTGCGAAGTAAGCGTTACCAAGGGATGCAGTGCAATACCCCCAGGAATTTTTAAATTCTCTTAACACGGCTGGGCTACCACCTCATGAACTGTCGTTAAAAGTTGGCACGCCGATAATGCTTCTCAGAAATTTAAGCCCTCCCAGCATGTGTAATGGCACGATACTTCTTATAAAGAAGCTAAAAGATAATTTAATAGTAGCAAAGATTATCACCGGCCCTGCAGTTGCTGAATTAGCTCATATACCACGAATACCTATGATTCCTACTGATTTGCCTATACCCTTCAAAAGACTAAAATTTCCAGTAAAAATTTCTTTTACACTAACGATAAACAAATCCCAGGGCCTAACATTCAAATTAGTAGGAATTGATTTACGAAAAGAATGTTTTACGCATGGGCAACTTTACGTTGCCCTATCACTTGTCGAGGCTCCCGATCATCAGTATATTTTGTTACTTGAAAATAATTTTACGTCAAATGTTGTATATAGAGAAGCTCTACAATAATCGCTTTAGCTATCTATCCTAAAACAACGGGGTGCACTCCGGGACAGGCAGAAGTGAAAACTTAGTATTAATTACATTTAAATATTTTCATCATTAACAACTTTAACATCCTCATAAAGACAATCTATGCAGCCTGCGGATAATGACTGCGTCGTCGATGTTAGTGTCGGTGTCTGTGAATTGACTTGGGAATCATTTTTCTGACCGTGCCTTCCCTGGGTAGGCGCTTTGCAGGGGTATCCTACATCCACGCGGGCTGAGCTTCGGGCGACCGCTATGTAGCATAAAACAAAATCGCTTTCTCTGTCCCTATGTATGCTTAAATCTTTAAAACTACGCAACGGATTTTGATGCGATTTTTTTAAATAGATAGAGTGATTCAAGAGGAAGGTTTATATATATAATACATGCACTCGTGCGAAGCCGGGGCGGGTCGCTAGTCTGTTATAAAAAAAAATACTGCGCTACAACATAAATGACGCAATGAATGTTGTTGAACTGTCAAAATCACAAGCGCCAGTGGTCCGCAACAGCGTCATTAGGTGCTCTCGTTAGAGTGCGCGTAATGGTGCGATTACCAGCTCACAGCTGAGCACAACACCTGTGGTCACACTAATTATACTATGATTTAAACGTTGGTCTGGTAAGAGTTATCTGCAGGAGGCAGACGGTAAGCTGCGTTAATTTGCTGACTTAGTGACCAGAGGGCCTAAAGGGCACCTTTAATCAATGCCTCTAAAAGCCATTCCATTCCTGAATTCCGAGCAGATCATTAGCAGATTTTCTAATTTTATTTTTAATAACATGACACATAGCATAATCCTCTTTTTTTTAAATTATAAACTAGTGCTTGACCACAATCCCGCCTGATGGTAAGCAGTGATGCAATAGTTGATGGTAAAGCGCTAGTTTATTAAGAGCCTATTCAGTCTAGCCTTGAAAAGACTCAAATCATTATCCTATCATATTTGGCATAAATATTACCGCAGGATAAAATGTACTTTTACCGGTACATAGCACTGTCAAACAGATGAAAAAATTGCCCACAGATAAATATTATGAAATGTCAAATATATATTTTTGTCTGTGTGCAATTCATGTCACAATCTTTTTGACAGTTGACAAATTGACATTTGTAATCATTCCAGTTATGACGGGAAAACTTAGTCACGCGCATTTTTCATTGGTCTTTTAAAATTATTTATAGTGTTTACCTACTAAATAAAAGAGCGTGATTTATGTAGTAAAAAATGCATTCAGTAAATAATTCTTAAAGAACATTGAAATATCGCAGATCATGACTTTACCTCAAACCTCCCTCATAAACGGTTCACGCGGCCGTCTTTTTCTACTGTCATTGGCGATATCCGCCTTTATTGTGAAATATTTTTTTTAAAGAACTTCTATAATTTGTTACACATGTTATTAGCAAAAGTGTGGTATCTATTCCACAGAGGCCATTGATCAAGAGATAAGGTTGAATTCCACCTTGAAAAAAAAATAAAGAAAGAATATTATTAATTATGGTATCGCATCACCATTAAGCCAAAGTATCTTTGTACAGTTTCATGCTTCTAGAGTTCTAGACACAGCAGTTCGATCGGCTCGTTGTCTCAGTGAATGAATGTAGGAATCCAATGTTTTTAGGGCTCCTTAGTTAATAAAAAAGAAGAAAGAAAATACTACTTATTTGCGGTACCTACACTTGACGCAAGAAAAAAAAAGGGGGAAATCGTGTGTGACATCCACGTAAAACGGCTGTCCAGCGCTATACTCCAAAATTAACACGCAACAATAGCAAATAAGAGAAATAAATAAAAAGTGGCGACAGTGCGCAGACGCACCCATCACACGCGCCGATTGTTTGCACAGTTGTTTCCGCCAAAAACAATATTTAAACCAAACGACTGTTGCCACGAACATCACAGTTCATGGACAATATAAGAAGCAATTTAAAAGAAAGAACCAAGGTCCTTTCTTCAGACATTGCCATTTTTAGAAGACAGCAAGGGAGGTAGTAGGCCATAACATCAGCTGCCGGCGGAAGTTACCACCCACCAGACAAAGTCTTGCCGCCAAGCGATTCGTCGTGTTCCGGCATGATGTCTGGTGAAGCCGTACGGAGGATGGGTCTGAGCAGTTGTGTGGCGCTGTGTGGCGGGTACGATGCGCCAAATGTTGTTCGGGAGTTTGGTCGTGGAGAGTCTCCAGATCAATCTCCCTCTAGCGCACAGCGTGATGGTCTTGGGTTTGACATTGCATCACCTCGCTCAACTGCCGTCATCCTTCCTATTCCTAAGTTTTTTAAGTGAATAGGCTTAATAAACTAGTCCGCTTTACCATCAACGATTGCATCACTGCTTACTATCAGGCGGGATTGCAGTCAAGCACTAGTTTATAATTATTAAAAAAAAAAAGAGAACGGCGTGCATAACACACTAGCACTAGCAATAGATTTCATTTTGATAGTTCAATAAGATATCCATTCTAATATAACTCACTGTCTTCGGTATTCGTACCATCTAACCGTTGATAATCTTCAATAACATACAGCTGAGCAGGTGGAAGGTTGTCGGAAGCAAATCTCTTTGGTCTTGTGTGTTAATTCCATAGTGTTTGATTGAAAGTTATTTTTTATATAAATTATAAACTAGAGCTTGACCGCAATCCCGCTTGATGGTAAGCAGTGATGCAACCGTTGATGGTAAAGCGCGCTAGTTTATTAAGAGCCTATTCACTCATATCTAGCCTTGAAGACACTCAAATTGTAGTGTGACGGAAACACCGCCGCTGGCAAATTGTTCCAGTCCCTCGATGTACGCGGTATAAATGAGAAAGCGAAACGCTTCGTCCGGATCGTAGTAGTGTTAACAACGTAAGGGTGGAAAGTCGCCGTACGATGGGTCGTCCGATGGTGGAACGAAGATGGGGGAATTAAATCAGGCAATTCCCTTGCACACTCACCAGAATTCATCCTGCAGACCGAAATGCCAGCTACTCTATGCCTGTTTTCCAGGCTTTGGAGACCGTTTCGAGTTAAATCTGGGTAGCCAATCAGAATCTTCGCACGCCTCTCTACTGAATCCAAAGTAGCCAGGTGACATTTCGCAGCACCAGCTCAAATGTGGCTGCAGTACTCCAAACACAAGCGGACCTGTGCTTTCTACAACATTAGAAGCTGCCTTGGTGTGAAGTACCGCCGGACGCCAAGTTTTCTGGCAGCCACCTTGGCCTTGGACTCAATGAACCGCCCAAAGTTTAGGTTCGAGGAAATGTCAACTCCCAAAAGCTGAAGGCGGTCGGTGCACTCCAAGGATACATTAACCTTTCCATCGACCCCGGTGACTGTTATTGCACCAGAGCTGCTACAAGAACATTTCTTAATATGTAATTTAAGAAGAATGCCTCTCTAATCGCTCTACCTACAAAAATAACAGTAGTTCCGACTTTATCGCAATAAGATCTTTCAAATTGTAAGAGCAAATATAATACTAAATATCGTCAGTGGGCCGGGCGCCTGCGCCGGCGCCGGAGCGCACGCGCCGCTATTGACACAGGTGTTGGCAAAAACAATGTAACCAAACGCCTGTGGACGTCACATACAAATGGCGCTGGAAACACTATTGCTATGTCCTTTGTCAACTATTACTTATATTATTATAGGTGCTGACGACCGACAGATGAGGTTTTCGAAACATTGGTGTTTTTTTTTTTTAATTTCAACATATAATTTCTTTATTAAAACTTATTATATGCAAGCTAGAGATGGACAACGGGTAAATTCCCAAAAGGGAATAACACCGTAATATACCTACCCTTTTGGGTAAATATCGGGTATTTTCTTTTCTTTTTTTTTTTAATAATTATAAATCCCGCCTCATCGTCAAAAAGTTCTATATTAATATAAAATTAAAATAAATATACCGTGTTTGGTATCACGTGAAAGAGCTTCACGAGTACTTTATGCTTGTACATAATTACAAGAATGCTTTAATGATGTTAAATATGAGCGATAAGAGTAAAGCGCGGATCACGGAAACTGTGAATCGCTTTATGCAATATAGAGCATTGTGAACATTAATAGAATATGTAATGCACTAATGAAAACGACATAAGCTGGGAGTAACTCCACGCGGTGAAGGCGGAAACAGTTTGATAACTGGCTAAAACTCCCATAAAAATGTCCTCTGCACTATATGCCTTCGGGCTTATGTTACTATATGTGCGTGTAGATGTAATATGTCAAGTAGTAATATTATGCGCCACAAATACACTTTAACACCAAAATAGTACAAATAATAAAAAGTAAAAAAACTAAAACCCAACTACGACAAAAAACAACGCTGAAAAAGTATAAAACAAGATTTTCAGAATACTGAACTGAACAAAGTTGCTAATGTAGTTGCAAGTAAATGGACACAGTAGACTCTACCAAGATACCTTCGTTGTAAATTGACAATAATGTCATACAATACTATTCTGAAGTATGCAATATTCACTATTTAGAGATAAATTTTCATGTTCGGAAAGGCGAAGGCACACGTTACATACCTACCTACCATAGCACCTTGACAAGGCCTTTCCAAACATGAAAATTTATCTCTAAATAGGTAGTGAATATTGCATACTTCAGAATAGTAGTTTATGATACTGATACATAATGAGGGGTATTAAGCACAAGTGTGAGTTTAAAAAACGAGCGAAGCGAGTTTTTTAATAGTATCACACGAGTGTGTAAACCTAATTATGTACAGTTTCATACACTACTTTATCTAATCTCAGTGCGTCTAATGCCAACGCAACACAATTCCATTTATTCAGTTTCATAATTGTAATATACAAAATGTTATGCACCCTGCGTCACAGCGCATGCCATGCGCCAAAACGCGCGCAGCCACAGATAAAAAATGAAATAGTACTGTCTACATTGATATAATAGTAGAGTTTGGCGGGAATGTCAAGATGAGTGTCACGCTCATTTTTCATTGGACTTTTAAAATTATTTTTAGTGTTGTTTACTAAATAAAAGCGCGTGAATTATGTAGTAAAATGTGCATTCAGTGAATAATTTATAAAGAACAGTGAAATATTGTAGCATAGTGGCCACATCATGACCTCACCCAAACTTCCTCCTTCTCGGTCGCACGCGGGAAACGAAAGGAGATAGTTTAGTATAAGTTAGGATAAATTGGGATAAGTTAGGATATAAAACTCAAGAAAAAACATACTGAAGACTAGGCTGTATGGCGTACTATGCCTTTGCCTTTTCCGTTCAAATGAACGGAAAGAATGAAACCAAAAAAAACATTGATATAATATTATATAGATATGATATTTTGTACGCTTCAAGTTCAATGCGCTAGTGACTTATCTACCTTAGTTTAATATTATATCAATGGCTGTCAATGGTTTGTACCGTAATGAAAAAAAAAATATTGTAACATTATTTTGTTAGAGAAATAATGTTATAATTTAATTTTTTTATTTCCTTTCGATATACTATTGGTAAAGTACGTCAATATAAACTCCTTTTTGGTTTTATATTTTTAATTTTTTGATATGAGAGTAGATAATAGTATTGTATGACATTATTGTCAATTTACAACGAAGGCATCTTGGTAGAGTCTACTGTGTCCATTTACTTGCAACTACATTAGCAACTTTGTTCAGTTCAGTATTCTGAAAATCTTGTTTTATACTTTTTCAGTGTCGTTTTTTGTCGTAGTTAGGTTTTAGTTTTTTTATTTTTTATTATGCAGGACTAGCGGCCGCCATCGACTTCGTTCGCATGGTTCAGTTATGCTCCGCTCCTATTGGCCGCAGCGTGATGTTATGTGATGTTGTTAGCCTAAAGCCTTCCTGGATTAATGGGTTATCCAACGCAAAAAGAATTTTTCAAATCGGACCAGTAGTTCCTGAGATTAGCGCGTTCAAACAAACTCTTCAGCTTTATATATTAGTAAGTATATAGAAGTATAGATAAGTAAACTTTACACCCTGTGTCTCTTAGCTCTATACCAGCAATGATAGGCGTTTTGGAAACAGGAGACGCCCTGGTCGGGAGACGACATCTAACTCCCAGCCACCGAAGCTCGAAGGCGCGGGCCTGCGGGTGGAGCAGTGGGCAGCTCGCCGCCCGGTGCCTCAGAGAGATATCAGCACATCATGACGGGGTCCACGAATACTGATGTCTCCTGGGTCAAGGTTGCGGGTTGGTTAAAAAAGAAACCATGGCCCTGGCCGTCGCACAAGCAAGTGAAGAAACACGGGTGGGTTTTAGTCAGTAAAAGTCTGACACGCCCTTCCGCTCCGTGCAGAGCGGGAGAAGTCGGCGGAGGGGTGTTATGGTATCCCACAAAAAAAGCCGTTTTGTCAATCATTTCGAGTGGTGCATAAGACCAGTAAATAAGCAATCGGGGCGGAAATCTAAAAGAAAATATTAAATCACAAGAAGGGACAATTCGATAGACCTATATCAATATAATTGGAGAAAATACGATAGCTGTAACTTCTGGAGGAAAAAATCTAATAAGTTGGCAGTCTTTTAGAGAAATGTAATGCAACCCTTTATGGTATTGAGAGCTTTTTACTTTTTAGACATCCGGCACGACACCGATACGAAACGTAATGAAAAAAAAGGGGAGCACTCCGAGAGTAGGTACTGTCAGGATTCAAAAATTGAACGTGTTGTATTTTTGAATATTTTGGAATGATTTTTAGGGAATAATTTATTAATTACCATGAGATATACCTTGCCTGCTACCTTGTGTTTGGAATTAATTCATTTATATTGATGAAAACTTTGCACACATATAAGTAATAATGAAGCTCTACAGTAGATCTGATGACTAAGACCATAGACAGTGGAGGAAATTCCTCAAACATTTACAGCATTGAAGTCACAAAGTGAAAACATATGATAACCACTACCCAGACGCACTTGTTATGCTGATGCAATGAAAATCAAAAGGCTGAATTTAAGTTGCGCAAGCAAAATAATTTTTGATTCGATCACACAGAAAAACTTCAAGCATAGTTCTTTCAATTTCCCTTTGTGTGACCATGAGACAGCGCGAACGAATCAGAAATGAGGAGATTCGCAGAAGAACCAAAATGGTGGTAGGCCATAACACCGGCTGCCACCAGAAGTTACCACCCTCCAAACAAAGTCTTGCCGCTTAGGAACTCGTCGTGTTCCGGTATGAAGTCTGGTGAGGCCGTACGGAGGACGGGTCTGAGCAGTTGTGTTGCGATGTGTGCGACGATGCGCCAAATGTTGTTGGGTCGGGAGTTTGGTCGGGGAGGGTCCCCAGATTAATCTCCCTCTAGCGCAGCATCGTTGGACGTGTTTCGACGAGTTTAACATTGCATCACCTCGCTCAACTGACGTCTTCCTTCCTATTCACTCAGTTTTTTTTTTTTTATTGAAGAGGCTCTTTATTAACTACAGCGCGCTTTACTATCGACGTTTGCATCACTGCTTACCATCAGGCTAGATTGCGGTCAAGCACTAATTTATAACTATAAAAAAAGACATAGTCACTAACTTAAGTGGCAGTGGGCGGGGCACATTGCACCTGGAGTGGCGGCCATGTATTGGAAGACGCAGTGTAGGGAGGCTCCAAACAAGATGGACCTATGCCCTGGTGAAGATCGCGGGAAACCGATGAATGCGGGCCGCACAAGACCGGTCATTATGGAAAGCCTTGGCTAAAGAAGAAGACAAATTATTTTAAAAACATAATTATTTTCGGCCTCCGTGGCGCAGCGGTCAACACAGGCCTGCGATGTGGAGGCCCTGGGTTCGATCCCCGGCTAGGTCAAGATGGAAAACGATCTTTTCCTGATTAGCCTGAGTCTTGAATGTTTCGCTATGTATGTATCTATTATAAATAGGTATCGTTGAGTTAGTATCCCATAACACAAGTCTCGAACTTACTTTGGGGCTAGCTCAATCTGTGTGATTAGTACGTATATATTTATTTATTTATTCATAAATGTTTGACTAGGTATGATTAGCAGACACAGAGCACACAGGCTCCTACTGAGAATTTCAATAACAACACAAATATCTTTATAGAAGGTAACATAGAGACAATCCATCACGCCAACGTGTCGTACCCACTAAATCTCATAGGACCCTCAGTTATTGGAATTTCCCTGTTACAATTTATACGTAAAGTGAGTTACACACCTGCGGCGCCCAGATGCGACCTTATTGTTGACACAGATGTGCATTACTGGATATGCCGAGTTTTGTTCTGAGCTGCAATTTTAATTCCATATTGGCTTCTGTTTTGAACAGTTGTTAGAGGCGTTATTTTATATGGGGTTTTAGATTTAGATAGATGTGTAAAAATATATTCATCATCATCATCGTCATCAGTCTCTACTCGTCCACTGCTGGACATAGGCCTTCTTCATGGCACGTCAACAAGCTCGATCCTGAGCAGTTCTCCGCCAGCCACTACCAGCCACCTTTTTGATGTCGTCGCTCCATCTCGCCCAAGGGCGTCCTACGCTACGTTTGCCGAGACGCGGTCTCCACTCGAGGACTCGTTTGCTCCATCGCTTGTCGGCCCTGCGGCATAATATGTGACCAGCCCATGGCCACTTCAGCTTGCAAAATATATTAGAATTTATTTATTTGTAACAATGTCATTGTATAAAAAGGAAACTTTTGTGGAAGTATGAGGAACAGCGTCCATACCACATACACTTCACTCATCCTCCATAGACAAGGGAGGATCCTCCGACCAGACTGGTATTGTCTGACGGGCCCGCCGGTTGATGTCGTGAACTTGTATGCGTGCTAGTTGCACGGTAAACTCTGCTTGCGAGATGTAGGATTCGCGTGACGTCAGTATAACGTACATGCGTCATATGTTGTAAGTACTGCTAAACTTTACCATGTACAGACGACAGCAGATCAAGCTACTCGAAATTGTCAAGTATTCCCACTCAACCTTTTTTTTCTGTGTAATGACCTCCCCGCTCTGGGCGGAGCGTAAGGGCGTGTCAGACTTTAACTGACTAAGGTCCGTATTACAGAACGTCACTCAAAACTCAAGCTCTACTTAAGTCTCGTTTGAAGCCTTTTGATTGGTTGAAACTAGTTTTAAGTAATGCTTAAGCAGAGATCAATGCTTGAGTGGCGTTCTGTAATAAGCACCTAAAACTCACTCGTGTTTCCTCGTGTTGCCCGTGCGCCAGGACTACGGTTTCTTTTTTAAACAACCCGCAATTGTATTTGATCCTAGCCCCGATATTAGGCCAATATTATTTATAAGTTTTCTTATTTGAGTAAGAGGCTTTTGACTTTATTGTGTTTTATGTCTCTTATTTATTATCATTTATTAATTGTAATATACACATGGGTATATATAACGGTGAAAGAAACCATCGTGAGGAAACCGGCATGTCCTAGAGCCAAAAACTTCGAAGACATGTGACATCTACCAACCCGCACTAGGCCAGCGTGGTACATTACAGCCCACTCCCTCTCACCGAGAGGAGGCCTGTGTCCCAACAGTGGGAACATAATAGGCTGATTATGTGTGTGTGTAATTGTAATATTCATTATTTTATGAGCGGGATAAACAATTTTATTACCTTTCCAGTTTAATTAAACAATTTTTTTCCATTTTAATTATTTATTTAATCAACTAAATAGTTAATTTATTTAGTAACAAAGAAAATGCTAAATCAATGAAGAATTAAAAATTCAAACAATAATTTTCAAACGCCTGAAACTGAATGGAACTGTGTTCGTTCATTCAGCCGGTCACGCATTACAACAATATTTCATTCTATTACGTCACAGCTTGCAATCCTATCGGTAAGTAACCATGGCAACGAGTTCCGTCCCAAAGAAAACACAGAAGTGCCATTTCAAAATCAACTACATACTATTAAACAAAGTCGCTTTCTCCTTCCCTTTGTCCCTGCGTATGATCAAATCCTTAAAACTACGCAACGGATTTTGATGCGGTTTTTTATAGATAGGGTGATTAAGAGGAATGTTTATATGGATAATAAAATCCATTAAATAGTGGAGAAATACTATTTACTATTATTTTTGAGGTTTCTAATGCGATGTCGAAAAAAATTTTTTTTTTTCCGCCTTTGCAGTGAAACGCAGGCGGAACTCTACGAGATTTATCAAAATATTGTCCTAAATATTGTACACATTAAAAAGGGCTACAGAAAAGTAACAATGACATTTTTGTGTCATTTACTTTTTGCGAGAAATATTGGCTAATTTAACCAATACATCATTAATCCTTATCCAATTTAACACCTTAAATACGTTGGTGATTTAATATAGATCTATGTCGCCCTTTTCAGAATAACTTTTATGAATATTTTCGAAGATATTACAGATTTAAAACAGTAACAATCGTCGTGGCCAAGTGGTTAAGTGTGCGAGTTCGATTCCAGATCAGGCAAGTACCAATGTAACTTTTCTAAGTTATGTGTACTTTCTAAGTAACATTGACTGACCGGGATTTTTAAGTCTGAAATCGCCAAGCCGCATTGAGCAAATACAAAAAGATTACTCACAATCCTTCTCTGTATAAGAGTAGACCTGTGCCCAGCAGTGGGACGATAAAAAAGGTTGACGATGATGATGATACTTTTACTAACATTATATGGATAATCCATCTGAAAACAATTTTTTCGATTTTTAAATTACACGTAGATTTTTTTTTAATAAGTTGAGTTTGGGTCGGAACCATTTTTAAAAAGGTCACTAAAGGTTTATGGTTTTACATTCTGTTATTGTTTTATGTCAATAATTCAACTTTATTTAGCATATTAAATTAATCACAAAGTATGACTAACGAAATAAATCCAAACTCAGGAATGAATACTATAATGTAAGAACACATGAATTTTAAAATTAGGGAGACCATAGCTCCCGTCAACAGTTACCTTTGACCGACTTTCCTAACAAGCTAGCAATATTGTCTATGGCTGCACTGAATAAAAACGATTTGCCAATGTCCGCAATCAAAAACCTTCAAGAACTAACCCAAAAAATTTACAAATTATACAGGGAAGTCTCTTTGACTCATAGTGACAGATGAGACTATGAAAGGTCTTGAAATTATGAGAATTACCCGGAGTTTTGACGGGAAAGCTAAGATGAGTGTCAAGCACATTTTTCATTGGACTTTTAAAATTAGTTATAGTGTCGTTTACTAAATAAAAGCGCGTGATTTATGTAGCAAAAACTGCATTCAGTAAATAATTCATAAAAAAAACATATATGTATATCGCAGCATAGTGGCCACATCATGACTTTGGCTCAAACCTCCCTCATAGACGGTTCACGCGGCCGTCTTTTTCAACTATCATTGGCGATATCCGACATTATTGTGAAATAAAATGTTCAAAGAATTTCTACAATTTGTTACACGTTTTATTAGCAAAAATGATCAAGAGTTGAGATTGAATTTCACCTTGAAAAAAGAAGAAGAAGAAGAGAACGTATCTTTAAAAGAAGGTCTTCTATCTCTCTCCTGCGCTACGTCAAACGGGAACAACCAAACTTGCGTCAGCTTTAGCGCGGGAACCGACACAGCTGATGTGATGTTTATCTTTCAATGGCGGACCTAGAATTAATGTCTAATCTGGACATCGCTCGAAAACCTCGTGGTTCGTTATGAAAATTGCACCAAAATTCACTTAGAAGTTTAGGAAATTGTGATGTATTGTTCATATCCACACAAACTCATACTTATTATTTGTACTTACACTTGTTTCGATGCATTCCTGCAGGTCAAAATAAGTTATCGTCAACCTTTATCGTCCTACTGCTGGGCACAAAGAAGTATTGAGCGCAATCACCACGCTTGCACAAAGCGGGTTGGCAAGATAAGTATGTCATCCCTTGATTTATCGATCGACCGTCCGTTGATCATTGGTTGCGTGGGCGTACCCAGCTTCAGGAGTCGGGAGACAAGTCAGGTCTAAGGGAGGCAAGTCAGGCCTTGGGCAAGTCAAATTTTTATCTGTGTTCTGCGAGATTTCCAGGGGGGGCAGGTGCCTCCCCCTGCTCCCTAACCTCGGTACGCCCATGATTGGTTGGAAATTGGAAAGACAACTCACTTCACCTAAGTTTTCAGATGTTATGTTTTGTGAGATGGTTACTTAGTAGCACTGCTGCTTAGGAACATATTGCTCGTAACTTTTCAACAGCTATTGTATTCCTGTGAGCCTATAAACACGAACGTTAGCGTGAGTTCTAACACTAAATAATATTCAAATCGGTTTCAAAATGATTTTATTACACCATAAACAAATATGAACTTTATTTCAATGGTGATAAGTTGATTTCAGACTGACTATTGCAAAAGCACTATTGAAAAAGATATAAAAATGTTTGAAGTTGTAGCGTAAACTTAACCTTATTTGGTAGGTATTAAAAATCCATTAACTCATAAAGGGTGTATCTGACATCGACGCACAAACGAGTACCATTGATCCAGTACATGACTCTGAACCCCACAGTGGTGGAACTTTTTGTCGGCTTTTTCATGTTTTAAAAAATATGTATGTAGTTTTTTCACTTTAGACCATTCATAGTTGTTATACTTTTATAACCCAATAAGACTTTAAAGTAAAAATTAATTAAGTCGCTAATTACACAAAAGAACACAATGAAAACAAAACTCGAAAAACTATCTTATCAGCTGATTATCAGGGATCAACGTCATACCTACAAACCCGCACGGCGGCAGGCTTGGGGGGCATTCCATTATCAGGGATCAACGTCATACCTACAAACCCGCACGGCGGCAGGCTTGGGGGGCATTCCATTATCAGGGATCAACGTCATACCTACAAACCCGCACGGCGGCAGGCTTGGGGGGCATTCCATTATCAGGGATCAACGTCATACCTACAAACCCGCACGGCGGCAGGCTTGGGGGGCATTCCATTATCAGGGATCAACGTCATACCTACAAACCCGCACGGCGGCAGGCTTGGGGGCATTCCATTATCAGGGATCAACGTCATACCTACAAACCCGCACGGCGGCAGGCTTGGGGGGCATTCCATTATCAGGGATCAACGTCATACCTACAAACCCGCACGGCGGCAGGCTTGGGGGGCATTCCATTATCAGGGATCAACGTCATACCTACAAACCCGCACGGCGGCAGGCTTGGGGGGCATTCCATTATCAGGGATCAACGTCATACCTACAAACCCGCACGGCGGCAGGCTTGGGGGGCATTCCATTATCAGGGATCAACGTCATACCTACAAACCCGCACGGCGGCAGGCTTGGGGGGCATTCCATTTTTTTAAATGGGTAATTTGTGTGCGCTGTAGTCGCACGTGGTTTTTTAACAATTACACCGTACATATTTTACTAGTGTCTACTGGGTGGTTTATTTAAAAGTTAGAGATAAGTTCTCGTTTAGATTTTGTTTAGTAATTAGGGGAGTACATACAAACATGTTCGGCAAACGTAGCGTAGGACGTCCTTGGGCGAGATGGAGTGACGACATCAAAAAGGTGGCTGGTAGGGGCTGGCGGAGAACTACTCGGGATCGAGCTTGTTGGTGTGCCATGGAAGAGGCCTATTTCCGGTAGTGGACGAGTAGGGGCTGATGATGATTATGATACATATTCTGCGAGATTTCCAGGGGGGGTAGTGGCTTTCGCCTGCCCCCCGTCGATACGCCCATAAAAGCAATATTTATGAGGTAAACACAATGATCAACCAATTAGAATCGCAACAGTTCCCGACACCCGCAGTATATAAGAACCTTAGCTACAATACAAACTCTGATGTAACAAGTACTTGATTTACAACAGTATAATTGAATGAGCCGGTAAACAGGGGTAGACAGACAGCTATGCGGGAAGGTGACCTCGATGAGGGCTCGGCATTGAGAATGTTGCATACGGGCTAGTGATTGCTGTGATACGCGTCTGTCTCTGTGTGTGTATGGTGGTTTCGTGGTCGACGTGACATGATATTAATAATTATTTATAAACGTTTCTTACTAATTATCTAACGTGGATGTTTCTTTTTTAACAAAAAAAAAAACTGTGTGTGAAACTTATGCGTTATCAGCAATAGATTCCGCATGGTATAGTAAAATATCATCCATACTAATATTATAAATGTGAAAATATCTCTGTCTGTCCGGCTTTCACGCCAAAAGTACTGAACCGATTGTAATGAAATTTGGAACACAGATAGTTTAGAGCCTGAGAAAAGACATAGGCTATATAACATCCCGCTACCACCAACGGGGGAACAGCAGTAGCAAAAAATATTGCGAAAACTGGAGCTAACGCGGACATATTGCTCCCATTATCTTAACAGGCGCTTATTTTACATCAACTGACTTCTTTTTAATTTACGGGATGGTTCCCGCGCGCTGTAAACTGAAGTCCATGCGGACGGAGTCGCGGGGCAAGAGCTAGTTATCAATAAAGGATCCTCGTTAGACACAATACTAACAAGAGTGTATTTTGTTACTGTAACTGCAAGGTAATTGCGTAGCACACTATCAGTAGCAATGGGTTTAACTTTAATAATACAACAACATTCATTGCGTTATTCACGTTGTTGAACAGATACAATTATCGAACTTATGGTGCAATGGATTTTGTTTTGATTAGCAAAATGTTTAACTATACTTAAATGCAATTTTGCAATTAAGGTGATACATTGTCTAACGCAATAAGATTTTTCTAAATTAAAGTAAGAATTTTTGGCGAAACGTGTTGTCTAGGAATCAAGATGTCTATGAGGTGGCTTTTCGCTTGCTCCATATGCTTCAAAATTAGTCCAATATAAAATGGGCAACTTTGATGGAATGAAATGAAATAAAATCGTTTATTAAGTAAGTAGGATCACTGGTCACTTTTACACGTCATATATTTTTTTAAACTTGATGAAGCCGGCATTTCCTAACTGACTACCTCTGAGAAGAAATAGCCGAAACAAACTCAGAGATCATCGTCTTTTTTCAAATGCCAGTAAGGTGTGGTTGTGAAGCTGTTTTGTAAACCATGCTCCACCTTCTATCCTTACACACACACACTTAGGGCACACTTAGGGCACTTAGGGCAGGAGCCCTAAGTGTCCATAAACGTGCAGTCAAAATGACCTCTTCGCTGCCGAAGACGGCGCCGTAGAAGTGGCCAAGTCTTGTGCCAACAAGACATGAAATTCAATGGCGTCATCGCCGCGAAGAAGAATAACCGGCCAAGTACGAGTTGGAATGCGCACCATTGGTTAAGTACGGAAATCTACAAATCTTTAAAAACGGAACCATATATTCTGTGAAATAGGTAGACGCTTGAAATGTTTCAAGCGTCTATCTATTTCCGTTATTAATATGGAGCAAAAAACGGCAAGAAAATCACGTTTGTTGTATGCGAGCCCCTTTTATTTTTTTATTTTATAACGGTAACAGAAATACATAATCTCTGAAAATTTCAACTTTCTAGCTATTACGGTTCATGAGATACAGCCTGGTAACGGACGGACGGACAGACAGACAGCGAAGTCTCGTGAATAAGGTTCCGTTTTTACATGCTTTTTATTAGTTTCACTTTTATATTATTTGCTTGCTGTTTGCTTGCTTGCTTGCTGGCTTACTTGTTTGTTTGTTTGTCCGTCTCTAACTCTTTGGACTACGAGTGAGCGGCTCATTACTGTAAAATGTCCCCCCGTTTTCAATACGGTCGATCGCTCGTTTTTTTTTTAAGAATATCGAACTAAAAAGTTGAAAATAAATGTAGTTTAAAAAATTTAAAAAACATGCTTTTAAAAAATATCAAACTAAGAAGTTAAAAATAATTTAAAAAAAAGCGTGAGGCGCTTAATATACAAAAATTATGGCACAAAGCGCCTTACGATTTTTTAAAATTATATTTAACTTTTTAGTTTGATATTTTTTGAAAGCATGTTTTTTTTTTGTTTTTTAAACTATATTTATTTCCAACTTTTTGGTACGGAACACTAAAAAGAACTAGGTATAATTTAACCAAGAGAGTGGCAGCGTTATCATGTTGTGTCTCCATACTTAGCCTCCAGAAGCCAGCCCTTGGATCAGGAGAAATGTCCGTAATTGGAATTTCAGAAATATAGCAGTTGAGCTATTATAACAAGTACTCGAAACCACTCACCACCAACAGCCTTTGTTAAGTTTATTCAAAACTGCGAGGAGACTCACCGCCATGTGTTATTTCATTAATGTAAAGCCAGCGTTCAAAGAATATTAACTAATTATAATACAAACGCCTGTTAAAAGCACAAAATTCCTTCTACACGCTTTTTCAATGTACCTTCGTATAACGAAGTCAATTCCAGGCGGAAAATATGAACCCTAGCGAATATGTTCGGAAGTATTTAGCTTAGAATTCTTTTTACATAAGTTGCCACACAAAAAATATATTATTGTTTTTTTTTTTCTGAAACGAGAAGCAAAGGTATCGGCGTATGGCGTTTAATAAACATTTGTATTTAAAAATAACTTCCTTATGTACTTCGTATTAATAGACGGAAGAAATGGATGCAGGAGCCCAGCCTATTAAAATAGTGTCAGAATGGTCGGTCAGTGATCTAATAATGATCGATTTGACAAGTTTCGTAACTTACAAAAAGGTGTCATTATGTCCAGTGGTTAATCACTAACACTCCATATTAATAAATGTTCAAATTGAG
Organism: Sesamia nonagrioides; assembly: GCA_017933935.1. Classification (NCBI taxonomy): domain Eukaryota; kingdom Metazoa; phylum Arthropoda; class Insecta; order Lepidoptera; family Noctuidae; genus Sesamia; species Sesamia nonagrioides. Next base: position 12,389,355 of record JADWQK010000551.1, read on the forward strand.
TAGTGCTTAGTTTAAAAAAAAAAATCTACTAACTTGTTTTGTGATAATGCAATAAAAACATAGGTACATCTAAACTTTCGGGGTTAATAAATATTATTAGGATAATAGGGTCCCGTTTTATATTTAACTACCTTTCCGCCCGCGGCTTCGCTCTCGTGGAGATCGGTTATATCGCGCTTTTTAGATTTCCCTCGGGAATATCATTTTTTTCCGCGATAAAAAGTACCCTATTATTTAATCTGGACTTTTAACTTTACGTTTGAAAAAGCAATTGGTTCAATAGTTACGGTGTGAAAACGGACACAAACAAACAAACTCACTATCCGATTTATAACATTAATAATAATAATAGCTTTATTAATTCCTTACACAGATAGATAGTCACATATTATTATGTATAACTTTAGTTGTGTTAGTACTTATTTAAATTATAACCTAGTTTGTTAGTATTTCTTCTGTGCTAAGAACAGCTCTGGCGGTGAAAGCCTCCTCCATATCTCTCCACTTGTCTCTATCTCTTGCCAGTCTATTCCAAGTAACTTCAGCCGTGGCTACTATGTCATCACTCCAACGTCTGACTGGCCTGCCCTTTCGCCTTTTTTTTTTTTGTGTATAGGTACTAATTCGTGATAATTTTGGACCATTTGATTCATAACATTAGTAAGGACACAGAATAAAGCACAAAATTCCTTCTACACGCTTTTTCAATGTACCTTCGTAAAACGAAGTCAATTCCAGGCGGAAAATATGAACCCTAGCGAATATAGTACGGAACCCATTCCATAGACAAGATCAGGTTATTTAATATCTATTTTAAAAACTATCTACGCTCGATTTTGCCCGAAATCCGTACAAATATACAGCTAAAGACTGACAAAATCTACTATGACATTTATATTTTGGTATCCAACCCAGTTATGGATACCACAACGTCCACAGTTCGCATTAACGCACATGGCACGAGGCGCCCAGCCCCATTTAATGATCGCTATATTGGAAAGACCAGCTGGTGTTAGGCACTAGTAAAAACCTATGGTTTTACTTACAATAGGAAATAATTTACTTATACCAAGTCATGTGTGCTTGATATAAGCTAACAAATTGTTATATAATAATCAGTATACATGAAATAAAACATCGGTCAAGTACGAGTCAGAACTGGTACGAAGGGTTCCTTACAATTTGTAATTAGTAGCACTAGGAGCTCTAATGACAAGGAATGGGTTCACAAATCACCCAATTCCTATTATTCCCATAGCCTAGTATTTTTCGAACTTTTTAGGGTTCCATAGCCAAATGGCAAAAACGGAACCCTTACAGATTCATCATGTCTGTCTGTCCGTCTGACCATCTGTATGTTACAGCCATTTTTTTCCGAAACTATAAGAGCTGGTGAAACTTGGTAGGTAGATGTATTCTGTGAACCGCATTAAGATTTTGATACAAAAATAAAAAAAAGAATATAATAAATATTGGGGGCTCCCCTTACTCAGAACTGAAACTCAACAATTTTTTTTTTAATAAAAAATAAAATAAAATTTGTTTATTTCAGGTTTCCCCATATTTTGTTAGTAACAAAACAACACAACAACAAAATAGAAACAACAAACAAAAACAACTATGTTAGTATATCTAAACATAATAAAACAAATAATACAAAATAGAAAATACAAAGAAAAAATAGAATATTCATAAAAAATGGTACACCCGCCCCCCTCTCTAACTTCTAAAATAAGAAAATGAAAAATGTAAAAAAACCTTATGATGTACATTACTATAAAAACTACCAACGAAAATGGTTTTGATCGAGATCTAAATAGTCTCGTCGTCTCGTAAATCGCTTATTACTACGTAATCTTTCATACAAATAACTTAAATCCTTTAATTTCATAAATAAATGGGGCAGAACCCTTTGTGCGTGAGTCCGACATGCACTTGGCCGGATTTTTTTTAGCATAGAAAATTATTTCGCTACCTCCGCCGCTTTTAACTTGGAATTTCAGTCAGTCACTTTGGAAACCTTTTGTTTAAATAAGAAAACAGAATTCACACAATCAACCACAGAAAATTTGAAGCTGTTGATACATTTTGGAACCTCCTATCATTTTTAAAAGAAATAGCGACGGAAAACACTATCCTTACCCTTGCGGGAGTGCCCATAAGATGGTTTCCAATCCAAAAAAAAAAAAAAACTGGCATGTAAAGAAAGATGGAAAGAAATGAAATGAAATCGTTTATTAAGCAAGTGATCAGTGATCCTCACTGATCACTTTTACGCGTCATATATTTAAACTAGATGGAGCCGGCATTTCCTAACTAACTACCTCTGAGAAGAAATCCAGACGTTAAAAACATAACCCTCCTGGCAGTCGGGTAAAAATGAAAATGTTTAGAATAAGGTATATGATTTAAAAAAAAACAGTGTTTTAAATGACATAATTGTAGCATAATTACGCATATTGCTTAATAACAATGCTTAGCTGAGCGAGCAGCTCAGTCCCAAGCTTTATTTTCTTCTAAATAATCCTTTTTTTTTAATAACCCTTTTTGCAAAGTTTGGCCTTTACATAGTTTTTAAATCGTTTAATGGCCAAGTTTCGAGTGTCCATGGGAAGCTTGTTGTAAAAGTGTATACATTGACCCATGAACGAGTTGCCTACTCTGTGGAGACGAGTGTGATGTACAGCAAGATTGTGTTTGAAAAAGAAAAGTATTTATTGTATTACTTAGCTTTTTTTTTTGTTTATTTATTTGAACTTTTCGCACAAAAAGGTACGAAGGCAGACTTAATGCATCATTAACATTATCTCATTCAATTGTTGGCCATATAAAACTAGTTTAGGAGTTCCTAAATCTGTATTTCCGTCCAACACAGCAGCCCAGCTCACCGCGTATGGTCCTTCGAGGCGCGCAATTCTTAATGACTGCCATATTGGAAGCACCAGCTGATGCAGTACACAGGTGGCCTCTCTCTCTCTTTATGAAAACTAATAATGTTTTATTTATTCCCAGATACGTGCGCTTTAAGTAATGGTAGACTTTTATGTGAACCATTGTGTTTGCCAAGGGAATCAATCGGTTTTGATGGAACTGAGTTGATTTTCTGTGCATTTTAAACCGTTATAAGTTACTAGCGGCCGGCAGCGACTTCGTTCGCATGAAGTTAGTTATACTCCTCCTATTGGTCGCAGCGTGATGTTATGTTACCTAAAGCTTTCCTGGATTAATGGGCTATCCAACGCAAAAAGAATTTTTCAAATTGGACTAGCAGTTCCTGAGATTAGCGCGTTCAAACAAACAAACAAACTCTTCAGCCGATTTGTATCGCCAACTATCAAAAAACGTGTTTGCGTAGAGTCATTAGTTTGTATTGTTCGGATCGCAATCTCCGCGTCTTCAGGATCTAATCGCCGCGGGAGGGACTCTGGACGTTCACCTGCGTACGCAATCAAGTCTATAGTCTGCTACTACAATGGTTTCAGAATGTTCGATCAGCGATGATCATAATGATCAATTATGACAAGTTTCGTAATCTTCTAGTAAAATGGCGTCATTATGACTTTCCAGTGGTCAATCACTGACACTCCACTCCATATTAATAAACGTTCAAATTGAGTAGTAGTTATTTGAAAATCATTTCTACTAACGGATTTTAAAATAATGGCAATACGGCAATGTGATTCCTTTACGAGACGACTGAACGACAATTGATCGATCATTACGAATTTAGCAGATTCCGAACTTTTGGCACAATGACAATGGAATGGTGTTGAACAACAGAAAAGTTAGAAAACCAATGATAATTTTATGTCAGCAAGAGCTGATTGTTCCATCGACAGCTAAAGTTATTCAAACAAAAGACGACGTTTGAAGTAAAGAAAGAAAGAAAATACATTTATTTAGCACAGACAAAAAAAGACACACAATACACTAGGTGCGGCCGGCAGCAGGTCAAGTCACCCTAAAGTGTCAAATATTTCCAATCAACCTTGAGCCTTAATGCTTTAGAGATAAAGTTGAAAGTCTAATAAAGAAATTTGACAGATTGTAGTAGCTTGATGTGCTGTCTTCTGTATATATATCAGTTAGAAATCAAATAGTAGGTACGAGGACGGATGTAAAAAAAATGGCGGAATATGCCTCACAATTTCACCAAAAAGCCCGAGTCACCAAAAATGCCAGACAACCAGTGCCTGATACAGAGTCACAGACAGCCTCTGTGGCGTAGCGGTAGCAAACTCGGTCGCTGCGCAAGGTCGCGCGGGTTCGATCCCCGCGCAGTGCAATTATTTGTAAGCATGAATATGAATTTTTGGCCTGGTCTGATCGTGCCTCGAAAAGCACTTTAAGCCATTGGTCCCGGTTGCCATACGAACATCTAATGGCAGTCGTTACGGGTTGTTGAAGCCCTCAAAAGACCAACAATGGGTCTAACTCACAGAAATCGTAATAACATTGTTATTACGATTTCTGTGGTTTAACTCCAATGCTTCGATAGCGCCTTCGGGTTGTGGAGGTCAGACGGTAGTCGCTTCACGGAAGATATCAAATTTTAGCCAAATCAGCAGTTAGACTGGTAAAGCGGACCCCAGACTCCAAAGCGAAAAGCTTCGGATGCGACTGGGATTAACGCTGAGATGATGATGATGATGATGATGAACCAGTGCCTGACACTGATTTTCAACTAAACCTGACAGTTTGTATATGAAATAACTGTCCAAATTAAAAAAAAAAGGATTTTTCGAATAGAGTTAACATATAATTGAAAAATCGCCACTTAACCAATAAAAGAAAAATGAGGACCTCCCGAAGTCGTGGACTTAATGACAATTTCGTGACGATTCGCAGTTTTACTATTATTCATTTCTGGGCTTCTAAATTACGTATCTATATCTACTGTATTGTAATTTATTTTTGTTTTAGGCCTTACTTGGAAACCTCCTGGTTACGTAGATATTAAAGGTCAAAGTTCTAACTTAAACCTCACGTTTTTTGACGAAAACATGTTTTTAATGTTTCAACCGCACATTAAAAAACCCTTATGATCCCTGTACACATACGAGCGCACGTATAGTAGTAGTATAGCAGAATATTTTGCGTTTGGTACATGGCCCTAAGCAGCTAATGACACCAAAACTAAAAGTCGTTCTCTAACAATCAGTCTTGTGCAATTATACATATTGATGGTGATAGATATGTTTTCTTTTTACAGCATATACAATATGTAAAGAAAATCCTGTCCGATCCGTGAAGGTATTGTTAGGAATCGATAACTGATTCTACTAATGACGAGAAAACCGAATTAAAGTTTAAAAAAAAATCCCCCTAAAAAAATAAATATTATTTTGCAAAAAGAGTTAAGTTAAAACTTCATACATATGCGGTAAGATACCCTTCCGCGGGCGACGGGGGGCAGGGCCCGCGACGCGTGGTCGAATCGCATAAGCGTACCGTCAAAATGGTGCTGTCACTTTTTTTAAAAATTACCAAATTTCGGGAAAGTTGGAATTAATTCGCGGGAAAAAAAGATTATTTTAAAATTCATTAGTATTGTTACTATGATGATTACGCAAAATTATATATTATATTTGGTTATATGTTTACCTAACCTTTAATTCCCCCATCTCCGTTCCACCAGCGGACGACCCGTCGTACGGCTGGTTTCCACCCTTACGTTGTTAACACCACTACGATCCGGACGAAGCGTTTCGCCTCCTCCTTTATACCGCGTACATCGAGGGACTGGAATAATTTGCCAGCAGCGGTGTTTCCATCGAACTACAATTTGAGTGTCTTCAAGGCTAGAGTGAATAGGCTCTTAATAAACTAGTGCGCTATACCATCAACGATTGCGTCACTGCTTATCATCAGGCAGGATTGCGGTCAAGCGCTAGTTTATAATATACTAGCTTTCCGCCCGCGGCTTCGCCCGCGTGGAGTTCGGTTTTATCGCGCTTTTTAGATTTCTCAGTGTTTCTCTACTATATTATGCATTTATTATACATACAAACCTTCCTTAAGAATCACTCTATCTATTAAAAAAAAACGCGTCAAAATCCGTTGCGTAGTTTTAAAGATCTAAGCATACATACGGACATACAGCGAAAGCGACTTTGTTTTATACTATGTATTGATTGATATAAAAAAAAAATATCCTTATTGGTCGGACAGGGTTTTCTTTACATATTGTATAAATGAAATCGCTTCATTAAGCTAACGCAAACTAACAATTATTTTCTGTCCTTTTCATAATGAAATAGAAAGAAAAGGATGGACTGAACTTAAAAGTAGTTTAGTATATGGATAAGAAAATCGGCGCCATTTTTGTAAAATATTAGTGTATTTCGTTTCCCTCCAAAAGCTCTGTAGTTGTTTATAAGTACCTCATTTAATACTTTAGATTACGTTTTGGGATAATTTATTTTACACCTGTATACATAAAGGTATTGGCACAGGTGTTGACTAGCCACACACGTTACGATATACTTGCGGAAAATTGTACTTGCACAAGTATACATTAACGTGTATGGGACTATTTGGCATAAGTATCCGAACCCTATGATATCTAATACGCAGACTTATGCAAGTCTAAACTTGCGCAAGTATATCGTGATGTGTGTAGTTACCATAAGTAAATCCCCCATGTCGCCAATTATCTTTTATAAGCAAATTTTGGCCTTGTATAAACTTTTAATGAGCAAAAATATGTATGTACAAACTTGACTTTATTCAACAGCGACTTTTTTCTTTATTATTAATGAAATTTTATGTTAGGCTTATGTAATGTGTTGTATTTCAACGTTACATGCGTTATTTCACAAAAAATGCAATTGAAAGTTGCCAAGTGTTGATATATTATTGGATTAGATATTACTGGTGTAAGATGAGCCAGAGAGTTAACAGAATGGGTATCCCAAGAAAGAAAAAAGCAAGACCATTTTAAAGATGGGAATACGTCATGAAAACTAGTGTGGGAGGGGCATGGAAGACTAACGAAAATAATTAAATGAAATACTCACGATCTTGAGATATAGTAAAGCCTTGGAGGAGGCCTATATTGTAAAAAAAGAGGAATCCGGGAATTACAATGTTTAATCAGTTTATTTAAATCAATATCAAGCAAGTTCTAAGGTTGCTATATTAAAGGCTATTAAAAATTTAATCCACATACAAAGTTTAGCCTCATATATCCTAAGAATTTAGCGTTTCGCTTGTCTTATCTTTCAATTCTAGTATTATACTTGGGATGATCAACACTGACCAGTAGTATGGGCCTTAGAGCCGATTACATGATCTGTAATTCTATACCTCGTTATATCAACCAAATATAAGAAATAGTACTTAATGGTTAGATTTTTTTAAATGTAATTTGGTTTTATCTTTTGGTCATTAGTGGTTTTTTTTACTATATTAGGTAATATTTATAGTTTATTTCGAAAACTTAGTACCACTTTACATGACAATGTGGCAATAATTTCAATTAAAACAAAGAGTTTGCGTCTGTATCCGAACTAGACATAGCTTGTATTTTAGCTATAAGCACCATTTCCGTCGAGTGAAATAAAAGAAAATTATTTAATCATTGTAGTCTGTAAAATATCGCTTTTACCTCTAAGACCGCCCATTGTGTCACCCTTTGTAAAATCTTTATATTTATTTTCTGTAATGTATATGGTGTATAAAATATCTAAAAAAATAAACAATTCCAACATTCGGTTGGGTTAACTACAGATAAAAAATTCACAGATGTCGAGCCTCACACGACCTACGGAGTACATACATTGGATAAACTGAATAAATAATAAAATGAATTTAGCCAAACCTATATTTTCTAAACGTATTTATTTAAAAAAAATACGAGAAACATCTTCATATTACAATGGATAATATGGATATAAAATAACTTAAAATGGAGGGCCCCACTACAGCCTAAACTATTATAGATAATCACATTTTGTTTTTTGCAAAATATACTCCGATTCAACAACCCGAATGCTTTTCTGAATTATGCCTCTATCTATTATAGCCCCCGAGAACTCGTCGATTCAAGTCAAAAACTCCCGAAAAAATCGCATCACTTTTCAATATCTTTGTATTTTTTCCAAAAAAAAATCTAGTTTTCAAAATTTTTAAATAACATGTTATAGATCTTATCGAGACAAAACTTTTGATACCCTACTGAACCACGTTACTTCAAAATTGACGAAACCATATCCAGATTTCACAATCGCTGAAAATGACCCCCTATCAATGAGATCGAAAAAACATTCCCAATGTTAAAAATCATACTAGAGTTCAAAACTCACAGCGGTATTTTCGTTGCTTACTAGATGCAATAATTCATTACTCTGTATTATCATAGGTAATTGCATAAGGCAAACATTGCGTATACCATAACAAACAATATTATAATAGAGTATTATTTTAATATAGTTGCGAAAGCTTCAATGCATTTATTAGGCAAGAAGGTCTTCTTGCCTAATAATAAGCTTTTTTTATATATATTTTTTTTTTCACTGAGACTTTTACATAAATAATAATTAATTTGACACCGGAAAACATGATGCATGTTTTTTATATTCCATATCCTGTAGTAATAAATGTTATATCTAGTTTACAGGAAAAGAAAAACGTACGTTATTAGTATAATTTACAACTCGATAATAAATTAATTTCATCGCTCACCTCAGCCTTTTTGACAGCTGACAGCAAACAGCTTTTCCCTCGCTTTTTATTACAGTCCCTCACAAACACGCACTATTGTAATAAATCACTGTACATTCAAACGTTAATGTTCACGAAATAAACAAATTGAAACTAGATAGATCAAATATTAGGATGAAATAAACTTTGAGAATGAAAATTTTTCTGATTTTTCCTGCCGCGATCTGTTACCGGGTCGAACGCGGGAAAATTGTGCGTGCACTACCGTCCGCGTTCGGATAAGCACTGAGGGCGGGAACGCCTGCGTCCAAGCGCCATTCGCTCTGGAAAATTAATTTTTTTTTCACGAAAATTGTTCAGCTGTTGGGCTCCAAGCATTCTGGCTCTGTTTTTTTTACATTCAAAGTGGGTATTGCTAATTCGCCGCGCGTTCGGTAATATGGAAAAGAGGATATTTTGTATTGCAGTTTTTGCTGCTTTTATTTCATATATGTATTCAAATACGTCTTTGTTAGTTCTATTTTGAACCATTAAAAGTGTAGCATTGCATTACTTGCAAATAGGTAACGTTATTTATTGTAAAGCTTTTTAATATATTTTTTTTTATAAATTATAAACTAATGCTTGACCACAATCCTGCCTGATGGTAAGCAGTGATGCGATCGTTAATGGTAAAGCGCGCTAGTTTATTAAGAGCCTATTCACTCTAGCCTCGAAGACACTTAAATTGTAGTTCGACGGAATCACCGCCGCTGGCAAATTGTTCCTGTCCCTCGATGTACGCTGTATAAAAGAATAGGCAAAACGCTTCGTTCGGATTGTTGTGGTGTCAACTACGTAAGGGTGGAAAATCGCCGTACGATGGGTTGTGATGATGGTGATGATAATGATGGATCGTCGTCTGTCTCCACCATTCTCACGTGAATGAATTCAACATTAATGATGTAATCAAAATACTTTGTGACGATATTAACGTTAGTTTCCGTCGAGCTCCTAGTTCGTTCGTACATTTTGGAATGGGTGACTAGCTATATGTATATCTTACAGGGCTCCGAGTCTGCGAGTATTTTTATGAATTTGTTATTCCAATACGATTCCATTGCAATTAAACTTAAAAATCCGTAATCTACAAAATTCATAATGATCGATAAATTATCTCAGTCGTCTCATAATACAATGGTGATAGAATGGCATTGCCATATTGCCATTTATATTTTTTTTTTTAATATTTATAATCTAATGCTTGACTGCAATCCCGCCTAATGGTAAGCAGTGATGCAATCGTTGATGATAAAGCGCGCAAAATTATTAAGCCTATTCATTTAAAAATCTTAATGACTAGGAAGGAAGATGGCAGTTGACCGAGGTGATGCAATGTTAAACCTAACAACACGACCAACGTTGCTGCGTGAGAGGGAGATTAATCTGAAGACCCTCCACGTTCAAACTCCCGACACAATAACATTAGGCGCATCGTACCCGGAACAGATCGCAACACAACTGCTCAGACCCGTCCTCCGTACGGCTTCACCAGACATCATGCTGGAACACGACGAATCGCTTGGCGCCAAGACTTCGCCTGGTGGGTGCTAACTTCTAATGGCAGCCGATATATGGCCTACCACCGAGAGAACAGCCATTAATATAAAACTCGTTATTAGAAATGATTTTCTAAACCTAATACTCAATTTCTATATGGAGAGCAGTGTCAGTGATTGGACTGGAAAGTCATAATGACGCCATTTTGTTAGTAGATTACGAAACATGTCAAAATCGATCATTATGAGATCACTGATTGACTATTCCGACACTATTGTAATGGCAGACTAGGGCCATGACACCATGACCCGTTGAGAATTCGAAAATTCCTGAAATTGGCTTTTTGAAATAAGTGCTTTGATTTTGATTCGAGGTAAGGTGGTCTGCTTTAGATAGGGAGGTACGCTAAAGTCTGTTTGGGTTTGAAGTTTGAATTTATATTTTATGCTAGCAGCTGCGCCCCACGGGTTTACCCGCATAAGTTTTGATGTTATGGGGGGAATATCGGCATAAAAATATCATCTTAATATACAATATTATTTTTTGTTTATGCAAAACCCAAAACACGTGTCCAGTATTTTTAAGTCATGAATCTATGTATGTACAAAATTTCAAAAAGATTTATGATTAATCACAAAGTTGCTTGCTATTCTACTTGATTGTCCCAACAATATAACAAAAATATGATCAAAGCTCCGCTCGGGCAGGTGAGTGCGGTGCGTTGACCTCTGGCGTCAACTGTGGCGCGCGCGCAAGTACAGAAGACAGCACATCAAGCTACTACAATCTGTCAGATTTCATTACTAGATATTCAACTTTATCTCTTAAGCATTAAAGCTCAAGGTTAATTGGGTTTAACCGACCGGTAACCAAACTGAAACAATTTCTAAATGTATTTGGAAAAAAATATAACAATATGGTGTAAAAATGATTGGAATCGATTCAGTTGCTTGTTATGGACAAACTATATTCAGGTTTCGCATTTATAAACAAAATTAACGTTGTAGGTTAATTATGTGTCACGTTGTTTGTTCGCGATGGAGATTTCAATCAAATTTGTACACCGTGTGCAGTCCAACTTGAAAGTTTTTTTTTTTTTTTTATTAGTTATAAACTAGTGCTTGACTACAATCCCGCCTGATGGTAAGCAGTGATGCAATCGTTGATGGTAAAACGCACTAGCTTATTAAGCCTATTCACTCAAAAAAAACTGAGTGAATAGGAAAGAAGACGGCAGTTGAGCGAGGTGATGCAATGTTTAACCCAACAACACGACCAACGATGCTGCGCCAGAGGATGATCTGGAAACCCTCCACGACCAAACTCCCGACACAACAACATTAGGCACATCGTACCCGGCACACATCGCAACACAACTGCTCAGACCCGTCCACCGTACGGCTTTACCAGACATCATGCCGGAACACGACGGATCGCTTGGCGGCATGACTTTGTCTGGTGGGTGGTAACTTATGCCGGCGGCTGAAGTTGTTGCCTACCACCGTTGTAGCTTAGATCTCAATTTATGAGCGCAATATTATTTTACTGAAAATTATTTGTCTATATCAATCATGTAAGTCACCATGTCTTTTACAAATGCCATCTATGCAAAAAAGCATGATGATGCATGTCTGATGTTCTTCTACCGTTCCCCTTAAACAGTTTACAACAATGTAAATAATATTGCAAAAAGGTTAGCCAATAGCAACGCGTAGCCGGGCCAGCTGTGAAAATATATGTTATAAACCATTTGTGTGCCAAGTTTTAACCAAATCAGTTCAGTAGTTTTTGCGCGAAATAGTTACAAACATCCATACATAATTACAAACTTTCATATCTATGATTTGTAGGAAGTGTTAATCAAAGCACTTATTTCCATCTGTCTTCAAGGCTAAAGTGAATAGGCTCTTAATAAACTAGCGCGCTTTACCATCAAAGATTGCGTCACTGCTTACCGTCAGGCAGGATTGCGGTCAAGCGCTAGTTTATAATTTATAAAAAAACAAAAACATACACATCAAAAAATTTCCTATATTAAAAATGATGTAAACGATTCTGAACAAACTATTGTTAGGAAGGGCGTTTATTAATTTATATGTCAGATTTTATTTGGAAAAACCTGCAGGCTGGCGGAGAATTGCTCAAGATCGAGCTTGTTGGCGTGCCATGAAGGAGGCCTATGTCCAGCAGTGGACGAGTAAAGGCTGACGATGATGATGTGACGAAGCGTTTCGCCTCCTCCTTTATACCGCGTACATCGAGGGACTGGAACAATTTGCCAGCGGCGGTGTTTCCGTCGGACTACAATTTGAGTGTCTTCAAGGCTAGAGTGAATAGGCTCTTAATAAACTAGTGCGCTTTACCATCAACGATTGCGTCACTGCTTACCATCAGGCAGGATTGCGATCAAGCGCTGGTTTATAATATGTAAAAAAAAATGATGATAAAATTTGGACATAATCTTTGATGACCATGTCGAATGGTAGCTGGAATAGTCTTTTGAAGATACAACCCATCGATCACTTACCACTCGATCACAGTCTCGAACAGAACTCTTATCAAAAATGGCAACAAGTATTAACCAGTCTAAAGCAGTCAAAATAAATATACATTAATTTAACATCAGCCTTAAGTGCAGTGTATAAAGTTCTTATCAAAAAGCAGTGCAAAAAGCCATTATTTTTTACCACCGAGTCTGACATCAAACCAAATTCAACCTTACACCCATGCATTAAAGTCAGAATTATAAAGTAAGTACTACATGAAAGAAGCACCCAAGTGCTGCGTTGTGCGCTTGTTCAGTTCAACCATTTTTTACGCTGATTGTGAATCTAGTGTATAAGTCATCATCATCATCTCAGCGTTTATCCCGGTTGCATCCGCGGCTTTCGCGTTGGAGCCCAGGGTCCGCTTTCCTGCACATTCTCCTCCATTTCGCACGATCTTTAGCGTCCTGTGGTAAGAGCTTGTTGGCATGCATGTCATCTCTTACAACGTCAAGCCAGCACTTCTTTGGTCTACCCCGCTTGTTCCGGCCCGGCGGAGAATCTAGTGTATAAGTGATCGATGATAAAACCAGTGAGATCGAAAGGACCTGTCCAGTCAGTTTGTCAGTATGCAGCTCAGAGCACAAAGATTCGACGAACAATACCTACCAAACACAGATTTGAGTAGGCCGTATAAACTTCTCAAACTACCAGACCATGACTAAAACGAAAACGATGACCTAAGAGACGGCTGAAAGAAGGAGGAGGTGCTGCCCTCCCTCATCCGATTTCAAGTTAAGCAATTATCAACTTTATTTCGATTACTATTACGTTGATTTCCAAATGACTAGCACTATTGGAAAAGTTGTAAAAAGTGTTTGAAGTTGGAGCTAAAACCGAACTTTATTTTGTAGGAATAGACTAGTGCTTGACCGCGATCCCGCCTCATGGTAAGCAGCGATGCCATAGTTTATGGTAACGCGCGTTACTTTATTATGAGCCTATTCACTCAAAAAAATTAGTGAATAGGAAGGAAGACGGCTGTTGAGCGAGGTGATGCAATGAACACGACTAACGAGCAGCGCCAGCTGGAGATTGATCTAGAGACCTTCCACGGCATAATTCCCGATAAAACAACATTTGGCGCATCGTACCCGGCACACATCGCAACACAACTGCTCCGACCCGTCCTCCGTATGGCTTCACCAGACATCATGCCGGAACACGTCGAATCACTTGACGGCAAGACTTTGGTCTGGTGGGTGGTAACTTCTACCAAACATACTACCCAATAGGTCCCTTTTAATGGCACACTACACGAGGCAGCTCCAGACGGAGATAGCGAGATAAGCTTTGATAAAGAATGTTTCTCTTAGCAGTTCTGGACAGACAGAGGTAGAAGGAACTCTCCTTCTACCTCTGTTTGCCCTGCAGTATAACATTGATAAGAACACCAGTGGCTTAGTGGTATCAGCAGCGACTTACAAGTTGTAGGTCGTAGATTCGAACCCCATCAGGCGCTTTACTTTGTGTAAATTATATCATCACCGCTGCTCTCAAATCGGTAAAGGAAAACATCGCGAGGAAACCGGCATGTCCTAGAGCTAAAAACTTCGAAGACATGTGACATCTACCAACCCGCACTGGGCCCGCGTGGTGGATTACGGCCCAGACCCTCTCACCGAGAGGAGGACTGTATCCCAACAGTGGGATCATTATAAGTTGGTTATGATTATGATGGTGACATTAATGGCCTTTAAAAAAAAGTGAGGTCAATTTATAATCAGCAAGTGGTTGGCAAACGTAGCGTAAGACGCTCTTGGGCGAGATGGAGCGACGACATCAAAAAGGTGGCTGCTAGTGGCTGGCGGAGAACTGCTCAGAATAGAGCTTGTTGGTGTGGCATGGAAGAAGCCTATGTTCAGCAGTGGACTAGTAGAGGCTGATGATGATGAAGTGGTTGACTATTCGAAGCCATCTCTACCAACCCCTTCAATGAATTCAAACTTGATGTTAAGTCTGTAAAAACTTAAAGTTATCTTCTCACACAGCTCACATGACATACTCATAAAATGCAACGATCGAACTTAAAGCCTCGTAAACATAGGTTTAGGCGCATCGCTGCGGGAAGCTGTTAGATGCTGTTATATGCTATTTGCAAGCTAATACGGCACCTGCTCCAGGACGATACAACACTCCGCGAAAAATTACTACTTAAAGCCAATTGATATTGCTTTCATGGCTTCAGTATCCATTCTTCTTTGGGGTTTGGAGAAGGGTTGTACCTATAGAAGCCGAGAACTTATAACGAAAAGATTGTACGTATTATACAGCATTATTTTTTGTTTATGACAAACCCGAAACAAGTGTCCAGTATTTTTTAAGTAAAGTATCTATGTACAAAATTTTAAAAAGATATCATGAAAAACCACAAAGTTATGAGCTTGTTATCTTACTTGGCTGTCCCAACAAAAATATGGCCCACGCTCCGCTCAGGCGGGCGAGAGGTACTTTGACCTCTGGCGTCAGCTGTTGCGAGGGTGTTAGCAGTACTATGATCTACCGAAAGCTACGTGACGCGCTCGGTAACCACACTACAACAACTTCTAAATGCATTTTTCAAAATATAACATGGTGTAAAACTGATTGGAATCGATTCAGTTGCTCATTCTGAACATACTATCACAGTCTAAAAAAACATATTTTTATACTGTGATACTATATTCAGCCCCCTAATCGGCGAACACATTTTTGTCAAATGATTGCGACTAGTTGGGATCGTTTGGACCGAACGGACCAATGGGCGGGCTGAACGATCCCAACTGATACCAACTAGTCGCAATCATTTGACAAAAATGTGTTCGCCGTTTAGGGGGCAGGTTTCGTACAACCAAAAAATAACTTTGTATATCTCGTTGCCAACTGAATTAATTAGCCGTTTAGCTAACCATCTAGCTTGTTAATGAACGGAAACGGAATTCAACTAAAGGCTTGAATGATATTCAATAAATTATAATTTAGTTTGGTACTCTAAGACATAAAAGTCATTTATTTTTGCCTCCGCAAATATTCCTGAAGCACTACAAGAACAGAAAACCTTAATGTATAACCATACTTAATGGGTTAGGGTAGTGTACAGATTTGATGTACCCGTGTCGCATAAACAGGGAACCGGACGTCCGGTGTCACCACTGCGTCGACTGCCGGGAGGACACGGCGCGGCATACTTTTTTTATACATATAAATTACAAACTGGCGCTTGACTGCAATCCCGCCTGATGGTAAGCAGTGATGCAATCGTTGATGGTAAAGCGCGCTAGTTTATTAAGCCTACTCACTCAAAAGAACTGAGTAAATAGGAAGGAAGACGGCAGTTGAGCGCGGTGATGCAATGTTAAACCCAACAACACGACCAACAATTCTGAGCCAGAGTGATATTGATCTGGAGGCCCTCCACAACCAAACTCCCGACACAACAACATTTCGCGCATCGTACCCGGCACGTACATCGCAACACAACTGCTCAGACCCGTCCTCCGTACGGCGTCACCAGACATCATACGCTGGCAGAGTGTGCCGCTTGGGAAGAGCTGCACCGTGCCTTCATCTCTGAAGTACGCAGTGACCTGTCGCTGCCGACCGTAATCGAGTCAATGGTCGGCAGCAAGAGCAGCAGCAAGAGTTCTGGGATGCGGTGGTTTGGGTGGAAGGGAGAGGAAGATCTCGTCCTCTCACCCGGCCCGCGGCAGGCGCATCAGACTTCGGAGAAGGGCGAAGAACTCCCAGGCCAATCAGGAAAAGATCGTTTTCCATCATGACATGGCCGGGGATAAATCCCAGGGCCTCCACGTCTCAGGCAAGCGTGTTGACCGCTGCGCCACGGAGGACGACGATTTGATGATTTCCATTCCAGAAGAAAAAAAAGGGGGACTATATGGTGGGATTTTTAAAGAGTAGCACTGCAGTGGATTATTTTGTCATCACATCTTTGTCAACAACCGCAATATATTTGTCTTAAACCTTATCAGCATAACAACAGACACAGACACCAGCTTAGTTACCACCTGTTCCGTCGCAGTACGAACGTCATTAAAAATTTTATTTGATCAGTTGCGCGGCGGCCGTGGAGTGGGGCGCACGTGCGAGAACGTTGTGCTCCGCTGTTGTCACAGATGGCGACAAGAGTTATGTAATATAATATTATTTTCCATACGTACATACTTTTATGAGGATCTTTTTTTGGTTTTTTGTTTACTTGTCTGGGAACTGAAACATAACCAAAATGTAATTGTTCTTAACAATTTCCAAGTCACTCTTCAAAACTAAGTAGTTCTCTTCTCTGTCTTTGTTAGATGAATTTGTATCTTTCTTATCCTGCGTGTAAGGGTGCCACCCTTAGGGTAAAGGAAGTAACTTAAAACATGTGCGGTAGGCCATACTGGCGCGGGCGAAGAGGAGCAGGTACGCGGCACGCGGTCGCATCGCTATTCGCTCAGAATTATACCCTCAAAAATAATTTTGTCACTTTTTAAAAATTACCAAATTTTGGGGAAGTTCGAATTGATTCGCGGGAAAAAAAGATTATTTCAAAATTCACTAGTATTGTTACTATGATAATTATGTAAAAATTCATATGTTATTTGGTCATGTGTTTACCTAACCTTTATTATCCTTACGGGTCGGACAGGGTTTTCTTAACATATTGTATAGGTCAGCAAATCGAACATTCCAGATTCCTCTAGACGTAATAATAATAGCGCAAAACTTCGAGGTTAATCAGTAAGTACCTACGGTAATTCCCGGAAACGGGTTTCTGGAAATTTCGATGTCGACACTTTGTTGTCAAAATTGTTGAGACCTGTACCATTCGATAGGCCATCCTAAGTCTAGTAATGCGTTTTTATATTGCACTTTTAAAATGTCTAGATCTGGAAATATAGGGCTTAAAAGTTACGCACTTCATGTCACGCGATAATACACAATTCGTAATAATAATAAAGAAATTTGACAGATTGTAGTAGGTTGATGTGCTGTTGTTTGTACTATGCAGCCCGTCTATAATATGCGTTTATTCATAAAAATGTCCAAATCCAAATGTGATGAAGGAGGATTTTTGCTCTGCTTTGACTTGTGGCATGCGGTCTTACTATGACGTGTTAAAATCATCATTAAACCGTTGTGAAAAAGGGATAACGCTATTCAACTGGTATAGCTCCATCTTTATTTGGTTTTAACACACCAAAGTATAAGCCCCGCACGATGATATTGCGATGGAACCTTGTCACAATAACAGCGTTGTGACGTCATCTGTCACACAAAAGGACAGCTAGCAAAAGAATGTTAAATGCAAAATTAATATTAGGGTTAAGGGTTTATTTGTATTATATAATTTTATTACACTCATATAAAGAGTGTATGTATAAATTAATATTAGGGTTAAGGGTTACCTACTCACCCATATTCTGACAAACAAACTTTCATTATTAAAAATTTCAAGGAAATAATTTTTGTAGACGTAAGAAAAATATACTTATTCGTATATCTTTCTTACATGTATACTATTTTTTTCTAACTACATTTCTGTTAATTTGCGAGCGGGAATTGAACCAGAGTCCACTGTGTAGTAGTCATGTTTTAATTACTACCTAGATCTATCAGCTTATAAATAAAACCAGGATAATATGTAAAAAAATGTATATAGTCTTCCAAATCAGAACTGCTTTCTGTGTCTGTCGTTTCTGATTCACTGTCGTCGCCGTATTTATGACAAATAACTCGTCAGTTATTCGATCTTTATTCCAATATTCCTCTTCAAGCCGTTTAACATGATTGACTTCCTTTCGTCAGTCATCTGGAGTTATTGACTCCGACGCCTCCAACGTCAGAACTTCAATGCGACTTTCGAACTGCTACACATTCTTTTCTGACACCCTCGTCTTTACCAGGTTCCAGATGTACTCAATGGGGTTGAGGCCGCAGTTGTAAGGTGGTAATCTAACGACTTCATGGCCATTGCCAGCTAATAAATTGTCAATTTTATAATTTTTCGGCGGTCTGTGCCGTTTAATTAATAAATACAGTTCAGGTTTTGTACTGTCGTTGGGAAAGTCGATGTTGTGATCTTGTAGCCACTCAACAATCAACTGTTTTTTATTGTTCATACTTGGTGGCCTATTCTCATCCCTACTGTGATAAGGGGCGTTGTCCATCACAATTTTGGAGTTGCGTGGTATGTTGGGTACTAATTTTTCTGTAAGCCACTTGGTAAAATTCTCAGCATTCATTTGATCATAGTAATCCCCCGTTTTGGTATCTGCTTTAAACATTAAAAGGGCATAGTCAACAAAACCGCTTTAACTTCTTTATCCATCGGCGACCGGGGCTGTCGTTCCATCTCACTCCATCGGTTGCTGTTTGCCAACATTTTTCTACCGTGTAGTGTGCGTGTATCCACGTTTCGTCGAGATAAATAACGGGTCTTTTGTCTTTTATTTTTCACCAAGCGAGTAATTTTCTTTCATACGTCATTAATATTTAGCCCTCCGCGCTTGAATTTGGGGTCTTTAAATTGGGGCCAGTCTTTTTTGGTAGCATCGTTTAAATTGGTAGCCTAAATCACATTTAATTATTTTTCTTAATGTAGTTTCACTACCAGTATAATTAAGGTCTACTTTTGAAGCCGCCAAGATTTTGCGCATTGTGGGTATTTCTCTCCTCACCGTATACATTGAATCTATAATATTTCTTAAAGCTGTTAAGGAAAACCCGTCGAAATATTTCTTCTTTTGTCTTTTTCCTTTAGTAGGAGTTCTCATTTTGCTGCCACTGGCTGTTGCTGACTCATGCTCTCGTATCAATTTCGTCACAGTATTTTTTGCAACGCCTGTGGCACATGCCACACACTCCGTGACTTTGATAGAATTTTGCAAAATATTTTTAATAACTATAAGCAGTTGCTTCGGTATTAAAATGTCCGAAGCACTTTTTAAAGCATGGTTTATACTTTCAAGAACTAACTTACAGTCCTCTTTCTCCTTAACAAAATAATTGTCCACTTTAATTATAATTTCACGAGCACGACTATTAATTAATTTCTTACTCATTTTAACGAGTAACAGCTAACAAAACTAAACAACAAAACTCAAGAACAACAATAAAACAGGATAACAAATACAAAAAGCTAACAAAAATATTCGATGTGCGTAAGTGGGTAAGCGCGGACTGAACTTGCGAACGGTACCGACGGTGCGAGTTCGACTACGTCACCAAGATGGCCGCCAATCGCAATATCATCGTGCGGGGCTAGTAACCATCAGATTCAAAGAATGATAAATAAAAAAAAATATTAAGACTCGTACAGAAAGATCATAAAACTATACTGAACAGAATAAAAAGGATTAAAATATAAAATAAACAAAATTATATTTAAAAAAGAAATTGCAAAAAGAAAAATGAATCTGAAAGCCCTAAACGAAGTCAAAAGCCTCATATCTTAGCGTGATGCTTTGACATTTAAAAAATAACTGTCAGTACAGATTTTTTTTTGAGGTTTGGGTGCTAAGACCTTTGAGCCAGCTCTTCGTTATAATCTTGTTTTCTTTCGTAACCTTTAATGTAATCTTGTTCTCTTTAACCTTTTTTTTTTACGCTGTTTTAATGCATTTACGCACCATACCCGGAAGGGCGTGTGTGGGAGTCTGTCTACCAATCCCCCGCCGCCGGCGATTCCCGCCACAGTAGTCCCACACACACACACACACACACACACACACACACACACACACACACACACACACGTCACAGTAGTCCCTCCATACGGAGGGGCCGGGCTGGGTACGTCTTCTTGTGCGAGAAGACGCAGCAGCCAAGGGTTTTTTAGCGAGGTGTCCTTCCTCTTAGCCCCACTCGTTTGCCCGAAAGCAAACGGGACCCCCAGCTCCTCTCAGTGAGGAGACCGGGTTGCCCGACGGTGACCCGCCAGCCAAATGGAGTGGTAGCCGACCGCACGTGTGACCGCCGAAGCGGTCCCCGCGTCTAGTTTTGGTCCGCGCCGGTAAACCGTTAATCCCCATATCTGGGGGCCGTTCCTCTATCCGCCACCTGGGGACGCGTCCGATGGCAGGCCAGAAACTGCATACGGATTTCTTTCGTAACCTTCTTACTGACTGAAAACCACCCGGTTGTTCCGTCTCACACCTACATCGGGGGCTGCGAGAACTAATACTGCTTCCGCAACCCCCGATTGGTGCTGGCCCAATGTGGGCCGTGTGGCCGACCGTGGGCCTCCTCGGGTCAGGGGGGGGGAGTGAGGTGTAGGACTCCCCCCGTGACGTCTAAGAAGAGCGCGCGTGGAACATTTCGCGCCGCCACCTCGGATCCTGATGTTTGGGGGGCGACAGATGTCCCCGAATCTATCGCCCCTGGACCCATTCAGGGGGCTGGAAGAGGGCGTTATCCGCCCTCCGACGACGCCCGGCACGCCTGCTGCGGGTCGGGTGAGAGGACGAGATCTACCTCTCCCTTTCCGCAGCCTCCTTCTGCGAGACAACTGTTTCGCAGAAGGAAACCACCGCATCCCAGGACTCTTCGCTGCCGACCATCGACTTGATTATGGCCGGCAGCGACAAGTCACTGCCTACTTCAGAGATGAGGACACGGCGCAGCTCCTCCCAAGCGGCACACTCTGCCAGCGTATGCTGCACCGTATCCTCCCGGCAGCCGATGCAGTGGTGACACCGGGCGTCCGGCTCCCTGTTTATGCGACACAGTACCCATGTATGACTCTGACGGCCATCACTCTCTGCGGTATTCGCAGTACAGCGATGCTGCCGGCCGTCAGGTCAGAAGCCCACACCGGGGCCCCATACAGGGCCATCGATCGCACGATTCCCATGTAGAGCCGCCTGCAAGCGGCGCTCGGTCCCCCCAGGTTGGGAAGCAACGTTGAAAGTGCCCTAGCCACCCCCAACAACTTGGGCGCCAGCCGCCGGAAGTGGGGGCCGAAGTCCCACCGGCTGTCGAGCACCAATCCTAGGTACTTCATCTCTTTCTTTCGAAGTGTCACAATTCTCATCTCTAAGGCATGTCCATTAGTATTAGTCGATGTGACAGAGGACGCTGTTATGTCACGGGCAAATCCATATCCATACTAATATTTAAAATGTGAAAGTAACTCTGTCTGTCTGTCTGTCTGTCTGTTTCGCTTTCCCGCTTTAAACTCTCAACCGATTTTGATGAAATTTGGCACATACAATCTTTGGACCCTGAGAAAGAACATAGGCTACCTTTTATCCCGGAAAAATATGATATAAGGGAATCTAAAAAGCGCGATATAACCGAACTCCATGCGGGCGAAGCCGCGGGTAGAAAGCTAGTATTGTATATATAGTAAAATAGATGTTACAAGAGGGAATATATATATATTATAAAATAGGCATTAGAAATAGAAAGAAAGGTAGGTAAACGTGGTATAGGTAAAAAAAAAATAGTAAAATAGATATTATTATGTATATCCAATATTATCAAACAAAACACCGATAATTTGTAAAACCACATTGCTTTCATTTCAGCAGTACTTTGTCCGAATAATTCATGCTATGTGCCATTCTCCTCAATAACTAACTAATGGTCTTTTAAACCTAGAAGGGGTGTGTCCCTTCACGGCTGATAGAAATCACTCATCGTCGCTCATAAACTATTAACTCTATAAGTACTGTTTACAATTGTCTACGTTCTCCACCTTTTTTATGTCGCCATCAAATATGCATTGAAGCTCTTGGGTCTGTAATTTACATCGATAATAAGGGTTATTACTGCTTAGGTATGGAGTTTGCTCGGTTTGTTGATGTTTCAGCTTGATAATACAAGTACGTACGACAGCAGTTCAAGCTACCCGAAACTGTCAAACAACCTTCAAACAACATTCAACCTTCAGCCGTAATGCTGGATATAAAGTAGAAAATCTAATAAAGAAATTTGACAGATGGTAATAGCTTGATGTGCTGTAGTCTGTACATAGTTATACAACGCTATTTTTTGTATATGCGATATCCGAAACACATGTCTAGTATTTTAAGTAAAGAATCTATGTTCTGCCCACGTTATCAAAAATCCTCGAGCGCATTATCTCTCTCACCTGGAAACCATGGACCGCCCATTGTGTCACCCTTTGTAAAATTTTTATATTTATGTTTTTGTAATCTATATGGTGTACATAATAAAGAGTATTCTATTCTATTCTATTATATTCTGGAAAGTAAAAAGCTCCTATCTCCAAACCAATATGGTTTTCGTGCCAGTACATCAACTTCTGATGCAGTCCATGACTTAACAGATCACATTGTTAGGAACCTGGATGGTGGGCAGAAGGATTTAGGTGTTTTCCTCGATCTGGCAAAAGCCTTTGATACCGTCTCTACTTCCATCCTTATAGAAAAGATACAGAACGTAGGTGTGAGAGGAATGCAACTAAGGCTTTTCGAAGACTACCTCAAAGACCGTACATAGACCGTTAAGATAAACAATCACATAACTACCGAAAAACCATCACACACGAAGTTCCACAAGGCAGTGTGATCGCGCCTACTCTATTTTTAATTTATATTAACGACCTGTGTGCGCTTAATCTCGACAAAGGAAAAATCTTTCCTTTTGCTGACGACACTACCCTTATATTTAATTCCGATACCTGGCAAAGCGTTTACTAAAATGCACAATCTGGCCTGAATAAGGTTTCAAAATGGTTGCATGACAACGTCCTTACCCTAAATGCAGACAAAACTAAATACATCGACTTTCCTATGCGAAAGGTTTCTCACGGTCTGGCACCCCAATTAACTAGGTATCACCGCCCATAAATGCCCCATCCCTTATGGCACGAATTGTATGTGCATCAGCTTAGAGAGAACAAACTTTATAAAATACCTTGAAGTGTTGCTGGATCCCTGTTTGGGCTTCTATCCGCACATAGACACCCTTACCTCCAGGATACGTAAATTAATTTATGTATTTAAGAACATAAGACACGTGGCGGGTGAAAGCCTTAGGAAGACGGTCTACTACGCACTCTGCCAGTCTTTGTTAACTTATTGCATAACTAAGTGGGGTGGCGCACCTAAATCGACTATTCTTCAACTCGAAAGGGCGCAGAGGGCGATTTTAAAGGTATCATATTTTCGACCATTCCGCTACCCCACAACCGACTTGTACCGAGAAAGTGGGGTCAGTTGCTTATTCTGAACAAATTATATTCAAGTTTCGTATAAAGAAAAAATAACATTGTTTATTGTGTTGGTCTGACTCGCACACGAGAGAAAGCAATAGAGATTTTAATTTGTTTTGTAAGGAACGTATAGTTTTTAGTATTTTTGATGATAAAGCGGCAACAGAAATACAACATCTGTGACAGTTTCATAGCTATCAAGATACTAACACATCCAAAGCGCAAAGGCTATGTTTAGGGTTTTGTATTTGAATCAGAAATAAAGAAATCAACATAAGAAATAAGGTAACCATTTTGGGGAGTGTGCGTGGGAATTACATGACTTCATTTCGTCATCTTATCACCATTCCGTTGTTGAGACCGCGACGATCTGGACGAAGCGTTTCGCCTCGTCTTTAATACCACGTACATATGTCGAACGATTGGAACAATTTACCTACTTGTGACGGTCTTTCTATCTGATCACAATTTAAGAGTTTTCCAGGCTAGAGTGAATAGGCTCTTAATGAACTTGTGTGCTTCACTATCAACGATTGCATCACTGCTTACCATCAGTCGGGATCAATATAGCACTAGTTTATAACTAAAAAAATATGAAATTTCCAGTGCCTTAACAGAAAAGACAGTTAATCTAGCCGAAAGTGTCTACTTTCGGCTCCGTTAACTGTCTGAACGACTTGGTCTGTCAGTCTCCTCAAAGAGACACCTTCTTTAAATTTTGCTTTATCAAAACATAGAAAATTACCATATGATAGAAAGCGAGTTTTGAACTGACTAAAAAGAGAGGAGCTATAAGGAAGTGAGGCGAAGATAGTTTCACTTCACAATCTCTCTGTGTTCAGCATGGAAATCAGCACAGCTCACCAATAAAACACCAATGTTGTGTAATTAAAACAACATCAAGCGGGCACACGCGCGCGCCAGCCGGCACCTACCGTACGTGATGTCACGAAGCGCGCCATTTGCATTTTTTTTCCCGCCAACCGCGCATTTGCGGGGTGCGTTAATGTTAAGCATTGTATGTTCGTTCGTACAATACGAATGTTTATTCAAATACCTACTCATGTAAAATGTTTACCATGTAAGGATTTAAACTCTTTGCTGTAAATTGGCAAATACTATGTAAGTTGCCAGCTGCTTTTTAGATAACTTAGGTACAATCCACCTCATTTTCGCATGGATTTTACATCTGACCAAACATCAAAGTTTACTCATTTAGTTTAGAATATTATACACTTAAAACTTCCGTAATATTATACCTTAAAAATTATGGTGTTTAAAAGGCGCGGTTACACATACAAAACTGAACTTAATATTATGTATGGATATAGATAGAGAGATAGCAACGAATGAAAATATTTTAAAAACAAAGTTGACTTTATTTATTACAACGAGGGCTTCAAATAGCCGTCAATTTTCATTACAATAGGAAAAACATTCTGTAAAAGTATTTCATGTACAACGAGTTCATCATTCAATCTCCTTCTGCCAGAAAGTTTAATGTTATTCACTTCAAAATGTTTCAAATTATCCTCAAAATCCGAGACAGTTCCACCTTCAAAACTGTTCATACTGTCGTCTTCTGCGAATTTGTTGTCATTTAGGATTACATTGTCACTTCTCCGTGTCGGTAAAGCATGATCGGGATGTTTCTTGGTCAGTGTATCTAAGAGTATCTCTGCATTCTCGTTGTGCAGCAGTCGTCTGTAGTCATCAGCTGCCACGACCTCGTCCTCGTGATCATCTTCTAGAGGTGTATTGTGCAGCATCTTGTTCTGTGCGCTCACCATTCCCGACAAATCGAACCTGTCGCTGCTGCCAGCATAACTGATATCTGGCCTAATTTCATCTATTTGCGCTAGTGCGGCAGGAGCCAGTAGGATGAAACCGACAATTATCTGGACCTGAAAACAAAAATTAAGTACTTACTTGTTATTTTCAAATCTAGAATATGTATATTTTTGTATTAACATGCTATAGATACTGATGATTTTTTGTTTAATTTTTATGTATACACAATAAAATACAAAAAGATATGGCAAAATTAAGATCTGAGTACAAAGGTGCTGCTTTTCATAAGAAATGTTTTCCAACAAACTTGATAAGAGGGAAGTAAAACAGAAATGTAGGCAATAGTGTTTAATAACAAGGAGAAAAAATAATGAATGTATTAAGTCTAAAAGTAATAATCCTTACTAATATTATAAATGGGAAAGCGAGTTTCTTTGTTTGTTTTTTCCACTTTCACGTCGTAACTACTGAACCGATTGCTTTGAAATTTTGCAAGTCCAGGTTAAATAATAGGGTACTTTTTATCCTGGAAAAAAAATATATTCCCAAGGGAAATCTAAAAAGCGCGATATAACCGAATTCCACGCGAGCGTGGCCGCGGGCGGAAAGCTAGTATTAAATAAGCCTATACATATAAAACTAAAATAATTACAAAAATAAATAGGTATGTAATCATTATTAAAGGATATAAATATTTATTAAGAAGTCGCTTTTTGAATCAACCACCTACGGTTACTTCGGACAGTTATTTCTTGGATTTAGATCGGAATGAGAGCGGATGATCAGGGGTTGTCCAACAGTCATGACACCGTTTCCAAAGTTATAGGTCGAACCCAGCCATTCATTGCATTAAGTAAACACTTTCATCACCACTGCTCCCAAAACGAAAATGGAAAACATTGTGAGGAAGCGGAATACATTTTACATCTATCAACCCCCACTGGGCCCGCGTCGCCACTCACTCATGAAGAAATGAAACCTGATAACCTGACCTAATAATAATAATACATAGGTTACGGATCGGAATGATCGAATTCAGTGCGCAAAGCAATCTCCCTCTGGCGCAGCATCGTTGGTCATGGTTTTGGGATAAACATTGCATCACCTCGCTCAACTATCGTCGTTCGTTTGAGTGAATAGCCTCTCAATAAACTGGCGCGGTTTACCGGGCGGGATTTCGGTCAAGCACTTGTTTATAATTATTTTAAAACTATTAATTTGAAGCATTTTGAAGGATATTGCGAATAAATTGCTCCAACTGCTCTATCTGCTTAACACGTAAATAACGCAATGAATGTTGTTGAACTGTCAACATGAAACCCATTGCTACTGATGGTGTATAACGGAATTACCTGCTGAACGATCGCGCGAAAAAGAGAAGATGAATACGTGGTTATAAGGAGGCGAGGCCAATGGGAAGCATAGCCATAATTAGGGACAGTCAATCAAGTCTGTTTTAATCATTTTTCTTTTTCCGAAATTCCATGATTTCATTCCCCTATCTCCGTTCCATCATCGGACGACCCATCGTACGGCGAGTTTCCACCCTTACGTTGTTGACACCACAATGATCTGAACGAAGCGTTTCGCCTCTTCTTTTATACCGCTTACATCGGTAGACTGGAACAATTTGCCAGTGGCGGTGTTTCCGTCGGACTACAAATTAAGTGTCATTAAGGCTAGAGTGAATAGAATAAACTAGCGCGCTTTACCATCAACGATTGCAACACTGTTCACCATCAGGTGAGATAGCGGTCAAGCACGAGTATAAAATTTTAAAAAAATAATAATCAGGTTGATTTCAGAGCCCTATTGAAAAAGTTGTAAAGATATTTCTTTTTTGTTGATGATCTAGTCTAAACTAAATTTTATAGCGTAAGAATTAAAATAAATTATTAATTAATATTAATAAATAATTAAATAATAATTTACCATTTTCTTCTTCTCAACTTAAGATAACCTGCAAGAGATGACCTTGTTATTTCAATTTCATGATCATAGGTCATTCTATTAATTTTTCACATACTTTATATGAAACAGTCATAAAGTACACAATTATACAGATTTGGGCTCCAATCTTCTCTCTCCTATCCTTATTCAATGGAATAAAATAACAGTGATATCTACTCCAGCTACAGACTATATATTAAAAATCATGAAAAACTCAAGAATCAGCTAATAAAGTGCCTGAAAAGTTATCTTAAAATTAATTGAAACCAAAACCATAAAATTGTAGCTCATAAGCATGTAACCTTTGAAGTTTGGAGAAATATGGTTTGGAATTGACATAAAGAAAATGGTAAGATTATTTTTTTATTACGTAGACCAGTGGGATTTATTATATCCACCGTCTGATCGACTATTCTTCTTTTACCTGACTGTGAAAACGAATGTGATGTGGCCTCGGAGTGAGCTGTCAATCCAACTAACTTCAACTTCAGCTCTTGATCAATGGCACAATTTTATGATTACACAATGACACGTGTAACAAATTATAAAAATTCTTTGAAAATTTTATTTCACAAAAAAGGCGGATATCGCCAATGACAGTCGAAAAAGACGGCCGCGTGACCCGTCTACGAGGGAGGTTTGAGGCAAAGTCATGATGTGGCCACTATGCTGCGATATTGCATTGTTCTTTCTGAATCATTTACTGATTGCACTTTTTACTACATAAATCACGCGCTTTTATTTAGTAAACGACACTATAAATAATTTAAAATTCAAGCAATGATAAATGAGCGTGACACTCATTTTAGCTTTCCCGCCAAAACTCTTGTGAAGCCAGTCAGTGCACACACACTCATGTGGCAGCGGGGGGTGACACTCATCTTAGTTTTCCCGCCAAAAACTCCTTATTTGCACAACATACTACCGAACACATACCACAAATCATTTTGGTGTCTAAATATTAAGTCTGAAATATTAATCTGTGCGACAACGTAAATAACGCCATGACTGGTTTTGAACTGATATTGGTCCCGATTCCCTATTTCCCTTGTTCACAAATTAAATTAAATTTAAGTTCAGTGCATCTTTTTCTTTCTATTTAATTAAGAAAAGGACAGAAGATAAAATTAGACCTATCAAATCAGTATCCTCCTGACGTAAATTGACATATTTTTGGTCGCCATGTTTATAATCGCGTCTAAACTGTCCATGGAATATCTTAATTTAAAGTCAACTTAAACTTAACTTAAAATGTTATCTTCTAACCTTTTCTTGATAAAATAGAAAAAAATAGATGTACTTAAAATTAGTTTAGTTTGTGAACAAAAGAATCGGCGCTAATACAAAAGGTAATGTTACTGATATTGTGCTACACAATTACCCGCCAGTTATTTAATGAACGGCAGCCTCAAAAGACGTTGCAGGTCAAAGATTTTTGGCCTTCAGGCTATCATCATCATACCAGCGTTAATCCCAGTCGCATCCGAAGCCTTTTCAGCTTTGGAGTCTGGGGTTCGTCTTACCAGTTCAACTGCTGATATGGCTAAACTTCGACATTTTCCATGAAGCGACTGCCGTCTGACCTCCACAACCCGAAGGCGACATCGAAGCATTGCAGTTAGACCAATTGTAGGACTTTTTGAGGGCTCCAACAACCCGTAACGACTGCCACTAGATGTTCGTAGGGCAACCGGGACCAACGGCTTAACGTGCTTTCCGAGGCACGACCAGACCAGTACAAATATTCATATTCATGCATACAAATACTTGCACTGTGCGGGGATCGAACCCGCGCAACCTTGCGCAGCGGCTGCGTCCGCTACCGCTACGCCACGGAGGCTGTGTTTGGCCTTCAGGCTATGTAGACGTTCTAAACAACAATAGATACACTAATACATAGTCCAAATCTAGTGGTACTAAATTGAAGAAAATTCACTCGATCTGATTGCTTCTTCTACAGTAAAAAGTCATTTTTCTGTTTTTTTTTTTTTTTCTCAATGTTGTCCATTACAAATATTCTGTTATTTCTGTTTCCTCTCTTCTGTCTCCAAACATTGATTTACTGCATGTGGAAACTTGTTATTGGCCAAATTTTGTATATTTGAGTGAATATGGTAAAAAGACACAAATACATAAATAATATCTTTCCTTCCAGTTTCAGAGAATTCTCGGGCTCGTCCTACTGGCTGCTACAGCCCTAACGCAAATCAATGAAATCAAGCCAGATATAAGTTTTCCGGACCACAACAACAGGTTCGACCTGTCGGGAATGGTGAGCGCACAGAACAAAATGATCCACAACATCCCTCTAGCAGATGATGACGAGGAGGACGTCGAGGCATCCGAAGCTTACTACAGGCGAGACCTTCAGAATGAAGATACAGGGATACTGACACATGCATCAAAATCCTTTCTGACGCGAAGAGAGGAACCTGATTTTGCCTATGACCCTGATAATCTTCCGTCGATTGGTCGAGCTGGGGATGATGACATGTTGGATTTGGAATATCAGGAAAATTTGAATCAATTTAAAATTAATATCCCTAAACCCAGCAGGAGGAATGCGCCGACTGAGGAACAGAAACGGGAAGATGACGTCCTTATGCAAAACGTTGTTCCCATTGAACTGACGGTTGATGGCTATTTGAAGGCCCCTTTGAAAGAAATATTGTAACTTTATTTGATACCAACCAAGGCAAAAAAAGTTATTGTTAATACAAACTGAGTTCAAATAATAGTGTCATCATTTTCCTTTTTTGTTTTGGATGGAAAATCATCAAATAACCTCTCCCACTCTGGGCGGAGTGGAAGGGCGTGTCAGACTTTTACTGACTAAAACCCAACCGTGTTCCTTTACTTACCTGTGCGCTAGGGCCTCGGTTTCTTTTTTAAGCAAACCGCAACCCTGTATTCTTTTAAATTTGTTCCTTCGCCTTTGTGTCAATGTTCTACAACAGACTGTGAATTTGAACAGTCCGCACATCACATCTTGTGGGAGTGTATTCTTTGGCAGAATGAACGCAATATTATGTTGGATAGTGTACAAGTTACATCCGGAGTTGTTTATTATACGGACCTTGTAGAAACTAGAACTAATTTCCGTGCGTTCAGGCGCTTTTGCCATACCTATTATTGGAATCAATTGTAACAGCACATACCTACTTACGACCCATTAACTTAATCAAATTTTATTTCGTGGTGCTTGGCAATCTGGGCTTCTCCTAGTTGCAGTAATATCCCTTTGTGCCGATTGGCCTAGTTCTGTTCTGGCTCCTGCTTGTTATGGAGGGAAGTGGAAAAAAAAATGTTTTTTCTTACTCCTCCGCTATTCTTTTCTGATTAATTTCGTTGCGGGACCCAAGACAGTTGAATCGTTTCTCCGGGACTCGTCGAGCTTCATTGCTCGGCGTTTTTCTGGCGGTCTCCACTGTTGATTCTGGCTTTCAGGAATTGCAGTGGGTTGGGAACAGTGTGGCGGGTTTTGTCCCAAAAAAAAAACCGCAACCCTGGTCATCATTTTCCTCCCTTCATCTCGGTATATTAGAAGTTTGCCATGCATGTCCTTTTCTCCCATACCTCTTCAGTCGTCATGATTGCCTTCTTCCAACTATTGGGTTGGATTCCAATCTATGGATTGTACCAGTTACAACTGAATACCATTATTTATCTGTAATTGTCATAATACTTGAGGCTTTTCATGTATGTGTAAATGATGGGATCATTTCATTTTTTACATATTAAGTTATATTTTTCAATATTTGCATTTATATAAAAAAAAATATTAAAAATCTGCCCGCCGGCATTGGGAACAGAGTCCAAGCCACCTCTGGGCAGACTTCTAGAGAAAGGAACCTCTTGACAATGCGAGCCGTGTCGAAAAGTGGCGCTTTCTGAACCAAGCCCAAGGGGCCTTCTGAGGTGTTTGTCGAGGCTATTAAGCCATTGGCTATAACGACTATCGATATAATGGTTGCTGAATCCACATTCCACATGTCGACAAGTCCAGTCAAGATATCTACTTATTTATCTTTCTTAGCTTTCACGAGATTCTCATCATGCGGGATGGTTATGTAAACAATCATTGCACGCCGCTCTGGTCGATCCACCATCACTATATCAGGCTTATTTGCGACAAAATTCCTGTCAGTGATGATGGATCGATCTCAGTACAATGTGATATTGCCATTTTCGAGAACTGAGTCATTCATATACCTATAGTACGGCACCTCCGATTCCACTAGGTTGTATTTGAGAGCCAGTTGCTGATGAATTACATATCCTGGCTACAAGGTTGTGTCTATGCAAGTACTCTCCGTTAGTTAGACGAGAACACCCGGAGATTATAATATGTCTGATTGATTCCCCCGGCCAGTGGTAAGCCCGTCCTGTCAACCGTGCGATCTTTCACAATAAATCTCCGGTAATTGTTCGTCATCATCATTTTGTCCATAATTGCACAGACAAGACCTTCAGTTTCTCCAAAGAGGTCACTAAACATAACCAGGCTGCGGATGCTAGTAAATCTACATCAAGCCCGTGAAGGGCCTGGAAAAACCGTTCGTGAAGCTCCTTACTTTCAATGTATGTTTTATTGTTATTATTTTATTTTGTATTGAACGTTTTGTTTATGCGCAATATACCATTTTTCCTTCTTTATTTTATTTGGAGCTATCTACCAGCAGACTTTATTTTTGCATCCTGATCTTTTTATGTAAATTACTAGATAGACCCCACAATGGGGCACTTCAGTAATAACTCGCTCTGTATCAATAGAACCGATGGAACACTTTTTTCCGTTGCGAAGTGTGAAGAACATGCCAAAACATCTCGTTGCAATATTACCGACGCACGTGCGCTCCGTCGCTCCGTCGGTGTGACTTGTGGGTGACTCTGAACACACACATGTACCTACTACCGTCACCAAGATAGTGGGTACACAAAATACCCCTTGGTATCTAAGACTGGAATGTCGGTTTCTAACTAATCGTAACGACTGTTTAATATCTAGAAATGGCAACCGGTACGACGACGGCTTAATGCGCTTTCCAGAATACGTAGAAGTCTCGTTGTGTAAAGTATGTCCACCCGCGTCGGTTCTTGAATCGTTGCAGGACGGCGCAGCTCATAAGTCCTTCTATTCGTTCTGTTATTACTCAGCAAGAGCTTTAAATTACATGAAGTGAGAGATAAGATAAGATAAGATAAGATATTTTATTTGCTTAAAACATGGTATACAAGGTGATATAAAAATATTTGATCGAACATGTTTTGCTTAGTACTTAAAGCATGCAAAATTATTACATCTATTAACAGGTCATTGAAATAATAATATGTCACATTGGGATTCCATTTAGAAAATCATTAATATTATAAAAGTTATTAATATTGAGCCATTTATACAATTTAATTTTAAACAATTCACAATTTAATGTTTTAAACATATCTGGTAATTTGTTATAGAAACGCACACACATGGCCGGAGCGTTTTTATTATATTTTGCTGATCTAGGCAGCTCACCCAGCACAAGTCTGTACTGATCACGCCGACTTCGAGAGCTTATTTCCTGAGCTGTTTTAAATATTTCTTTATGTTTATGAACAAACATGCAAACTTCATATATATATAATGAAGGTAGTGGTAGCAAACCAAGCTCCCTGAATACAGGTTGACATGATTCGTCAGATGGAATTTCGTATAGAGCACGTATACATTTTTTTTGGGCTACAAATGCTCTATTGTAGTCCGTACTATTTCCCCACATAAGCAATCCATACCGTAGCGTGGACTCGACGTATGCGCGGTATAACATTACAGCCGTTTTTATATTAGTGATTTTCTTTACTTGCCTCAAAGGATAGACAAATTTATGTATCTTAGAGCAAACAGCATCAACCTGGGCTTTCCAGTCCAAATGTTCGTCAATAATTATTCCTAAAAACTTAGTTTGTGTCATTTGCGTAATTTTCGGTATGTCCAGTTTAAAATTAAATAAATTATTATAAGATTGATTAAATTGTATATATACAGATTTATTAAGATTAATGCTCAAATTATTATCATATAACCATTTAATTAAATTATCAATTACGTTATTAATGTCCGCTTCATGATCCAAAATTGATTTATGTTTTTTATCGGTTGTAACGATAATAGAAATGTCATCGGCAAAAAGGAAACATTTATGATTGGTTACGTTAACTATGTCGTTTATGTAGAGCAGGAATAAGATAGGACCCATTATACTACCCTGAGGGACGCCGCATTTTAAATTTATATATTCAGATGAGTATTCTGTCATGTCCCTGCTTACGTCAAGTTTAGTAACAGCGACTCTCTGTTGTCTGTTAGCTAAATACGACGATATCCACTGAAGCGGCACTCCTCTAATACCGATATTCTCGAGTTTAAGTAATAATAGTTCATGTGAAACTAGGTCAAATGCTTTTTTTAGATCAAAGAATAGCCCTGTAGTTAGCTGTTTATTGTTAATATTAGTCAATATTTCTTTCAAGAGTGAATAGATGGCTAGGGTAGTAGACTTATGCTTCTGAAAGCCAAATTGTTCCTTTTTTATAATATTAAATTTCTCACAATATTTAGCTAATCTCTCATACATGCATTTCTCAAATATTTTTGACATGATGGGTATAAGTGTTATGGGGCGATAGTTATTCATGTCGCATTTTTCACCCTTTTTATGTATCGGTTTGACGACAGATATTTTCAAAGCGTTAGGAAATACTCCTTGTGAGAAGGACAGGTTAATGAGATAGGTCAACACCCCGCTTATTTCATTTACACATGTCTTAATAATTCGAGTGTTCAGTTCATCGTAACCTTCAGAGTTCGTATTTTTCAACGAAAGTATCTGTTTCCTCGTCTCATTTTCGGTTACCGGTGTGAGAAACATAGAGGTAGCAGTTATGGTATTACTGCGGCAACTATTTGTACAATTTTGTGTAGGAGTAAAACTTGTAAAATGACTGTTGAACGCAGAAGCTATTTCTGCTGGGTTGGTAAGTATGCCAGTGTCAACTTTAATGTGGTCAATGTTGTCTTTGGGTCTCGTATTGTGTATCTCGTTTCTTATGACTGTCCATGCAGCTTTACATTTGTTGTCATTATTATACTTAAATTTTATATTAGCGTTTCGTTTGGCATTGTGAATACACTTTTGTAAAAGTTTCGAGTATTTGGTATATCTATTTTTGTTCATTATATTTTTATTCCTGTAGTATTTATATCGTAAGTAGCGCTTCGTTTTAGCACTTTGTTTCAGACCTTTACTGATCCACGTTCGTTTTATTTTGTTGTTCAAATTTATCTTTACCCTTACTTTAGGAAAGCAAAGATTGTAAAATAGACACATTAATTCATGGAAAGCAGCAAATGCTTTATTTGCATCGAGTTCCATATAAATATCTGTCCACGATAAGTTTTGTAAGCAATTATTGAATTTGTGTTTATTTTCTAAATTGTAGCCTCTTTTGTAGGTATGATATATCGTGGGTTTTGTTGTTTGAAACGTTAAAGGGAAGCTTAACATCTGTGCTGTGTCGTGGTCCGACAAATAAAGAGGTAGCACTGATGGTATTGCGTCAGGTATATTACTCAAAATATGGTCTATACAAGACAACTTTCGGGTAGCTACCTTAATATGAATTTTTATATTGTGATTGCTTGCTAAGTCTTGAAATTCTTGAAATTCTTGAATGAGAATCTAATGATGTATTAATTCCTAAAAACTAATCAATGTTGCCCATCACAGACGCCTAGCAGTGACATAACATGTCATGTCTTGAAACAATCTTGCGCTTGATTGCTTATTATGTTTTATCTTACTAACTAGTTTCCAATCAATAAGGCACGGCTAAGTTTCCGTCGTATATTTTAGCTTCTCTTTATAAGAAAATGTATGCAGGACCATGCACTACAAAACACGCTACCCACAAATTCGTGAATGGTGTATTATACAAATCTATTCGTACGCTGCATCAGTTGACGTCTGCACGTCGACTCCAGCTGTCGCTGAGGACCATTGCCAGGGCTTTGTTTCACATAGGGTTGTAGCATTAGGATACTGAGCGATGACCGTACTACAATACATATTTTTAAACTTGCAATGTTTGTGTGTTTCTCTCTCTCATCATCATCATCATGTTTACCAAATATCTGACGTAGCAAACATCTATATCATCTATGTATTTTCCTTACTTCGCGACATATAAGTGAGAGTTTATATAGGACAGGTTAATTCAAATCTAAGCTTGAACTAAAGTAAGCCAGCACCCTAATTGCGAACCGCGCTATTACTATCAGTTGGAATCATTTCGAAGCAAATTGCCAATCCAATGCTTCATATGTTAAAAAATTTGTATGTTTAAAAACGTAAATAACGCAATGAATTTTGTAGAACTGTTAAAATGAAACCCATGGCTACTGATAGTGTATTACGCAATTACCCTGCTGGTTGAAAAGTGAGCTCGTTTTAAATTGTTTAGATACAATAGGGTGTTCTGAGATTTACAGAAAGTTGCATAAAGATGTTATCCTCGAACAGTATGGATAGCTGCCTCAGGCCTTATATTTAGATTTTAGAGCGTTGCGTCATTCGATAGTCAAAACGGATCACCTTTTCGTCCACCCAAAAGTCCCTAACAATATTGCTTGCAGATAAGTAGCTAACAAACGATGATATCTTTTTTTAATTTCTAATGTCACGGTCAGTAATGAAGTTTAAATTTGCATCTTCTAACTAATTTCACAATCAATTATTCTGCCCTATAACCCAACGATACAGCGAAACTACTGTCATTATTATTTTGACTAGATAACAGTATGGTACCAAGTTTTAAAATGGTATCTAATATCTCACATTTTGTTATTTTCGGAATAATAGTCTTTGCAAATGGGAACCCTGTTTACAGACAAGATTATCTCCGTGGTGAACCTCAATATGACCTCAAGAAATTGATAGGGGAGGTTGTAAAACAGGGTAAATACGATGTAATGCTAAATCATCATGAAGATCGCCCGGGGACTCATCATGAAGATATAACTCAACTTACTTTGAATGGTGGAAATTCTAATAATGGGAAAGGCCTAGACAACAATAGTCCGCCAAGCACACAAAATTTGATATCATCGCTTAAAAAGAAGCCCCTTAGGGTTGTGGAAGATAATAATGGTGACACCAACGAAAACAGTAATGAGATTTTCGTTTCACACCTTAATAATATTGTCAACCCCTTAATCGAAGATAATTTGGAGTTTCGCTGCTCTGGCAATAGATGTGGTGAAAGCCGAGATGGAGGAAATGTTGACAGTCAAAACATGAACGACAATGACAGACATCTGCGATGCAATGATAAGAGATGCAGTATAGACATTGACAGGGATATGAATGGAAAAGATCATCTGCTATGTCTTGGAAACAGCTGCAGTAGAAATGTAAACGACAGAGATGATGACGACGATAGAGATATTTTAAATAATCTGCGTTGTATTGGAGACAGATGCAGCATTAATAGAGTCGATGGTGACGGTGATGATGATGATGATGACAACGACAGAGAAGGCATATATAAAATGCGCTGTGTTGGAGACAGGTGCGGCATTAACAGAGATGATGATGATGATGATAATGACGACGACGATGACAGAGATGGTTTAAATTCCATGCGTTGTATAGGAGACAGGTGCGGTATTAACAGAGATAGTATGGATCCCTTGCGTTGCATTGGAGAACTATGTAGTATAAGCAGAGATGATAATAATGATGTTGTAGGCACTTTACGTTGTAAAAGCTGCATTAGAGATAGAAATGATGATATTAATGACAGAAATTATTTGCGATGTGTTATTGACAGGTGCGGCAGGAACAGATATGATGATAATAGAGACACATTACGCTGTATTGGAAATAGATGCGGTAGAAGCAGAATTGATCATAAAAGTCAGGACATAAGCCACGAAGATCAAGATGATGATGAAGTAGAAATAATTGCTGACAATCTCCGAACAAACTTTAGAGGAAAAGCTATATTTGAAGAATCAGATAAAAGAAAAGTAATAGAGCATCTCGGTTTATTTCTGAATAATATAAAGCATGGACTGGTCCGGATAGTTCATAGTATTTTTGGGTCGAGACTAAAGGTGGTTCCAACCATGGACCCACTACCCCCTCTCAAGAAAAGACTGTTCCCCCAGTGAAATCTGCTGTATAGATGTACCAAGAAGCATAGATAAATTGTTCTAGAATGATCCAACATTGTCGAATTACAACAATGACATATACATGCAACTTTTGTTGTACTAACTTGTGTTTTGTTTAAGCATTGCTCCCATTGTCCATAAAAAGTTTTAAAATATATATAAGGTAGTTTTTTTTTAATTCCCACAGTGTCTTTCGGTCATAGACCTCTTTAATTTGAATAATTATCGAAACTGGTAAACAACTTGGTTGTAAGATAAGATCAGCCTATAATGTCCCCTCTGTTGGGACACAGGCCTCCTCTCAGTGAGAGGGAGTAGTTCGTAATCTACCACGCTGGCCCAGTGCAGGTTGGTAGATGTCACGTCACATATCTTCGAAGTTTTTTCGCTTCCTCACGATGTTTTGAAAGGAGTGATGATGACATAATTTACAAAAAGTAAAGCGCCTGATGGGGTTTGAAGCTACGATCTACAACTTGTAAGTCGCGGTCTATACCAACAGGCTACCGCTCTTCTCTTAGCCGTTAGCGTGAGTGAAATAACTGGTCTCGCTCATTTTGGTCGTGACGTGATATTCAATCATTGTCCTTGTAAAACAGAAAAAAAATGTAAATAAATATAAACAAAATAAAACAGTATAACAGGACCAATATAACAAAAAATAAAACAGGACCAAAATAACAATTATTATAATTGGACCAAAATAACAAAAAGTAAAACAAGACCAAAATAACAATTATTATAATTGAATAACAAAAAGTAAAACAGGGCTAAAATAACAAACAAGTAAAACAGGACCAAAATAACAAAAAGCTGACAAAGTGGTTGAGACGCACACATGGATTCCGTACCTGGTCTACGAAGGGAGGCAATGGGCGTTTTTTTTTAGTCAGTCTATGTTCCTTAGACAAACCATACTTCCATCTTTTCCGTGCCTACGACGTGCAATCAAAGACGTCGACCTCGACGATAAGCACTTTTCACTGCAAATGTGCACAACCAATTATATTTATCAATAATAAAGTTCAAACCCAGTCAACGTGATTATATATTCAATTTTTAACTGTTTTAATTATTGAAATCTTCTGAAAAGAATTGAGGTATGATGTCTACACTCTCGTGTTTTCCTCTATTCGGAATAATAATACTAGCAAATGGAAATAATTACCATAACCTAAGATCTGAGGACTTGATACAAAAACTGTCAAGCCTAAAAGGAAAGCATGGTCTGAACTTCATGCATATTGAAGGACCTGGAAGCTTGCTGAACCATTACAAAGACTCACATCCGAAACTACATTACATTGAACCGGGCGACCCACGTTACAAGCAGAACACAAATCCCGACAATTTGAACCGTATGAAAAATTATAATCTTTTAGTAGCGATGAATAGATTTAAAGGAACATCAATGCAGGAAAAGGAAAGTAAACAAATATCACGAACGAACAGTCTTAGAATTTGTAAAAAAGTACCAAAACAGTTCAAATGTAATAATTGTGACTCAGAGGAGAAGAAGAAAACTGAAGAAGAATATAATTCTAATAAGAAAAAGGAAAGAAAGCGTTATTACAGAGCTGGTTATAACAATAAACAAAACACTGATGACGAAACCGCAAAATTACTGGATAATCTTGAGAGTCTATTGGCAAAGAATGGGAAATATAATATTTTCTTGGATTGTGTGGGTGACAAGTGTGGAGGGAGCAGCCACACAAACCGGTATGAAGAAGGTGGAGATGACGCAAATGTAGCAAGAGAAAACATGGGCTGTACATGCGACAGATGTGGCAGTGCAGTATTGTGTGGAAGTTTATATGATGCTGAACCACTCAATGAATACTATACTGATGATTGATGAACCCTCATAACTCTAGGTCATGACTGCTATACGAATTATTTTTCAACAATCTTTATTTCTTTTTTTTTTGTTTTCGACTTTCATACAAAATAATTCGATTCGAATAACGGTTTGACCATTGGTTTTCATGAAAATGAATGACTTACATACTCGTAATTATCAATTAAATTTATATACATACAGTCTACACATATAATATGTAAACAAAACCCAGTCCGACCCATAAGGATAATAGAGGTTAGGTAAAC
Organism: Sesamia nonagrioides; assembly: GCA_017933935.1. Lineage (NCBI taxonomy): Eukaryota > Metazoa > Arthropoda > Insecta > Lepidoptera > Noctuidae > Sesamia > Sesamia nonagrioides. The sequence goes on from JADWQK010000551.1 coordinate 12,429,331, forward strand.
ACATGACGAAATAAAATATGAAATTTTACATAATCACCATACTTATTAACAATACTAATGAATTTTGAAATATTTTTTTTTTCCGCGAAGTAATTCCTACTTCACAACACTGAAAACAGTAATTCATTTGCTTTTCCTCTTTTAGTTTTTCTTTGCGTTATTTAATTTACAAAACGAAAAACTTGAAAAGGGACTACTGAACTACCTATGAGATGGCAAAAGTGCATAGACAGCAATGCTAAATACTTTGATTAAATAAAATAAATACATATATTTATTTAAAAAAAAAAGGCCTGGGGCTTTTGGGTACCGGACGGGCTTGCGGGCGGTGAGCAGTGGGCAGCTCGCCGCCCGGTAAGGCCCAGGCCAGAGTCGACGGCGCGTAGTGTTTCATGCGCACCTCAAAGAGATGTCAGCATATCGTGACGGGGTCCACGAAGACCGATGCCTCCTGGGTCAGGGTTGCGAATTTGGTTAAATAAGAAACCGTGGCCCTGGCCGTCACACAGGCAAGTGGAGAAACACGGGTGGGTTTTAGTCAGTAAAAGTCTGCCACGCCCTTCCGCTCCGCCCAGAGCGGGCCTCATTTGATGAATTCCAATCCCAACAAAAAAAAAATATCTCTATATATAGTTTTCACAAGATATCTCTAATTAATCATTGTATAAGTGATACATTTCGTCAGATACAATAATTAAAACCAAATAAATAATTTTCTTTCTAAGTACATCCTTTGTACTCAGATCTTACTTTTGTCATATCCTTATGTAGGTATTTTAATATCTTATAAATAAAATTCTCGTGTCACAGTTTTCGTTCCCATACTCCTCCGAAACGGCTTGACCGATTCTCATGAAAATTTGTGAGCGTATTGAGTAGGTTTGAGAATCGGCCAACATCTATTTTTCATCTCCCTAAATGTTAGGGGTACTCCACCCCTAATTTATATTTTTATTTTATAGACAAAATTTTTAGTTTCTGTTTTTATATGATACAACATATAAAAACACATACAATCCAAAATTTTCACCCTTCTACGGTCAACCCTTATTTTTTAATAGCCATTTTAGTAATTTAATCATTTTTCATCTCCGGTCGAAAACTGAAATCGTCATTTAATTAGTTATAATCCCGAGGGAAATCTAAAAAACGCGTTAAAACCGAATTCCACGCGGCCGAAGCTGCGGGCGGAAAGCAAGTGTGTATATAGTTCTAATAGAATAGAATAGAATAGTTCTTTATTTGCGTAGAAAGTAGGTACAAAATACAGATGTTACGTTTTTAGAAGATCCATATACTGACTACCTTAACTAAGGCATGCAAACAAAAGCAAAAATTAATGAATATCCAATAACAATAGACGATCTCATTCTACACATTATAAATACACACTGTCAAATCAAATAAATTTAAATTACATGTCAAATGAAATTAAAAACAACACAAATCATTACATCAAGTCAAAAAAATAAATAAAAACAAAAGAATGTCCGGTTTATGGTCAACAGGCACAGTTCAGATCTACAAGCATTGATAAAATATTAAACTAAGGTAGATATGTCACTAGCGCACTAAAAATGAAGCGTACAAAAGGAAGTAAGTCCTGTATCTCGCTTTAGTCACTCTCGATACACTCGTAAAAACAAACGACAAACACTAACAGTGCAAACGACAAACACTAGCCATCTTTTTCTTCTCTATGCTTTAGATTGTGCCCCATCTCACTCACACTGTACCAATGTATGCCGAATAAAAATATGCATGTGTGCTGCTGCTGTGTTCGGCACATTATTTTTTGGTCAGTTTGTTAGAATATATCGTATCTGTTTAATATTTTATCAATGTCTACAAGTCAGTAATACAGAGATGGCACATTATCAATCTAAATTCTCATCTGACAGATATTCGCTAACATTTGTCTATTAGTAAAATTGACAATTTCTTTTTGAATAATGACAATGTCTCGTTTTTTATTACGTCGGGTAGTTTGTTAAAAATAATAAAACAAATACATAAATAAATCCAATCGTTTACCCGCATTGAACAAGCGTGGTGATTACGCTCAATCCTTCTCTGTATGAGAGGAGACCTGTGCCCAGCAGTGGGACCTCCATAGAAAAGCGAGAATCCGACAAGATGGGTCCCGTGTTTGGAAGTCAACAGCCCGTCGATTGTGTTGTAATCTGCATTTCTGCATAATTCACCAAAAATGCAAACAAATACGTGTCTAAGAATAAATACTTTAATACTTACACAGTAATGTCCAGTTTACGCTACAACTTTTGCTAAAATCGCTAAAATAGCAATAATTTACAACTTAAGCTTTTACTTAGATTGTAAATTATTGCTTAACCGCAATCACGTCACGCTTGAGGGTAAGCAGTGATGCAATCGTTGATGGTAAAGCGCGCTAGTTTGTTAAGAGCCTATTCACTCAATAAAACTGAGTGAATAGGAAGGAAGACGGCGGTTGAGCGAGGTGATGCAATATTAAACCCAACAACACGATCAACGATGCTGCGCCAGAGAGAGATGGATTTGGAAACCCACGACCAAACTCCTGACACAACAACATTTGGCGCATCGCACCCGGAACACATCGCAACACAACCGCTCAGACCCGTCCTCCGTACGGCTTCACCAGATATCATGCCGGAACACGACGAATCGAAGTCTTTGTCTGGTGGGTGGTAACTTCTGCCGGCAGCCGATGTTATGGCCTGCCACCGAGAAAGTAGTCACTTTGAAAGCAGCTTAATTGTTATGGAAATAAAGCTTATATTCTGTTTAACTTGAAATAGGGTGGGGTGTGCAGCACTGCACAATTTTACTACAATTTGCATGTAGCGGTGTAAATTCCACCACATCATCATCATCACCACTGGACATGAGCCTCCCCCAAGCATCTCTACATCGACCCGTTCTCGCTATGCTTCTCCCTTCCAACGAGTTCCAGCAACTTTAAAAAGGGCGTCGATCCACCTTGTAGGTGGACTTCCATAGCTACATCTACAGTAAGCAAATGTTCCACACCTATAATTAAAAACAATTGGATGCATTTTGTAAATAGGTAGGTATAGGTAGTAGGTACCCTGTTGTAAAACTACTTGGTCTTTTCAGTACTAAGTACTTTTTACACGACTGCCAGGAGGGTTATGTTTTTAGCTCCTATCTTGTATGTATTATTCTTTATTACCTAGTATCTCCAGAACCGCTGAACGGATTTTCACATTTGAGGTATCGTTAGATTTGGCTTAATTGCCCAACTGCTACTAGATAGGTGACATTAAAAAAAAACCAAAATGGCGGATGTATGACGCCATATTGTGAGGTATAAAGAAATAAATTTCTACTAAGCATATCGAGTGGGATATCAAAATGAGTGATTTTAAATACTGATTCTAAATATGTATATAACTTAATATTAAATGGAACAAAAAAAAAGAATTACATATTTTTTTCTACCAAGCATATGTTTCTACCTATTCAGTTCGTTAGAGTTTTATGCAGGCGGGTTTTTTGTTTTTAAATAATATTTTTTGATACAGGGTGGCGCAATAGAACGTGCATTTTTAAAATAATTATTAAAAAATAAATACAAAAGGTATAGTTAAAATAAAACTAAGCAATTATTAAGTGATAACTGAAGTTTATTTTTTAAAAATAACATCATCTAAATGATGACCCTCTCTACGTTAGCACTCCTCTAACCGCAAACGCAAATTACCGAAAACTTTCTTAAGTAGTGCTGGTGTGATTGCTGCCATTTCACCACGAATATTCTCCTTGAGCTGACTGATGTTTCTCGGATTATTGGTGTAGACTTTGTGTTTGAGGTATCCCCACAAAAAAAAGTCAGGTGGCGTCAAGTCTGGACTGCGCGGAGGCCATGGGATATCACCTCTTTTCGAAATCAGTTTGCCAGGGAACATCTGCTTCACAACCGCCATGGAGTCATTTGATGTGTGACTGGTAGCTCCGTCTTGTTGGAACCAAGTCCTAGAGTTCTTTATTCTTGAATTTTCAAGTTCTGGGGCCAAAAAACCTTCCAACATCGCAACATAGCGTTCGGTATTAACAGTGATGTTTTGCCCCCGTGCGTTTTCAAAAAAATAAGGACCAATTATTCCTTTGGCAGAGATTGCGGCCCAAACTGTCACTTTAGGGCTATGTAACGGTTTTTGATGTTTGAGTCTGGGATTCTCACTATTCCAATAACGACAATTTTGGCGGTTTACGAACCCATTCATATGAAAATGTGCCTCATCAGAGAAAAGGATGTTTTCAAAATTTGAAAACCGATTGAGCATTTCATTAGCAAATGTGAGCCGTGCTATGAAGCCAGAGTCTTTCAATTCTTGAGTTAATTGCAGCTTGTATGGATGCAATTTAAGATCCAAGTTTAAAATTCGTAAACTTCGTCGCGATATGTTTAGGACAGACGATCTCTTGCGGTAGTAGACATTTGTGGATCTTCTCGTACCGACTGCTTAACACTCTCAATAGTGTCTTCGGTCCTAGATGTGCGTGGACGACCTTTTGCGTGTGGTTTAAACGTCGATCCAGTCTCTTCAAACCGCTTTATCCAGATTTTAATTAAATTAGCACTCGGAGCCTCCCTAATTTGCCGTACACCATACTCAGAACAAAATAGTCGCCTGACAACTACGTACGAACGAGAGTTTTCGTAAAATGCGCGCACGCAAAATGCGCGACGCTTCCCGTCGAAGTGACTCATAGTGACTAAGGTCCGTATTACAGAACGTTACTCAAGTACAGTTTAAACTCCAATCACTTGATCATTGCTTAAGTATAGAATCAGTGCTTGAGCATAGTTCTTATTCCAGAACGGTAATCAATCTATAATCAGCAAATCGAGACTCAATTCGAGCCTCAAGCAGAGATGTGTTTTGTCTATGCATCAGTCTGTTTTCGTTTACGATTTATTTAATTTACATAATAAGAAATATTTAATTGTACCATATGAACCCAAAAATTAATATAAGGAACGTTGTTTTGTTAACCCTGAATAGTAAAATCCCACATTTATTGAAGTTAAACCTATTAGAAATCTTTTTTGTATTATTTCATTCCCTAAATGTTTTAACTGTCGTTCGTGCCCAAGAATATAGCATTAAGGGTGCCGTGTGGGTCGTGATCGTGACTTTGACAGTTTTATGTAATCAACTTTCGTTAAAGTGTAAACAATTTTTAGAAACTTGATTGTATTTGCTATGTACTCGTCATCATCATCACGCTAAAGTAGTTCGCTGCTGGATATAGGCCTCTCTTGTTGCACGCCATCCAATTCGAATTCCATGATAAACAATGTATTCTACAGGATCAACAAGTGTCTATTACAATATATAAAATCGCTGTAACTCTAATGGAAACGGAGAAGACAGAAAAAAGACCCCTAAAGGAGCAATGATTAAGAAAACAATAAGCTCCATAATTGGAGTAAAAAAGGAAAGGTATTTATCTCTGAATATATACCTCTACTTACTAATTTAATTAAACTAACCAAATGAATGTTGAAAACAGTAGCCAATACAAGATATACAATATGTACATTCATTCACCTATTGCTTGTTAACATTAATTTCCTATTTTAGAAATGTATGTATGTTCTTGTCTATTTTATATTACTTATTTCTGCCGTTGCAATTCGGTTGTAGTGTATTTTATTAACTATATGGTATTTGTTTGTTTACAGGTCCAAGTTTGAATGCTCATATGAAAGTCACCCATCACCTACCATTTAACCTGATGCAAGGATGGGGAGTTTGGTGACGGAGGAGCTCAAGCTACATGTGTAAAGATGTGGAATGGGAGTGGCATGAGATATAATTGGAAAACTTAAAATAAAGAATTAATAACAAATATGTAGCGTTATTACACATCACAATAAATCGTTTCTACAAAATGACTCTTGTTATTTGTGTGACTGCCATAATATGGCTTTTCTTTTATTCTGGGCCTTGGAGCTGCCGTCCTAAGTTTTCCCATGGGATAACACATTAATAAGCACTATTTGTCATGAACTTATTCTCTTCAAACCTCCTGAGCCTCCTGTTTGAGCATCCCTTATTAATCCTATATTCAATTAATAGATCTTTTCATTCACAAGATAAGATTGAATAAAATGCATTTTAAGAACCCAAATAATTAGGATATAGCGGTTGTGTGTTGATCCAGAACAGCACAATCACACATTTATATGAAGAAAAGTGTGCTCACACAGCCTGTTACTATAAATACAATTTAGGCATAACTCAATCAAAAATTTAATAACTTAATTTTCACCACATCTTCAAACTAAGTTTAATCTACTAAAATTATCGTTAAATAAATTATCATACTACTATTTCTTCAAATACATCCATTTTGATTCAAATATTAATAAGAAAAACAATATTTGAATTCTACAATGCAGCTAGAAATAGATAGAACAAAAATAAAAAATGACATGACAATGCCAATATAATAAGGTAATCTATGCTCAAGCGTGGTCCCGACCACACTTGAGTTGTTGTTGAGTTGTTGATCAATGCTTAAGTATGATTCAATAAAGTCCAACTCAGCTGATCTATGATCAACGAATCTATGCTTGAGGGTCGTTCTAAAATCAAAACTCGACTCAAATCTAGTTTTAAGTAGAGATCAATGCTTGAGTAACGTTCTGTAATACGGACCTAAAACTTCATGAACCGCGCTACCCAACGATATCGGTCTCCCCTCGCCCACGCCCCTTCTACCCCGCAAAAAAAGATGATGCAATATGCACGTTCTATTGCGCCACCCTGTATTTTGTTCTAATGTCAATATTAAAAGAAACAAATAGAAATGACTTACTTTTGAATATAGCAACCATCATATACTGTTTTTACTGTTTTTATTCTTTTCAACATTTATTCAACAATACCAGAAATTACACAGATTCCAACATGCCCTGAATACATAAATAAGTAACTCTGATGAGTTACAACTTTACAAATAAGCCACCTCACCGAGAGAAGATCTGTTCCCAGGAGTGGGGACATTATAGGCTGGTTATATTTAATGCGTGGGTAGACCCACGACAAGGTGGACCGACGACCTGGTGAAGGTCGCGGGAAACCGCTAGATGCGGAGGGCGCAGGACCGGTCGTCGTGGAGAGCCTTGGGGAGGCCTATGTCAGCAGTGGACGTCTTTCAGCTGAAATGATGATGATGATTATGATGATTAATGATAGAATATGCAGGTCTGCGGTCCGTTGAGAGCTTTTAAAATCAAGCTTCTGTGTCAACGAAATAAAAAAGTAGGTTCCTATGACCATTTTGCGACATATTTTGATGCTAGCAAATAAATGACCTTTAGAATGCTTCCTATTGACCTAGAATCAGGAAAATGAAAAGCATAAGTAAAGGAATAAAGTTCAAACATCTTTAATTGTTAGTTCTAAAATATTTCATTGATTACAAACCTGCATTTGCAATTGGAGAAATAACCGTAATGTATATCGATGTATGCAAGAACATGTTTTTCAAATGCCATATTAAGTTTGTTGTAGGATAAATTTATCCCAACTACAGAACCCTTCAGCGTGGATAGTAAATTAATTCATGCATTCATTCATCAACTTCATTCAGGTTTAATTTTGCAAGGAAATAAAGGTTAGCGCCATTTGAATACAAACGACAGCCACCCTTCAATTTTCGATGCCTGATACAATATTGCAGGAGTGGATACAGGGCAGTGTGTGCTGTTGCCTCCCTCCCCAACCAGAATAGAGGAAAATTCTGGATTTTGTGGAAAATAGGTGCCCTTGGTATTTTTATACAGCTTGAGAAATATACCCCTCAAATGCAAAATTAGATACGCAACTGACATATTGGCCCAGATTCCCTTGTGCACATCATCATCATCATCTCAGCGTTAATCCCAGTCGCATCCGTAGCTTTTCAGCTTTGGAGTCTGGGGTCCGCTTTACCAGTCCTAACTGCTGATTTTGGCTAAACTTCGATATTTTCCGTGAAGCGACTGCCGTCTGACCTCCACAACCCGAAGGCGATATCTAAGCATTGCAGTTAGACCAATTGTTAGACTTTTGAGGGCTCCAACCAACCCGTAACGACTGTCATTAGATGTTCGTACGACAACCGGGACCAACGGCTTAACGTGCTTTCCGAGGCACGACCAGACCAGTACAAATATTCATATTCATGCATACAAACATTTGCACTGAGCGGGGATCGAACCCGCGCCTCCTTGCGCAACGGTCGCGTTCACTACCGCTACGCCACGGAGGCTGTCAGATTCCCTTGTACACAAAGTATTCTAAATTTAAGTTCAGTGAATCTTTTTCTTTCCATTTCATTACAAAATTAAAAAATAAAATGCAGAGTTAAACTAAAATGTTATCTTCATGAAGTAGAAACAAAAAGATGCACTTGACAAAAAATTAGTCTAGTTTGTGAACAAGAGAATCCACGCCATTGTCATGTGTCGGTGTTACGCATGTCCGGTATACAGGGTGGCCCATCGATTGACGTCATAAAAAAAAATTTAGGTCCGGCATTTCGTGGGGTATCCGAAACACCCCCATGTATGTTCCGCGATATTTCATAGTTTTCGAGTTATGATTTTTTTTTTACTTTTCGAGGAATTTCAACCGGACAAGTATAAAAATTGTTTTATTTTTTTTTAAATTAAGACTTCTTAAGATTTTTTTTTTTTGCAACAGAATCCTCATGTGCTGTACTTTAATACATAAAGTAACTAGCTTCGTAACTTTGATCAAAATTACGAAAATGTTGGTCAGAATTAAAAAGAATACGTTCCGTGAATTAAGACTTTAATTTTCAACAATACATTAAAAATCTAATCAAATGTTATTTCACTGCTTATTTACTCTGAAAAATGCGCCAGACTCTCAGCTTTCATAATCAGAAGACAGAAGTAGTACTTTAAAGCAAGTTTGGCTAAAACCGGTCTTCAAAACACCAAGGTGGCAAAATTCATAAAATTACGTATCTGATTACATTTGTTTTTTTTTTTGCATTAACTATTATTTCTGAGGCAAATTAATGATTAAGAAAGCTGAAAACCTATCGTGTAAGTAAGATAAGGAAAAAAAAGTAGATTTTTATGTACGAATCTTTATTTAAATTTACAATAAATTTTCAAAGTGGTCACCGCCAGCGGCATTGCGCGTTCTACATCTGCGTAAAAAATTGTGTTTTAATCTGCGGAACGCCTGTCTGTTTTCATTCACTACCCGTTTTGCTTATAAAATCTTCTGCCTCAGTTCTTGTTCACTGGAATACTCCCGGACGTATGCTGTTGTGCGGTCTGGTGTTCTCAATGGCGAATTAATTGGTCCATTAGAATTGCCGAGCAGACTTGATGGACCAACTTACAAAAACTTCTTAGAGAATGATTTTGAAGATTTGCTTGAAGATGTAAATCTACAACTAAGACGCACTATGATATTTCAATGTGACGGCGCTCCGTGTCACTACGCGACACAAGTCCGAGATTATTTGAATGAAGAATTTCCTAACAGATGGATAGGATGCGGTGGACCGATTCCATGGCCTCCGCGCTCACCTGACCTCAACCCCATAGATTACTTTATTTGGGGCTATTATAAGGAAACAGCATACGCCCGGGAGTGCTCCAGTGAACAAGAACTGAGGCAGAAGATTTTAGAAGTAAAACGGGTAGTGAATGAAAACAGACAGGCGTTCCGCAGATTAAAACACAATTCTTTACGCAGATGTAAAATGTGCATTGGCGCTGGCGGTGACCACTTTGAAAATTTATTGTAAATTTAAATAAAGATTCGTACATAAAATTCTACTTTTTTTTTCTTATTTTACTTACACGATAGGTTTTCAGCTTTCTTAATCATTAATTTGCCTCAGAAATAATAGTTAATGCAAAAAAAAAAAACAATTGTAACCACGTAATTTTATACGTAATTTTACGTAATTTTATGAATTTTGCTACCTTGGTGTTTAGAAAGCCCGGTTTTAGCCAAACTTGCTTTAAAGTACTACTTCTGTCTTCTGATTATGAAAGCTAAGAGTCTGGCGCATTTTTGAGAGTAAATAAGAAGTGAAATAACACTTGATTCAATTTTTAATGTAAAGTTGAAAATTAAAGTCTTAATTCACGGAACGTATTTTTTTTAATTCTGACCAACATTTTCGTACCTTTCATCAAAGTTACGAAGCTAGTTATTTTATGTATTAAAGTACAGCACATGAGGATTCTGTTGCTAAAAAAAAATCTTAAGAAGTCTTAATTAAAAAAAATAAAACAATTTTTTATACTTGTCCGGTTGAAATTCCTCGAAAAGTAAAAAAAAAATTAATAACTCGAAAACTATGAAATATCGCGGAACATACATGGGGGTGTTTCGGATACCCCACGAAATGCCGGACCTAAATTTTTTTTATGACGTCAATCGATGGGCCACCCTGTATAATGCTAACATAGAAGTTAATTATTCATATGCAACTCATTTCACACACTACCATAACGTAACTAATCAAAGTTTTTCAATCTCACGCTCGATTGCACATCGATATCGTTATCTTTAACTGCTTCCTGAATAAATTGTTTTTCCCAAACCCACCATAACGTTTTTAATAAGTCCGTACACCTAGCATGCTGCAAAAGAAATTCTAAAGTACAAAAATGTTGGTGAAGATCTCATACTTTATTTTTGGAATTATAACTATTACCACGGGTAAACCAACAAAGGTTGAGGAATACGATTCCTCTAACGTGAATAACGATAATGTCTTTCAACAGTTATTGCAGTCACTGGCTAACCAAGCTACATACGACGTAGCATCATATCACAAAAAAGACCTGCCTAACGCCTATCATGAAAACCGAGCTGGTGCATCAGGTGGCAACGAGAAAACAAGACAATTATATTACAATAACGACAAAGCTGACTCTCAACAAAATTACGAATCACGCGAAAATGTAGATGAAAGAGAGCTTAATATCGATAGCTTACAGACAATCAACAAATTACTGGGAAACAAGCCAGAATATGATAATGACCAAACTTTACTTCAAGATTTACTATCAGCGAACCGTAATAACAAATTTAAATTGTCAAAGCCTAATGATAACGCCGATAATGTTGACGAGGTTGTAGCTTTCCTTGACAATTTACAGAAAAAAGTCACTGACGACAGACATAATAGAAACATCTACGGTTATAGTGAGACTAATAGAGATAATTTAGAGAGCCCGTTACTGCTTGGAGAAATTGATAAATACGGAGTCTCGGATCAAGTTAAACCAGTGCTGGCTCAGCCAAAAGTTGGAATAATGAAATTGCTTAAGAATCTTGTTGGATATAAACCTAGACTTTATGAGTTGGACTATGACTATGGGTCTGTTCTTAATGTCAACAGTGACAGAGATAATCTACGTTGTAATGGAAAGAATTGTGCACGAACAATAAACGATAATCGTTTGCGCTGCCGAGGTAAGAATTGTGCAAGAACTAGAAATGATGATGATATAAAATACAATTCAAAACTCTCAGCTCAGAAAGTTAAACTAAACGATGACTTAGATGCTGTTGTACTCGGCCTTTCTGATGTTGAGCATTTGCTGACAAACTTGAATGTGCAAAAACAGCCACGTAAAAACAAACGAAAAGGTGCAAAGTTGCTGGAAAATGTAGACTTAGAAAATCTTCTTAGCAGTAAAAGTGAAAAAGGCAACGTAGAAGCTATAGTCTTCGATTTAACAAAAGTAGAAAATAGTGACGCTATAGCAAAACAAATCAAACAGTTGCTGTCACAACCAACCAATGACGAGTATGAAGAATATGGAAATGTAGTTGAAGATCACTTAAAGCAAGGATTGTATGATATTAAAAAACAAGTCGGTGCAGATAGAGAAAAAGCTAGAATTTTGCCGCATAAAGAGAACAACAATAACGTGTACCTGCCACAATGGTTACTTGATGAGGTGATAGCAAAAACTTACGGAGATAAGGAATCCGCTAATGAGTATACATCTTTGATTCCCTTAAAACAGCAGCGAAAGGAAAAACTCAAAGCAATAAAACAAAATAGGCCTCAACTTTATCGTCGTAACTTTAAACAAGATATAGGAGTTCCATTTCACCTGGAGGTGAAGGGGTTAGGCCAAGTTAATCCATAATGATATTTAAAATATAGATAACATCATAATTGTTTTATTTGTTTCTTAAGTTAGGGGTTCCAGTTTTTGTAACCTTGACCAGTTTTTGTGACCCTGAATAGTCTTGCCGTTATTATATCCCGTTATAAGTACTTAAGTTTAATAATAATAATTTTGTGTAACGACAAGACTATCATCTTCTCATCATGGGCATTCATCATGATTAATAGTCTTGCCGTTTTCAATTATGCTTTAAATGCAAATTCGTTCAGCAGTTTTTGCGTGAAAGAATAATAAAGATATATTCATACCCTCATGTTTATATTTGTTGGATTCACCCGCTAGGGTTCTGCATCAAAAGGGTACTTATTAAGGCTATCGTCATCATTATCATCATCATCAACCTTTTTATCGTCCCACTGCTGGGCACAAGTCTCCTCTCACCTTTTACTTAATCAGTCATTGATGTCCACCATATACTCAGAAAGTACATAGGTATCATCATCATCATCATCCCAGCGTTAATCCCAGTCGCATCCGAAGCCTTTTCAGCTTTGGAGTCTGGGGTCCGCTTTACCAGTCCAACTGCTGATATGGCTAAACTTCGACATTTTCCGTGAAGCGACTGCCATCTGACCTCCACAACCCGAAGGCGACATCGAAGCATTGCAGTTAGACCAATTGTTGGACTTTTGAGGGCTCCAACAACCCGTAACGACTGCCACTAGATGTTCGTATGGCAACCGGGACCAACGGCTTAACGTGCTTTCCGAGGCACGACCAGACCAGTGCAAATATTCATATTCATGCATACAAATACTTGCACTGTGCGGGGATCGAACCCGCGCCACCTTGCGCAGCGGCCGCGTCCGCTACCGCTACGCCACGGAGGCTGTCAAAGAAAGTACATAGGTATAACTTAGAAAAGTTACATTGGTACTGGCCTGACCTGGAATGGAATCAAGTATGAGTGTGCGACTCATACTTGAGAGGCTGGTGTTTTAACCAGTAGGCCACCACGACTATATTTTCATCTTAATGGGTAGCCAGTCAGGTCTTTTCATAGAACGCGTTTAGGTATGTACTAGCTTTAAATTATAACATAAATGATTACATATTTTTGGTTCCTCCCGTATCCTTGAAATCCGCAGCCGTATATGTACGAGGCCCAGCAGAGAACCTAGGATAGACTCTAGGAACCAGCATAAATACCGCAATTTCAGGCAGTCGAACATCTCGAATAGTCACGTTGAAATCTGCTTCCTGCAGCGTTCAGCAAGGCGTTATATAAGCAGTCCAATTAAAAGCCACGCTGCATATGGCTCCGTCTTTGCGGGTCAAGCGATCTGTACTAAGTACTGTTTCGGGTGCTTTCTGTTCCTGATAAGGTGGAGCATACAGCGGAGGTCTGCCCGGCTTAGGTGGAGCTCCGCTGTATCTTCGTGGTGGCGATCGTCGGCTATCTCTCGCGTCGGACCCTGGTCCATGCCATGGTCCGGAGCAAGAGTGCATGGTAAGCCGTCACCTCCTTCTGCGAATCAGTTATGCTAGCAAAGGAGTAGGCAGAGCGCGTCACGGAACGCGAATCCCAGCGCCCTCATGCCTTTAGCCGCCACAGGAGACGCCCTGGTTGGCAGACAACATCGAACTCTCGACCTCTGTAGGCGCATACTTGCTGGCAGCGAGCAGTGAGCAGCTCTTCGATTGGATCGGAGTACCGACAGCACTGACGGTGAGCGGCGAGCGCCAGCTAAAGTTTGTATTTAGTGTAACGCTGTCAAGAAACTTAACCAGACGTGTACTATCGCAAGGAAAAATGAACCCGATTACTAATGCCCTCATATATTCGTAATATTTACGTACCTAAACGAATACGCAATAAAAGACGCAAAGATACCATGTTCATCCAGTTATTGTAGACAGGCTAATCGTTAAAGTCTGGTAGGTACAAGTACTTAGCAGATTTCTGTACAAGACTTTATTTTGCATCCTGATCCATATATAAATTACTAGATAGACCCCACAATGGGGCACTTCAGTAATAACTCGCTCTGTATCAATAGAACCGATGGAACATATTTTTTCCATTGCGAAATGTGAAGAACATGCTGCCTAAACTTCTCGTTGCAATATTACCGACGCACGTGCGCTCCGTCGCTCCGTCGGTGTGACCAAAGAGTATAATAATAATAGGGTAAGGTGTGACTCTGAACACACACATGTACCTACCACCATAGCATAGAATAAAGAGAGGGAAGTACGTTATCTTCATACAAACGGACCGCGCGCGGCTTGTATGTGTGCGCCATAGTATCTATGCGTCGCCGCACGCACACCTAAACACAATATTAGAGTGCCTATGACTGCGCTAGTCGCGGCTAGCACGGAACGAGGTTCGCGCGTCACGGCTTTTCGGCACATTCGCTAAATCACAGATTACAGAATACTACGTAGCTAAATTAAAGAACAATGTGTGATTATCGCAGGAGAAAGTATTGTTGTTTGTTTGGGTGTCTTAATTCATCGATTTCAGAATTGTCTCTGTTCAGATTACCTACTGAGCAGGAAAGGTAAGCAAGTCACTTATTCTTATAAGATTATAATTTTTACTTGATGATGAGATATCCACTTAGGAACTTACTTATTTCTTGTTGTAAGTATTAGTTTTCTATCAGATAGGGGAAGTAGGTAGGCCTGTTTTCGTACTAGAATTTATTATTCACACAAATCAATGATTATAGGTACTTTTGATCTGTCAGTTGATTTGCCGCCAGCGCTCTACTGCTTTGTTTACATTTAGTTATGCCGATTTGTTAGTACCTATTGTAGGTAGATATAGTAACTACTTACTTACAGTTATAAAATCGTTATTAAAAGTAAGTAAGTACCTAATTGACAATTTGTGAATCAGATAAATAAAGTTCAGATCTTAACAACAGAAATAATTAGTCAAAGAGGCAGTTGTCAGTATTTTTATGTTGTTTTACGATTTTTAGGGTTAATAGATATGTTTGTGTTATATAAATTTGTATTAATTAAAAATAAAAATAAATATGGTCCTTTATGTGTACAAAACTACTAATAAATTACAAAATAAAAAATACAAAAAAACTGTGTATGACTATATGTATAAATATTAAGCAAATAATTTAAATATAAGCTCTTAGTCTATAAATATTTGTTAGCGGGTTCGGTGACAACCGAATCCGACGAAGCGTGAACAGTCGTCAACTTTCCGACCTTTGCCAATTTATAGACACTGAATTCAAATTTTGCTAAACGTGGCAACCCTAAGACAGTAGGCAATTAAATCGCGGATTGGGTCGGAGATAACCTACTTCCCTCTCTTTATTCTATGACCATAGCACGTCAGCCGACCGATGTACGCCGGGCGGACGAGCTCGACCGACGTTCCCCATAAGCGCGACGTGGCTGTACAAGCGTAGGTAATCATCAGCGTTGCACTGAAGCCGTTCATATATTTTAATTACCCGACTACGGCAAAGCAAAAGGAGGGTTATGATTTTGACAGGCTATGTATGTATGTATTTATGTATGTATGTATGTATGTATGTATGTATGTTCATCTGTTCCCTCATAACTTCTAAACTACTTATTCGAATTCGATAAATGACATATCATTAGAAGCGTCTTAATTGTCCGCTGGTTATAGGCTATATGCAGTTTCACAAAATGTAATGTGGCGCCCTCTAGCGGACAAAATATACAGAGTAAAAAAATAAAGTTAAGATAAATATGCCGTGTTTGGTATCATTTGAAAGGGCTTTACTTGTACATTTTGAATATATATATATTACTAGCATTTGCTTGTGACTTTACCTGTATTCATGGGCTGATTGCATATAATTCACATCTTTTCGTTCATAGATAGCTTCTTTACTACTTATAAAGACCACTGCAGAACCATTAGAAGGGCCTTGATATTCTGTTGGTTATCAATACATAGTATAAAACAAAGTCGCTTTCGCTGTATGTCCGTATGTATGCTTAGATCTTTAAAACTACGCAACGGATTTTGTCGCGGTTTTTTTTAATAGATAGAGTGATTCTTAAGGAAGGTTTGTATGTATAATAAATGCATAATATAGTAGAGAAACACTGAGAAATCTAAAAAGCGCGATAAAACCGAACTCCACGCGGGCGAAGCCGCGGGCGGAAAGCTAGTGAGCTATAAAGCTTGTCACCAAATTTAGTATTACGCCCTCTAGCGGACAAAAAGTTCTATGTTAATATAAAATTAAAATAAATATACCGTATTTGGTATCATCTGAAAGAGCTTCACGAGTACTTTATGTTTGTACATAATCCCTAGTAATGCTTCGTAGAAATTTGAATGTAAACCAGGGTTTGGTAAACGGAGCGATGGGAGTGGTGAAGGCCTTCGAATGGCCTGCTCTTCGGTTCGATCAGTTGGAACAGGAGAACAGCCAAACGCTGTTCTCATACAATTTGACGACGCATCCATAAAAGCAGATATTAACGGACTTATCAAAATCGAGCCTTGCCTCACTGAATTTGACGGCTTGAGGGGTTCTGGGCAAATTCAGCGTAAAATACTCCCGCTGATTCTTTCTTGGGGTTGTACTGTACATAAATTACAAGGTTGTTCTCTAGATAAAAAAGTTACAGATCTAGGAAAGTCATTGTTTGCTAAAGGACAGGCCTATGTCGCTCTCAGTAGAGTTAAAACCATAGAGGGATTATTTATAAGTGCCTTGGATCATAATAAATTGCTTAAAAATCCACATGACAGTCGATCGTTAGCAGAATTAGATAGATTAAGAAATCTTCCCAGGTCCTCTTAATATATGTTTTTTTTTTTTTTAATAATTATAAACTAGCGCTTGACTGCAATCCCGCCTGATGGTAAGCAGTGACGCAATCGTTGATGGTAAAGCGCACTAGTTTATTAAGCCTATTCACTTAAAAAACTTAGGAATGGCAAGGATGACGGCAGTTGAGCCAGGTGATGCAATGTTAAACCCAAGACCAACACGACCAACGATGCTGCGCCAGAGGGAGATTGATCTGGAGACTCTCCACGACCAAACTCCCGACACAACAACATTTGGCGCATCGTACTCGCTACACAATGCAACACAACTGCTCAGACGCGTCCTCCGTACGGCTTCACCAGACATCATGCTGGAACACGACGAATCGCTTGGCGGTAAGACTTTGTCTGGTTGGTGGTAACTTCTGCCGGCAGCCGATGTTATGGCCTACCACCGTTAGAAAAACATCCAATCTATTTATACTAACGACCTCATCCACTAATTCATGACCCATTCAGTGCCATCTACGCAAATGTGCGCCGCTACTACGAAAAACCGGGAGCTTCATACGGGGAAACCGTTGCTATACGCGCTACGATCCAAGCGCTACGAAATAGTAAAATAGGACATCTCTACATATTACTATACGCCGATACATAAATCAAAAGAGATGTCGTATGTTAACTACCTAGTTTTTAGTTCGTCAATTTAACTTTTGTTAATATTATGCGCCACAAATACACTTTAACACCAAAATAGTACAAATAATAAAAAGTAAAAAAACTAAAACCCAACTACGACAAAAAACGACGCTGAAAAAGTATAAAACAAGATTTTCAGAATACTGAACTGAACAAAGTTGCTAATATAGTTGCAAGTAAATGGACACAGTAGACTCTACAAACATGAAAATTTATCTCTACATAGTGAATATTGCATACTTCAGAATAGTATTGTAAGACATTATTGTCAATTTACAACGAAGGCATCTTGGCTGTGTCCATTTACTTGCAAGTATATTAGCAACTTTGTTCAGTTCAGTATTCTGAAAATCTTGTTTTATACTTTTTCAGCGTCGTTTTTTGTCGTAGTTGGGTTTTGGTTTTTTTACTTTTTATGAATATATGTAGTCATGTACTAAATCCACCCTCAGGCCCGGATTGACGGATCGTTGTGCTCCACACACGCCTCAAAGAGATGTCAGCATATCGTGAAGGGGTCCAGGAAGACCGAAGCCTGACAGGGCCGCGGGTTGTTCGAAATACCATCAGGCTCTGGCGCACAGGCAAGTGTAAAAGTCTGACACGCCCTTCCGCTTCGTCCAGAGGGGGAAAGGTCATTTGATGATTTCGAATCCTGAAAAAAAGGACCTGTAATACTAGCCACTGAGTTATTCCAATCGGGAAACACTATTCTTACATTCCATTCGTCGTCAAACGAATAATTGAACAATGAATTAAACGCACCTCAGTTGTCAAGTGTCAAAGTCAATGCCAAACTGAAGTTGACGCAGTGTTCCCAACTTAGGGGTTTTCCCCCCAGATTTAGGGGGTAAATAAGTGAGATGGGATTTTTTTAGGGGTCTGAAATGTTTAGGGGTATTTTCAGGGATTTTTTGACTCTTTGTTATTTTTGAAATTTACTGTATTAATATTTATTTCTTGCCTAGTGACTGCTGGTCCGATTTATATTAAATCGAAATGATGGATCTTGTGTAACATTTAATCCATGCAATAAAATGTTAATATTCAATATCAATATGTATGATTCAAAAAAATCTGACTCTTCACACGAAGACGAAATATTTAATGTATTAAATAACCTGCGAATAAAGATTTTGAAACATATTACAGACATCATCATCTCAGCGTTAATCCCAGTCGCATCCGAAGCTTTTTTCAGCTTTGGAGTCTGGGGTCCGCTTTACCAGTCTAACTGCCGTTTTTGGGTAATCTTCGATATTTTCAGTGAAGCGACTGCCGTCTGACCTTCACAATCCGAAGGCGATATTGCACATTGCAGTTATACCAATTGTTAGACTTTTGAGGGCTCCAACAACCCGTAACGACTGCCACTAGCATTGAGCTATATTACATACTTCTATGGCCACTAGATGTTCGTATGGCAACGGCTTAACGTGCTTTCCGAGACACGACCAGCCCACTGAAAACATTCATATTCATGCATACGAATATTATACAACCGCACATTGAAACATCATATTACAGTACCTATATTATTTCTAAATCATTATGAATTTAAGTATATGTATTTTTTAGGGGGAAAACAGATGAATTAAGGCGATTTTAGGGGTTTTTGACACAAACTTTAGGGATAAATATTTTTGAGAGTTGGTAACACTGAGTTGACGTTTGTTAATGTGGTTATCATCTATTTGATCTATTACTATAAGCCCCGCACGATGATATTGCGATTGGCGGCCATCTTGGTGACGTAGTCGAACTCGCACCGTCGGTACCGTTCGCAAGTTCAGTCCGCGCTTACCCACTTACGCACATCGAATATTTTTGTTAGCTTTTTGTTTTTGTTATCCTGTTTTATTGTTATTCTTGAGTTTTGTTGTTTAGTTTTGTTAACTGTTACTCGTTAAAATGAGTAAGAAATTAATTAATAGTCGTGCTCGTGAAATTATAATTAAAGTGGACAATTATTTTGTTAAAGAGAAAGAGGATTGTAAGTTAGTTCTTGAAAGTATAAACCGTGCTTTAAAAAGTGCTTCGGACATTTTAATACCGAAGCAACTGCTTACAGTAATTAAAAATATTTTGCAAAATTCTATCAAAGTCACGGAGTGTGTGGCATGTGCCACAGGCGTTGCAAAAAATACTGTGACGAAATTGAGACGAGACCATGAGTCAGCAACAGCCAGTGGCAGCAAAATGAGAACTCCTACTAAAGGAAAAAGACAAAAGAAGAAATATTTCGACGGGTTTTCCTTAACAGCTTTAAGAAATATTATAGATTCAATGTGTACCGTGAGGAGAGAAATACCCACAAAGCGCAAAATCTTGGCGGCTTCAAAAGTAGACCTTAATTATACTGGTAGTGAAACTACATTAAGAAAAATAATGAAATGTGATTTAGGCTACCAATTTAAACGATGCTACAAAAAAGACTGGCCCTAATTCAAAGACCCCAAATTCAAGCGTGGAGGGCTAAATATTTACGACGTATGAAAGAAAATGACTCGCTTGGTAATAACAAAAGACCCGTTATTTATCTCGACGAAACGTGGATACATGCACACTAAACGGTAGAAAAATGTTGGCAAACAGCAACCGATGGAGTGAGACGGAACGACAGCCCCGGCCGCCGATGGATAATAGTTCACGCGGGAAGTTAAAGCGGTTTTGTTGACAATGCCCTTTTAATGTTTAAAGCAGACACCAAAACGGGGGATTACTATGATCAAATGAATGCTGAGTATTTCACCAAGTGGCTTACAGACAAAATAGTACCCAACATACCACGCAACTCCAAAATTGAGATGGACAACGCCCCTTATCACAGTAGGGATGAGAATAGGCCACCAAGTATGAACAATAAAAAACAGTTGATTGTTGAGACTTTCCCAACGACAGTACAAAACCTGAATTGTAATAATAATAATAATAATAATCATTTATTTGCATAAAACATTAATTAAACGGCACAGACCGCCGAAAAATTATAAAATTGACAATTTATTAGCTGGCAATGGCCATGAAGTCGTTAGATTACCACCTTACAACTGCGACCTCAACCCCATTGAGTACATCTGGAATCTGGTAAAGATGAGGGTGTCAGAAAAGAATGTGGAGCAGTTGGAAAGTCGCATTGAAGCTCTGACGTTGGAGTCGTTGGCGTCAATAACTCCAGATGACTGGCGAAAGGAAGTCAATCATGTTAAACGGCTTGAAGAGGAATACCTATTGGAATAAAGATCGAATAATTGACGAGTTATTTGTCATAAATACGGCGACGACAGTGAATCGGAAACGACAGACACAGAAAGCAGTTATGATTCGGAAGACTATATACATTTTTTTACATATTATTCTGGTTTTATTTATAAGCTGATAGATGTAGGTAGTAATTAAAACATGACTACTACACAGTGGACTCTGGTTCAATTCCCGCTCGCAAATTAACAGAAATGTAGTTAGAAAAACATAGTATACATGTAAGAAAGATATACGAATAGGTAAGTAAATTTTTCTTACGTCTACAAAAATTATGTCCTTGAAATTTTGAATAATGAAAGTTTATTTGTCAGAATATGGGTGAGTAAGTATACCTAAGATAGAATGTTAAATGCAAAATTAATATTAATTTTATTATACATACACTCTTTATAAAGAGAGTAATAAAATTATAAAATACAAATAAACCCTTAACCCTAATATTAATTTATACATACACTCTTTATAAAGAGTGTAATAAAATTATAAAATACAAATAAACCCTTAACCCTAATATTAATTTTGCATTTAACATTCTTTTGCTAGCTGTCCTTTTGTGTGACAGATGACGTCACAACGCTGTTATTGTGACAAGGTTCCATCGCAATATCATCGTGCGGGGCTAGTAATATTGATTTATTTTTCGCTTTAAAAATTAATAAGAAAGCGTGATAAAATGGCAAATGACACCCCAGAGAGTGACTTTTCTATAGAATGCTTCCAAAACTATTCCGCTCCGGAGGTGTTTGTCCAAGGTTTAGCGGGAATGGTGAATCAAAACGATGTGGAAACAATTATTATGGCACAGAAAAATATGTAAGTTTATTAGGATTCTCTTACTACTTATCTTTTGTATGCAACATGGGAAGTCGGATGATCCATTACTGCTTCATGCTTTGGTACTACTTCTTAACCGTAAGTACTTTTGAACAACAAGAAGCAACTATGAAACCTCCCGGAAGATACAGTTTTATTACCAAATAAAAGACTTCTGTTTGTCTACACCGCTAAAATAATGACTAAATCAATAGAGCGTATGCAATTGTTACAACAAGATTATTATTTATTTCCTTTTTTCCTTGACAAATGCTTCGAATTTTAAGAAATAATTAATATTAGTCACTACTGTTAATTCCAGGCTACAACGTTTTGAAAAGACGACTGAGATGCTTACAAACTGCAACCAGCTATCTGCCAGTCGTCTCCGAGACGCCTCCACCGAGTTTAAGAAACACACACAACTGCTTCTGGAAATGAGAAAGGATCTGGAGTTCATATTCAAGAAGATTAGAGCCATCAAGACTAAATTAAGGTTAGGAGACAGCTTGAAATATATTTCCTTCTGTATTCACACAAACACAGAGATCTATATTCTTAGGTCCGTATTACAGAACCTCACTCAAAACTCAACCTTTACTTAAATTTAGCTTGAAGCTATTTGATTGGTTGAAACTAGTTTTAAGTAATGCTTGTCTAAGGTTCTGTAAATCTTGAGTAAGGTTCTGTAATATGGTCCTTAGTGATAATTTATTAATGGAAATCTTTGAAAGTCTGGAACAGATCTCCAGACCTCCAGATTGTATATATATATAGGTATTTCATTTTTTAATTTATTTTTTCATACTGTATGTCTACTATGGCGGGTAATGAGAAGTTATATTTCAGTAAAGTAAACATCAATAAGCCTCAAGGTAAAATCTGAAAGAAGTTTTCAATTCATATTTTATATCTTGTTTCATATTTCTATATTTTATTTATTCTTAAGTTGTTTTTTTTTTAAATAATACATATGATATGTAAAGAAAACCCTGTCCGATCCGTGAAGGTATTGTAAGGAATTGATAAATGATTCTACTAAAGTCTAAAAAACCAGGCAAAAGTAAAAAAAAAAAACCCCTAAAAACATAAATTCGCAAAAGGAGGTAAATTAATACATGTGCGGTAGGCAATACAAGCGCGGGCGAAAGAGGGCAGGGCACACGCCACGCGGTCGCATCGCTATTCGCTCATAATAATACGGTCAAAAATGATATTGTCACTTATTAAAAAATTACCAAATTTTTGGGAAAATTGCAATTAATTCATGAAAAAAAATGATTGTTTCAAAATTAGTATTGTTACCATGATGATTATGTAAAATTTCATATTTTATTTGGTTATGTGTTTACCTAACCTTTATTAACCTTATGGGTCAGACGGGGTTTTCTTTAAACAGCCAGATCTGGAACAACAACTTATAGGTCATACAAATCTATTGGACTTTTGCCTCAAAACCATTAATTAACTCCTGTGTTTTCGACATGTCTTAAATTATGCCTGAACTGACTTAAGACATACACACCTACATTTTACATATTGCAGGTATCAGCAAATTAAAACTTTCTGCCAATCCAATAAAATCCTAAATTCATTATTTATCACTCATACAGTCATGAGCAGGCTGCCATGGCCCACGCACAATGGTCCACTGGAAGGGCTAAGTGCGGAAACCATACCCATAACATAGAACAGTCACAAGCAAAAGTATGCCACATATACACTCGGCTTACTTCAAAGTCCATTTCTACCTTTAATTTTGAAAATATCGCAATTGAAGGTTGCCAAATCTTTTGCTAGCCACAACTTGCTTTAGAGAAGTATGAGATTTTGTACAAGTGTTTTTTTTACAACAAATGTGTCTTGAAAACGAACTCCCTTACTAAGGAAACCTGTGAGGTAATTGCATAACACATTATAAGGACCGTATCACAGAACCTTACTCAAGACTCAAGCATTACTTAAAACTAGTTTCAACCAATCAAATGGCTTGAAACGAGACTTAAGTAGAGCTTGAGTTTTGAGTGACGTTCTGTAATACGGTCCTATCAGTAGCAATGGGTTTCATTTTGACAGTTTAACAACATTCATTGTGTTATTAAAGTTGTTGAGCAAACATATTTTTCTAATATATGGAGCAATGGATTAGCAATATGCTTCAAAGTATATTACGCAATTAGGGTACAGTTTAACATCATTGTATGGAAATTTGTCTTAATTGAAATTCCAATGTGCCCACAGATTGAATACTAATAAACTATTTATTCATTTCAGCACCCAGTACCCAGAAGCATATAAAACAGCAGTAGCAGCATCAATAGCAAACAGAAGACCAGCAGAAGAGGATGACGACGAAGACTTCAAACCCACAGAGACGCGACCAGAATCAAAGATGGTTGCTACAGTCTCCACAGAAACCCTAAAACCTACCACAAGTGAAACTGGCAAGAAATCCAAGAAAAAAGACCTGACTAGTGATGAGAGTAATAATAATAAGGAGACTTGTGTTGCCAATGCAGAAAATTCTAAAAACATTGGTAGAAAAGTTAAAAGAAATAGTAGTTCTTCGGAAACTGAGAGTGCAAGTTCTGGCGATGATAGTAGCACAGATACAGGCTAAATATTAGAACTTTAAATGATTTTATTAATCATGCTTACTGCGTATATTGGCAAAAGGCTCTGTAAAGCTATTTACAACCATACATCAGACTATCATATAGAAAGTTACACTTTTCAAATATGGAATAGTCGAAAAGCTATGCAGGTCATCAAAAATATGAAATAGTATGAATCTAAATAAGTATACAAGTCTCTGAAGCAAGTGTATGATATTATCGTCCTGTTTCGGCGAAAATATAAACGCAATCAGCTAGCATACTATCAAACGAGTAACCTGCCGTCATTGGTTGACGGTTTTATCAACAACCAATCACATCCCTTTGACTTGCGATTTCGTTGTTGAAATCGGGCCTTAATATTAATTATATCATAATGTCAATTACCTACTGACATCCTAATGTTTAAGGTATGTAATGTGTACTCGAGTCTAGGGTAATATTTCCCAGCAACGGCAAAACATGTGAGGACACTCACTCCTGTCGAAAAACAAGAATAGGTTGGCTCATTGAGTGGGACCTCAGCATGACTACTTTGATCCTCTGTAGGATAGTGTCAGATTCCAAATATAGCTCGAGAGACCACTCTAACTGAATAATTTTGTTATTGTAGGTTAATATTATTATAACTAAGGTTAATATTATTATTTGTGAACATAGTGATATCTATCTTCACAAATATTAATATTAACCTTTGTTATATAGCAAATAGCACCAATTTGGGCCAAATTCGATAAAGAATAGAGCTAAACAAACCGTTGCTAGGCAACGACTTGTTTACGGGTAAAAGGAAGATGTTAACAACGTTTTCTAGAGAAATGATTGTCATACAAGTAATAATCCTACTTTCTACTAATGTAAACAGTTTGTTTATGTTTGGATATTTAAGATTTGCATAGAAAGCTTAACGGATTTAATTGAAATATGACACACATATAAGCTAATTTTGTAATAGGTTAAGTTTTTGATACATAAATTATACGTAGTCCATACTTGAAAGTATTATAATGCACTAGCGACCCGCCCTGGCATCGCACGGGTGCAATGGTGATATTAAATACATTACAAAAAAAACTGAACGCCGCTGGCGCTCCTGCCACCCCGGCTGGCCGCTGGTATCTTCGAAACTATTCATTTAAATCATATACTGTAAAGGGCAATATAGATCACTATTACATCATCAATTTATTTAAGGTATTAAATTGGATAAGGATCATTGCTGTATTGGTTAAAATCGCCGGAAAATTAGCCGGTATTTGTCGTAAAAAGTAAATGACAAAAAAAAAATATTGTGGGATATCCATAAGAGATAGACATATACCATCGCGGACTTTTTTGTAGACCTTTCAATGTGTACAATATTAAGTACATTATTTTGATAAATCTCAGCCTACGTTTCACTGCAAATGAGGCAAAAATATAATTATTTACAACATCACATTAGAAACCTCAAAAATAATAGTATTTCTCCAAAACTTAATGGATGTTATTATATTATACATAACTTCCTCTTTAATTACTCTATTTATTAAAAAAAAACGCATCAAAACCGTTTGCGGAATTTTAAAGATTTAATCATACAAAGGGACATGCGAAAGAGAAAGTGACTTTCTTTTATAACATGTGATGCAGTTGATTTAAAAATTACTTAAAATATGCAAAATTGTATTGCCTTAACTTTATTCATTGACTGAATTCCACAAAATGTGTTTAGTACATGGATTTCATCCATGTTCCTTTTTTTTGTAGAACGTTTGAAAAACCATTAAAAAGTCCAACCAGTAACCATTAAAAACAGACCAATATAGGGTTACCACAACTAGCGTTTTACAAATCTCCTATTATTTACATGGTTATCGACTTTGACATGCTAACTATTTATCAAAAATTACTATTGCAGCATATTTCAATAGAATCACTAAAACAACATGCATATTGCTATTTCGCTTGCAACTTGTTACTTCGAAAAACAATTAAAAAGTCGACATTAATTTTACGTGGCTATCACGTAAAATTATCATTTAAAATAGTTAGCATGTCAAAGTCGATAACCATGTAAATAATAGGAGATTTGTAAAACGCTAGTTGTGGTAACCCTATATTGGTCTGTTTACCTCTATTCTTTATCGAGCTTGGCACAAGTATATGTACGAGGCGTTTCTTATATCATAGTTATAGTCTCATTCCAATTGTGTACATTTGCTAGTTTACAAAGACACCACTAACCTTGTTTACAAACTGAAATAAAATTAAATTCAGTTCAACATTTTCTTTCTGTTTTATTAGGAACTAGCGACCCGCCCCAGCTCGCACGGGTGCCATGCATGCTCGTAGAGTTGAGCTCGTGTTTCACTGCAAACGCATTATTATTTACGATATCACATTAGAAAACTCAAGAATAATAGTATTTCTCCACAATTTAATGGATGTTATTATACATTTATTTATTAATCCTTTCTCTGTTAACATTACAGGTTATTAAGACCCAATGCGATAACAAGGTATTAAAGAACATTACACATCTAGTTATACCTAGAGAAACCATACAACATAATAAACTTAATACTTATTAGCTTACCTAAACAAAATAAAAAACATTTTTTTTTAATTGTTATAAACTAGTGCTTGACTGCAATCCCGCCTGATGGTATGCAGTGATGCAATCGTTGATGGTAAAGCGCACTAGCTTATTAAGCCTATTCACTCAAAAAAACTGAGTGAATAGGAAGGAAGACGGCAGTTGAGCGAGGTGATGCAATGTTTAACCCAACAACACGACCAACGATGCTGCGCAAGAGGATGATCTGGAGACCCTCCACGACCAAACTCCCGACACAACAACATTAGGCACATCGTACCAGGTACACATCGCAACACAACTGCTCAGACCCGTCCACCTTACGGCTTCACCAGACATCATGCCGGAACACGACGAATCGCTTGGCGGCAAGAGTTTACACTGAAACTTGAACTTTGAACTGAAATAGCAATTCTAGTCCTACATATAAACATTCCTCTTTAATCTCTCTATTAAAAAAACCGCATCAAAATTCGTTGAGTAGTTTTAAAGATTTAATCATGCAAAGAGACATAGGGAAAGATAAAGTGACTTTGTTTTAAAACATATAGTAATGCGACAGAAGATAAAAATTCTGTCAAATTAAGGTACTCCATAAAAAGTGTAGATGCGATTAAAAACATTGCGACTAAAAATATGTCAGGCATTAATTGACAGAACTAAAAATATGTCAAGCGCTAATTGACAGAACTAAAAATATGTCAGGCGCTAATTGACAGAACTAAAAATATGTCAAGCGCTAATTGACAGAACTAAAAATATGTCAGGCGCTAATTGACAGAACTAAAAATATGTCAGGCGCTAAATGACAGAACTAAAAATATGTCAGGCGCTAATTGACAGAACTAAACTATTATTTCCATAGTGAAATAGAAAGAAAAAGATGTAAGTACTGAACTTAAATTTAGTTTGTGAACAAGAGAATCGGCGAAAAATTTCTCACAACATAATAATGATAAGTTAAATTAAGTACTTAAATGATAGGTATTATAAGTGAATTAAGATATGAATTAGGTATATGATGATGGCGTCTCTCTGAAGGACCGCATCAGAAATGAGGTGATCCGACAGAGGACCAGAGTCACCGGCATAGCTGAGAGGATTAGCAAGCTGAAGTGGCAATGGACTGGTCACATATGCCGCAGGACCGACAACCGATGGGGTAAACGAGTCCTCGAGTGGAGACCGCGTCTCGGCAAACGTAGCGTAGGACGCCCTTGGGCGAGATGGAGCGATGACATCAAAAAGGTGGCTGGTAGTGGCTGGCGGAGAACTGCTCAGGATCGAGCTTATTGGCGTGCCATGAAGGAGGCCTATGTCCAGCAGTGGACGAGTAGAGGCTGATGATGAATGAATGAAGTAAATGAAAATTATTAATACATTTTAATTAACTCAATTACTTGTATTGCCTGATTCAAAATGTATGTCGGTACCCCCGATGACACATGAGTGTGTGCGCACTGACTCGCGTCATGTCTAAAGCCGTAACTTTGAATCGAGCTGGTATCCTAGTCTGCTATTTTTGACAGCCTCCGTGGCGTACTGCATTGTTGCGTGCATGAATATGAATATTTGCACTGGTCTGGTCGTGCCTCGGAAAGCACGTTAAGCCGTTGGTTCGTATGGCACGAACATCTAGTGGCAGTCGTTATGGGTTGTTGCAGCTTTCAAAAGTCCAACAATTGGTCTAACTGCAATGCTTCGATATCTCCTTCGTGTTGTGAAGCGACTGCCGTCTAAACGGCAGTCGCTTCACGAAAAAAACCGAAGTTTAGCCAAAATCAGCAATTATACTGGTAAAGCGGACCCCAGACTCCAAAGCTGAAAAAGCTTAGGATGCGACTGGGATTTACGCTGAGATGATGATGACCCTAGTCTGCTATTTTTATAAATTTGTCATTCCAACACAATTCTATTGTCATTGTTGTAGTATTATGTATATTGTATATCTGGCTTTATTTACCTTTTACTAGATATTATGTTCCGGCCTTTATGTTAGAACAGATTTTGAAAAACTCTGTTGTCATTCGCTGTCACTGAATAACGTTAAGATTAAAACTACGGAAATATTAAACATGTTTTAATGTAACATTTCTGGCGACGACGGACGGAGCAATGACCGATCGCGTTGATCGTTTTCATTTTGAAACCTTCGATAACAAAACCGAAGAATGGGACTATTACGTCCAACGTTTCCAAATAGAACTTCAACTTCACGGACTCGACAAAAATAACGAAGACAAATGTAAGCAACTGCTCCTTTCTCGAATTGGTCCTACAGCATTCAAGGTGCTCGTAGATTATTACAACGGAAGGCTCGTCATTCCCGGATCGATTTTAGAGATGCTGCACGATGGACACAACGGTATTACAGCGATCCAGTCACTAGCACGCCTTCACGTGTATTGGCCAAACATTGACAAAGATATTTTAACGTTCTCGAAAGAGTGTCATCAATTTTTCTTTTTTTTTTTTTTTTTTTTATTTATTTTATGTTTAAGATAACTGAGATCCTGTGTTAGTAACAATAATCTTAACCTATGTTAGTAACTAATACAAAATTACACACAAACAGCGCACTCCACCCCCGCTCAGTATGCTCACCGGTCCCGCAACACATGGAGTTCAGTGAACCTACCGAGCAGAACGGTGTCAGTTCTGTCGCCAATCATCCTCAGAACGCTATTCGGGCTCCCCCGCACTCGCCGCACAACCGACGCAACTTTTTTACGCATAATTCTACCAGCAGTCCAGAAGCAACGTAAATGAAGCACCGGTGTACCCGTGGGGAATACCAGTCGAGCCTTGGCATAGGTTACACGTCGATTTTGCAGGGCCATTTCTGGGTCACATGTGGCTTATTGTCATAGATGCGTACACGAAGTGGCTAGAAGTTGTGCCAATGAACATAACAACGACCAGAGCTACAGTACAGAGATTAAGTAATATATTTGCAACATTCGGAATGCCTAGATATATAGTTAGTGACAACGGGCCCCAATTCACATCTGAAGATTTCGCACATTTTTGCCAAGGGGCTGGCATTACACATATAAAAACAACACCATATCATCCAAAAACCAACGGGTTGGCAGAGCGCGCAGTGCGGACTTTTAAAGAACACATGTTGGCCAGTGACAGAAGAGATGATATACACGAAAGGCTAAACAGTTTTCTTCGGGGATATCGAAATACCCCTCGACGATCAACAGAAAGGTCACCGTACGAAATGATGTTCGGAAGGCCGATACGCACCACGTTTGATCTTTGGAAACCTAACGTAAGGGAAAACTTGAAAAAAAACACGCCTGAAACAAATACTAAGGCCAACTAACAAAGTAGTCACACCCCCAACATACAAGCTCGGAGATAAAGTATGGGTAAACAAACCTATTGGAAAAGGATCCGACCCCGGAACAATAATTAAATGTAACGGACCATACTCTTACGAAGTAGAACTCACTAACGGAGAAATTAGACGTAAACATTCAGACCACCTTCGCCTAAGATTCGAACAAGTGACTAAGGCAGCAATTGAAACAAGACAACCATCTTTCAGACATGAAGTTGAAACTAAACGACCAGAATCTGAGTTAGCCCCGAGAAGAACGACCAACACTAGGAGTTTTACCTATTACAGATGAAATCTTGACACACGTGAACAGAGCGGTGCCCATGGCGAACAGCCGGCTCCAGTGGCGTCCACTAGCAGGGGTCATCCTGATGGTTCCACGTCACCGCAGGCACCTGTCGCTTCCACCAGTAGGGATCACCAAGACAACGCCAATATTCCAACATCACAGTCTGTCCAACCGGATGCACCATCGCCGCGCCGGTCAGGACGAAAGACAAAACCACCTGCACGATTCGGGTTTTTGGGGTTTTAGACCAACTTAATTAAGGGGGGGAGTAATGTAGTATTATGTATATTGTATATCTGGCTTTATTTACCTTTTACTAAATATTATGTTCCGGCCTTTATGTTAGAACAGATTTTGAAAAACTCTGTTGTCATTCGCTGTCACTGAATAACGATAAGATTAAAACTACGGAAATATTAAATATGTTTTAATGTAACAATTGTGCTTAAAAGTTGGTAATCTGCTATATGCATAACGATCGATCAATTAACTCAGTCGTCTCGTAATTAGAAATTAAGTGTTTCAATAGCCTAGCGGTTCTCGCCTTGATAGGCGTTCAAGATGGTTCGAGTTCAAATCTAATAACTTACAAAATATTTCTTGTCCGATGAAGGCCAGCCCGCGCCGCAGCTGAGCCAGTAATATCATAATGTCCCAACAATGACCTCTGAGTTTGTATCGGCGTTTCTTCTCAGAGCTAGTACTAGGAAACGCCGTGGTCATCAAACCATTAAGAATACATTCGATCCAGCCGTCCCTTGCTGCCTTCTCTAGCGACGCCCTAAGCCGAGGTTCGTACCCCACAGGGGGTGCCCTTAGTGCGTAGTCGCCCAATTTTAATTTAGTTTTAAGTGCCCCTGGCTGGAGGCTTTAATTTTAATTAAGGCATCCACAGGAAAGTCCGGTTATATAAGTAGTTACGGCCTCTAATAGCCACCTAAAAGATGCCATATCAAAAAAAAAAAACGTCTCGTAATGGAATGGTGATAGAATTACAGTGCTGTATTGCCATTATTATAAAATCCGTTATGATTTTCTAGAAACTGATACTCAATTTGAACATTTATTAATGTGCAGTACATTGTCAGTGATTGACCACTGGAAAGTCATAATGACGCCATTTCGTTAGTAGATTACGAAACTTGTGAAAATCGATCATTATGAGGTCACTGATTGACCGTTTTGACACTATTGTAATAGCAGAATATGGCCCCTGTATCTTATGCTTGATTCTTGTCATATTGGATTGCATATTTCACTCAACATTTTCCCGCATCCAGCGGAATGTTGCGGCTATCACAAAATTCGGTCGAGTGTGCGGTGCATCCCACATGCCAAGCTTACACAAGCGAGTGAATTAACACGCGGTTTTTAAGAAAAAGAAAAACTACTTAATTGTGCTTTTCAGCGCTTTTATATGTACGGATGATAGCAGGTCAAGCTACCCCAAACTGTCAAATATTTCCAATCATCCTTAAGCCTTAATGCTTTATAGATAAAGTTGAAAATATAATAAAGAAATCTGATCTGATCTGAAGTGTAGTAGCTTGGTGTGCTGTCGTCTGTACCTCATTTAGCAATACTTTTTAGGTACGCTTAGATATTTTAAATCCTTAGCTCTCCATCAAAATATCATTATCTAGAAGAGGGTATTGTAATATTTGTAATACCTACAAATTAAAGTCTTCCATCAAGATATTATAATACTGCCGTCATAAGGAAAAAAGACGCATCTAAGTCTAAGTCATCATAATAGTTTCTCTTAGTATTTTATGTCACGAAGCACGCGCACTTGTGGTTACCAAGTTTACGAACACGCTGCGTATAAGTGAGTAAATAGGCGTACCGAGGGGGCACCTGGAAATCTCGCAGAACATATATGAACTGCCCTAATTACTAAACAAAGGACTTATCTGTAACTTTTAAATAAACCACGCAGTAGACACTAACAAAATGTACGGAGTATTTGTCAAAAAACCGCGTGCGACTATAGCGCACACAGATTACCCACTATAAACTAAGTATAACTATTGACTTGCACATTTTTAAATTATAGCTCCAGTTTAATAGGTAATAAAAATATAAAACCACGAAATATCACACTAAAATGCGACGTTGCCAGATGTGCGTAGTAAACGCTCTTAAGAATTTTTTAAAAGGATTTAAAGTTACTTTTCCATAAACTTATTGTTGGTAATTAAGTCGCGAATGCAGGAGTGCGCGTGCTACTCATCTTCACGCACGCATGTATAGTGTATTTATACGTTTAGTTACCTTAAGTAAAGCGCGCTTCGCGTCGTGAGATAAAAATTCCCTGTGTTGCTCGAAGGATAAAAATACTATATGTA
Organism: Sesamia nonagrioides; assembly: GCA_017933935.1. Taxonomy (NCBI): domain Eukaryota; kingdom Metazoa; phylum Arthropoda; class Insecta; order Lepidoptera; family Noctuidae; genus Sesamia; species Sesamia nonagrioides. Next base: position 12,462,250 of record JADWQK010000551.1, read on the forward strand.
CAGACGACATCACGTCAAGCTACTACAATCTGTCAGATTTCCTTATTAGATTTTCAATTTTATCTCTGAAGCATTAAGGTTGAGGTTGGGAATATCTGTCAGTTTAAAGGGGGTAGCTTGACCTGCTGTCGTCGATACAATAAATAAATTCACTAATATGCCTTTCATGGAATTACTAATACATATAATCAGCAATATCGAATGTACAGTTTGTAATCATGTAAATAAAATGATAATTAATAAAGAAATGTTTATTAAAAATAGTATTTACCAGTCTTTTATTTACATGTATAGTCAACCACACAAATGGTTACAATTCAGCTTTTGTTAACATTTTTTTTAAACACAAGTTATAATGCTGTGTTCTCACATCTTTTTCGTTTTTGATGCAACTACACACATCAAAAGTGTCTAGGGATCAAGCATTTTTATGCGGATTTCTTGAGATTGAGATGTGGCTTTGTAATAAATTTATGATTTTATAAATTTATATGGATCCTTTTTGGTGCATTTCATAATTTGAATCAGGAACTGTGAATCAAATTCGAGTAAAAGATGAAAATCAGCTGTCAATATTTTCCCTATAAAAACATACAACGCATTGAAGACATTATTAGTGCTACTGTTTCCCTACTACTGATTAAAACCAACGTTATTATGGAGCGGCGACGTCATTTAAGCTGGGAAGAAATGCTCAGAGCCGTGGGAATGATAGAAGCTGGTTCCCGGCAACGTACTGTGGCTTTAGCTCGGAATACAAGTCAGAGTGTTATCAGTCGACTTTGGACACGTTACCGAAGCACTGGTACCGTGGCTGAGCGCCATGGAGGACGGTATCGCTGCACCACACGGAGACAAGACCGATACATTCAAATCTTAACTCGAAGAGCTCCAACAATAACCGCCATGATGTTAGCCGTGAGGCTTCATCACTCTTCAGGGAACTTAATTAGCGACCAAACAGTCAGAAACCGCTTGCATGAAGTGAACCTTCATTCCCGAAGACCGCTACGGGTACCACCTATAGCAATGCACAATCGTAGGATTCGATATCAATGGGCTCTTGAACACAGAAATTGGGCAGAAGAACAATGGCGTTTCGTGTGCTTTTCTGATGAGTCTCGTTTTGGTATGAGACCGGATACAAACGTATACGACACTGGAGAACCCCTGGACGCCAACAGCGATTAACCTTTTGAACGCCAATCACTTCTATACAAGTTCGAGATTTTCGTGCCCTCAGCGCCACTACTTGATTAGAAGTAATCACAGTATAAAATAAATTTACGACTTTTACAAGACCTTTTATTTTGTTTTTATGGAAATTTGCCCTGTTATCAACCATATTTTTAACTTTTTCACGCATAATAAGTTCTTATTTGTTTAATTTTCAATAGAAACAAAAACGCCAGAAAATATTTTAATGCCCCCAGCGCCAATTACTTGATATCAAGTAAGCCAGTGATGGGACACGACGAAGACCTCGCTATATTTCATCTCGTCGAAATGATCATAAATACTATTATTGCAAGAAAATGACGTAAATATAGAATATTTTATAAATATTGTACACTTTAAACTAGGTTTTATTTACCTTAATCAAGAATTAATAGGTTTTCTAATCATTGTCGATAGTGAAACCCCGTTTGAAAAACCCCATCCCTACAAAGTTAGTTACTTGTCGGTCTGTACACGCCACCGACGTGTATAGAAGGAAATCTGTGACGTCATAAGCGGACGGGTTTCAAGGTCATAGTGACCTTGTGCATTTTAGTGTAGTGCAATGTTTACATCTTGAGTTGGCGCACGTGTCCTTATAAAAAAAATTGTGACTGTGAATATGACGAATTATTGCGAGTTGTTCAAGTCTGAATCAGAATTTTGAAATAGTTCGTCGTCTTGACATTCCGTTAAGTCGTCAACTTCCGTTTCAGGAATTTTCTTCAGTTTTCTATTAGTTTCTACAAACCAGAAAAATAATTGCGAGTATTTAGCGACACCATTAAAAAAAAGGTCTTGTGTAAAACAGACACTTAACCTCCATTTTATTTTATTTTTTAAAACGTAGAAAACCACGTATTTAGCTTCTATTAATTGTATTTGTTGTAAGTAAACGAAATAAATTATGCAGGAATCGGTTGAGTTTATGCACGTGTAACTCGACCACAGTGAATATAAAATATATACCATAGAAATCTAGACATCCCTAGAACAGAAAGGATTTTGACGTGCCTCGAGCGCCAACTACTTGATATGAAGTAGAAGGATTACATTTGGAGACAAATAGGGATGTGCCTTGTAGAACACACGTCTAATAAATTTAAAATTCTTTTCTTTATTGTGGGGAATATATCCAGGTTTTCATACTGATTTTTTTATGAAATAAAATAAAATATAAAATTACGATTACAGTTTTTATTTAGCTTCGTAAATTGGTGAATAAAAATTATTTTAAATGTATAATATTATTTGTCGATAGGACACTAATCCCATCCCTACGTTTTACTATAGATACGTTATACATTTGTAGTGTGGCGCAGGAGGACACATCGCGTATTATATAGATGGGCGTTCAAAAGGTTAAAGGAAATAGAGTATTAGCAGCCTCAATAAGAAGTTTTGAGAACTCTTCTGTACATAGTAATCCATTAGAATCATTAATAGCAGGTAAGGAAGAAATTTTATTATCAACATACTGGTTAAATATTACCCAATCATCTTTCAATTCTGGCAGTTTATGTTTTAATTTAGAACTGTATCTTAAGTTGGAAGGGGAGCAAGATATGTGTAAGGAGAGTATGATAGGAAAATGATCACTGCCAAGAGAGTCATCAAGGATATTCCAAGATAACAAAGAGGCTAAATTTGGAGAACAGAGTGAAAGATCAGGAGCACTTAAACATTCATTAGGACCAGTAAGTCGAGTTGGAGAACTATTGTTCATTATACATATGTTTAAAGAATCTAGGATTTCAATCATCAAATTGCCATAGTAATTTGAAACAGAGCTGCCCCATGCCTGGTTTTGGCAATTAAAATCACCTAAGATCAAAAATGGGGAAGGCAAAACAGATAGTAATTGTTTAAACTCATTATATATAGAATAAGAGGGATGTGGAATATATACAGAAATAATACAAATATTATTTACAATAACAGCAATGGCATTAATACCATTACTGAGAAGAGGAAGTGGGAATAATTTATAGGAGAAAGTTTTACTAATGAGAATGGCCACTCCACCATACCCATCAGGTCTATCATTTCTCACTGTAACAAAACCAGAAATCCTAAATGGAAACTCTGGTTTCAACCATGTCTCAGAGAGACACAAAGCCATAGGCTTATATTTATTTAGTAAATAAATAATGTCAGATTTTTTGCTAATGGCACTTCTACAATTCCATTGTAAGATTTTGTGATCCATTATTGAATTGTTTATTAAGAGCTGTGAGTAATATATTGGCAACGTTGGACGGTGAAGAATTAGAAGTAGAAAGTTGTTGACTAGAATTTGTAAGTAATGTAATAAGTTCCAAAATAATTTCAGCAATAGATTTATGAGATATTGTATTTAATGATTGTTGCAGTACTTGACCATGGGACATTTGGGTAGACAAATTATTATATTCATTTGCAATAGAATTATGCATGACACGATCATATCCTCCACTTGGTTTAGGAGGAACCCGGCGCTGACTAAAAGTAGTTTTTTTATAAGAAGTACTGGGTAACTGAGAAACAAAGTTTGGAGAGGGAATATGGTGATTACTTGGTTGAGAAGGAGGAGATGCTGTAACATCAGCATAAGATTTGGAAACTGAAGGATGAATCTTGGCTGCTTCAGCATATGAGATACAACTATGGGCCATAGAAATTTTAATATTTTGTTGCCGTGTGAACTCAGGACAAGTCCTGCTAGTAGCAAAATGTCTACCAGAGCAATGGAAGCACTTACCATTTTCCACTATCACTGAGCAACTTTCCGGAGTGTGTTCATCTCCACACTTAAAACATCTGGGCCTAGATCGACATTGTGATTTAGTATGCCCAAATTTGCAACAGTTATAACACTGAATTGTAGGAAATATGTATAATTCTACTGGCAGAGCTGTGTAGCACATGTAAACACGTTTAGGAAGTACTTGCCCATCAAAAGTTAGAACTACAAGATTTGTATTAATAAAAGAAGAAATACCATCATTCATAGTCTTGCGTTTTATTCTCCGTAGCTTAACTATTTGCCCACAACCAATAGGAACAGTAATGTTTTCCTGAATTTCTTGCTCAGACCAGTCTTGAGGCACGCCCCTAACTATACCCACTCTTGTTACATTGAAACTTGGTATAAATATTTTATATGAAAGATTCAATAACTCTGCATTTTCCGTGAATTTATTAGCAGCTTCAAAATTCGTAAAGGCCATTGAAATTCTGTTTCTTCCTATACGTTTAACACTACCATTAACAATGTTATTAATTTTTAAGTTTTTCAAAACTTTTCCAAATTGAATTGGATGTAAAGATACCGAATCATTTTCAATGGTCGTTACTCTTTGTACATGCACAGTAAAAGGACCCGAGTCCAAGCTAACATACTTTCTGGCAAAATAGGTTTGTTGCGGCTGTGAGAGACCCAAACCAGTCTCACTGTGTTGTGAAATTGAAAGGTTTTCATTGGCAGGTTTACTCAGGTGGCTGGGTGGTTGCATTTCAATTTGAGATTTAACCTTTTGAACGCCAATCACTTCTATACAAGTTCGAGATTTTCGTGCCCTCAGCGCCACTACTTGATTAGAAGTAATCACAGTATAAAATAAATTTACGACTTTTACAAGACCTTTTATTTTGTTTTTATGGAAATTTGCCCTGTTATCAACCATATTTTTAACTTTTTCACGCATAATAAGTTCTTATTTGTTTAATTTTCAATAGAAACAAAAACGCCAGAAAATATTTTAATGCCCCCAGCGCCAAATACTTGATATCAAGTAAGCCAGTGATGGGACACGACGAAGACCTCGCTATATTTCATCTCGTCGAAATGATCATAAATACTATTATTGCAAGAAAATGACGTAAATATAGAATATTTTATAAATATTGTACACTTTAAACTAGGTTTTATTTACCTTAATCAAGAATTAATAGGTTTTCTAATCATTGTCGATAGTGAAACCCCGTTTGAAAAACCCATCCCTACAAAGTTAGTTAGTTGTCGGTCTGTACACGCCACCGACGTGTATAGAAGGAAATCTGTGACGTCATAAGCGGACGGGTTTCAAGGTCATAGTGACCTTGTGCATTTTAGTGTAGTGCAATGTTTACATCTTGAGTTGGCGCACGTGTCCTTATAAAAAAAATTGTGACTGTGAATATGACGAATTATTGCGAGTTGTTCAAGTCTGAATCAGAATTTTGAAATAGTTCGTCGTCTTGACATTCCGTTAAGTCGTCAACTTCCGTTTCAGGAATTTTCTTCAGTTTTCTATTAGTTTCTACAAACCAGAAAAATAATTGCGAGTATTTAGCGACACCATTAAAAAAAAGGTCTTGTGTAAAACAGACACTTAACCTCCATTATATTTTATTTTTTAAAACGTAGAAAACCACGTATTTAGCTTCTATTAATTGTATTTGTTGTAAGTAAACGAAATAAATTATGCAGGAATCGGTTGAGTTTATGCACGTGTAACTCGACCACAGTGAATATAAAATGTATACCATAGAAATCTAGACATCCCTAGAACAGAAAGGATTTTGACGTGCCTCGAGCGCCAACTACTTGATATGAAGTAGAAGGATTACATTTGGAGACAAATAGGGATGTGCCTTGTAGAACACACGTCTAATAAATTTAAAATTCTTTTCTTTATTGTGGGGAATATATCCAGGTTTTCATACTGTTTTTTTATGAAATAAAATAAAATATGAAATTACGATTACAGTTTTTATTTAGCTTCGTAAATTGGTGAATAAAAATTATTTTAAATGTATAATATTATTTGTCGATAGGACACTAATCCCATCCCTACGTTTTACTATAGATACGTTATACATTTGTAGTGTGGCGCAGGAGGACACATCGCGTATTATATAGATGGGCGTTCAAAAGGTTAAAATCCTGCCAGGAAGTCCATCCTTATAGTGGTGGAACCATCATGGTATGGGCGGGTATTTGGATCGGCGGAAGAACTGAGTTGATTTGGATCAGAGGCAACCTCAACGCTCAAATTTATGCTGAGACGATTGTATCAGACGTCATCGTTCCTCTACAAGTGCAAATCGGTCCCTTATTTCAGTTAATGCATGATAATGCACGACCGCACACCGCAAGAGTTGTAAGACAGACTCTCGCCGCAGCTAACATCAATGTCCTGCCCTGGCCTGCTCAGTCGCCAGACTTGAACCCGATTGAGCATGCATGGGATATGCTACAGAGAAGAGCTCTGCCGAATATGGAGGGTATCCAGTCGCAAGAAGACCTTTTTTTTTTTTTGTTGTTGCAACGAACATGGGCGGCCATTCCACAGCGTGATTTGGATGAACTCATTTTGAGTATGCCAAACCGATGTTCTTGTGTTGTTAGTGTTCGCGGTAGAAACACGGATTATTAATTGTTTAAGTTACCCAATAAAATTTTAAAGAAAACTGTTATTTCAGTCTTTTTTTCGAACTTTTGTGTTAGTGGTTCAAATGTCAAATATCCCTTTATTAAGAAAATGGCAAATTTCTTTATTAATGCAAAGGTGACTTGGTTTATCGTTACTGTGACAAACGAAAACACTTTATTTGATGAATCCTTAAAGAAAATTTTAATTAATATCAATCAGGAGAAAAGTTATTGCAAAAATATATGTTGATCCCTAGACACTTTTGATGTGTGTATGTTAAAAAAATCTCGATCTTTCTGTTTAGGTAGTATTATTCTAGAATCCTTACTAATATTATAAATCGGAAAGTGAGCTTGTTTGTTCCGCTTTAATGCCATAACTACTGAACCGATCGCTTTGAAATTTTGCAGACGTAAAGTTAGAAGTCCAGATGAAATAATAGGGTACTTTTTATCCCGGCAAAATTTGATATAAATTGAGTTACAAGTTACGAAATAGCATCCATTTCTCATTTCAAAGCCGCAATTCAACAAAATCAAATTTTGAGTTATGGTTATAACTCAAAATTTGATTTTGTTGGATAACGGCTTTATAGCTTGTGGACATCAGTATACATCCTTAAACAATCTCAAAATAAAATTACAACAAATTAATGTAATTAAAAATTTGCTGACATATACCCCCTTTCTTCATAAACTCTGCTTAAAGTGACATGCAAACATCTAAAATGTATGTTAAAACAGTGACTAATCACTAGTTAATTTTAAACAATGTTTATGAATAATAAAGGGCTTTTATAATACAAGCTAAGCGAAAAAGAATTAGATTCATGTTCTTTAGTGAAACATCACTTCGGTTTCAACCACAAAATATTTTCTCTGTAATTACAATTTCAGTAACAAAAATGCTTTTTTTGCTGACTGTTCATATTTTCATTCATTAGACCGATTCCTCTTCTTATTATGCAACAGATCTTGATTTAGTTTACAGTGCTATTTAATGCTTCCAAAAATTTTGAAGGTGTAAATGCATTAAATATGACATGAAATTTGTGTAGAATGATTGAGATGACATAAATATACACAAAGCACCTAACTAATTTATTAGGTTTGGCCCTTGGCATATTTTTCAGTATGTTTCTTGGCATTTTCCAGATATTTATCTAAGTTGTACTTATATTCATTGGCTATGTCCATCATGAGCGGGTCATCAGGATTGGGATTGGCCAACAGGGTCTGAAGAGATACCAGAAGAGTCTCCAGTGTGATGGTGGGCAGCCATGCCCCTTTGGGAGGCATTTTTAACATGTCCATACATATTCTCCCGCCTGTAATATAAGTGAGATGGTATTAGTTTATATGATATAAAAATCGCCCAATCATCAAAACATAGCTAGCATAGAAAAAACACGACTAATTCATGTTTCATACAGAAACTAAATCAAAATTGGCCCATTTTTCCAAGAGCTATGCTGCCACAGTCAGAAATGACAAACTTCCCGTTGTTTTTATGATTATTGACTTTTTCTGTAGTTGCTTGAGAGTATTGTTATGTCACATAAAAATCATTGAAAGTAACTTGGCCTAACCAATTATGGATGTTGCACTGTTTATTATATATTTATGATATGATGTAGTAACAACTAAGCTTAAGTAACTTTGTCTATTATATTGTTATACTATTTGCTCTCAGCATAGTACCTTTGTCAATATTGGGATGATAAACAGGTGTAGAGAACTTAACGAGTGGTGGTTCAAAGGGGTATTTCTGTGGTATAGTAACGGTCAATTTAAACGATCCGTTTTCATACGGGGATCCTTTAGGTCCTTGCAAAGTGAAGTTCAAAATGTCGTAAATGTCTTCTTCTCTTGGATGGCATACTATCCCCCAAGGAGGTTTCGTTTCAAAGTTTTTCACCTCTCTAGCTATACGCGCAGTTCGAGCACTGGGTATCATAATTTATTATGTAAAAATAAACTATTTCTAACGAAGTGTAAAACAATAACACAATAAGAGCGCGGTTTTTCATAAATTGACGGTTCATTTGACATTGACAATTTGACATATTCTTTTTTTGCATTCGCGGTTTCCGAACTCTATTTCCGATCGAGTTTTTTATCATTCACACACATATATATAACTGGAAATCTAAATCACTAATTTACTGAAAATTTTTACAAAATTTAACGTGAAAAAAATGTTTAGATCTTGAAAAAAATTATTTAACCAGATATTATTTGAATGCAGCCATTAACAAAATGTCAAATGTCCATGCGACAAAACCGCCATCTGGCGTCGGATTAACCAATCAATTCCGTAGCAAAAATCATCGCGAAACTGAAACACTTTGCGGAAGGTTATTATTACACGTTTTAATAGTTTTTCTTGCAATTATCTATTCACAAATTAACAACGTTCACTTCTTACTCGTAATATCATCCACTTACATTAGATTATCATTACGTAAGTCTTATAGTGCAATATAAATAATTCAGTGCATTAACCAGACACCATTGCAGCTCCGATCCGTTCTTTGGTAAGTAATTCATTATTTCTGTATCGTTAGCAGTACTGTATGTACTAATTATGAAATAGGACGAATATTCACGGTGTAAACTTCTATTTTAATACTGAAAATCGGTTAATTTATGCTTTTATGGTAGTCCAATCAATACGGTCGAATGACGATCCAAATGATTTATTTATGTTTGCGGTGCGGTGTTTTATCGATCTGCAAGTGCAAGTTGGCTGACTATTTAAGTGTCAGAGTGTATAAGGAAGATGTTTTATGTAATGCGATAGGATGTTAGCTGCGCGGAAAACAATTATCGTCGGTATTGTTATGATTTGTCTGCGGCTGAACAGCCGGTAAACGTGCCCGTTTCTCTGAATACATTGTGCCTTCTTAGCACGCGACGCGTGTTTCTGGCCAGTATTTGTAGTTTAAAACCTAATTCTCGTGAATCAACCTCTTTTCTTCTTTATTAGTCGAGCTATTAAAGACCTTGTTATGGCTTCCAAAGACTGGAAGTAAACCTGTCAGAAATCATCAAGTTGTTATCTTTTTAGCTTGACATAATAATTAAGTTTATATTTTGATAATAAATTATTGGTAAATAAATCATCTCTGGGGTAAATACCTATTCATGAATGCTAATTTAAAAAAAAAAACAAAATCAAATTTATTAGAGCTCCAAATTATTGAACATTAGTTGGTGATTGAAGCCTCCTGTTAAGCAAATTATGCCTGTGTTAGGAGACTCCGCTCTTCCACAGCAGTAAATGTTAATGATTATTATAATAGGATTCTAATGAGAATCATACAAGATTCTCTAACTATAAACATCTGTACTTTTTCTTTCCTTTGCTTTTAAACTAAAAGTAGTATCTTCTATCTAATAGTTCCATAGACAATTTATTGCCTGTTATAAAATACATTGCAGTTAAGTTATTCACTTGGCTGCCTCGCCGGTCACTGTCTGACCCGGTTCTTTCATTGATTTTCCAGCTTATGTAGATGCTTATGCAAGTCATGTTTTAATAATCTCTATTTGTCTTTAGTTCATATTTAGGTCATTAATTAATCACTGGCAATTTTTTTTTTTTTTAATAAAAAAGTATACTTAAATATTTTTTATGCTATTAGTGGTGTAAAAGAAATTTTATGTCTGTCGCTTCCAAAATATTTTGCAATAAAAGTTTAAACAACAGTAGGCACTCTTAGTATACACAATGTAACCTCCTTAGTTGCGCCATAAAAAAAAAAAATAAAAGTTAGTCTATTCTTGCACTTTTCCATTTAGCCTATAGGCAGCAGGCTAGACAGGCAGTCACATTTTTAAAAATGGAAACTAGGCTACTCTTTAAAAATAAAATCTATTCATTGAATGAAAGATAAACATCACTTTATATACTACAATCTAGGTACACATTTTGTAAACATGACCATTGATATTGTACTAGACTGTTGTCAAAACATATTGGATAGTTTATATAATATCTTATTGTTAGAGATAGTTAGTAAAACAACAATCTGAATACAATGTGCTTGCCCAGTAGAACTGTGGTAGTTAGACTATGGAGTTTTCTAGAATGGCTTCTGTATTACCGGTACTTCTAGCTTTGGAACTGGAGTCTTGAACTTTTCTACATCTTTTTATGTCAAAAAACAGATTTGACTAATGATAGTAATTAACGAAAAAAATTCCTACAACTAAATTACTTTCTGATAAAATTCGTCAAAACGATGTCGACAGTTATGACGCGATAAAAAATTCGGCCATGTGCGTGTTGGACCCGCGGACGAAGAGTTTCGAGCAATGTAAAAAAAAAAAAAAATATATTTATTGTTATAGCGGCAACAGAAACATATATCTCGATAAAGGAGTCTTAGAAATAGTTGGAAATTAGTCTACTCAGCAACGTAAATAACGCAATGAATGTTGTTGATGACGATTTTTTATTATATGTACTAACTTTCCGCCCGCATTGAATTCGGTTATATCACGCTTATTAGATTTCCCTCGGGAATATCATTTTATTTTTTTTTTTTTTTCAATAAAAGATAGCCTATGTCAGGCATTATATCAGGGTCTAATGATTGTCTGTGCCAAATTTCATCAAAATCGGTTGATAGGTTTAAGTGTAACAGACAGAAGACAGAGTTACTTTCGCATTTATAATATTAGTATGGATTAGGTAGTATGGATCAATATTCATACCGTCCAAATAAAACACATTGCTGCTGATAATGTGTGCGCCGAATCCCTTTTCTTTTTGGCAGACTTTCAAAAAAATAACCTCACCATGGGGTGAGGTTATTTTTTAGGAGGAACCATGGGGTTCCTCCCGCATAAGTTTCGATCCAGGGCATCAAAATAAGTCCACTTATAATTTACTGTGATTCCCTTCAACAAAAATTCTGTATCTATGTATCTATTTTAAATGTAAACTTTTCCATTGTTTCTCTATCATTGGCCTCGTTTCCTCGACCTCGGTGTCACATGGTCACGCCGACTCGGAGACATTTCCAGACGCATGAGCATAGCATCCTAATTATCTATGAGCCTATTGTGGTATGTAATGCGAAACACATTATCAGTAGCAATGGGTTTCATTTTGACAGTTCAACTAATACAAGAAGAAGTTATCACCCACCAGACAAGGTGTTGCCGCCAAGCGATTCGTCGTGTTCTGGCATGATGTCTGGTGAAGCCGTACGGAGGACGTGTCCGAGCAGTTGTGTTGCGATATGTGCCGGGTACGATGTGCCAAATGTTATGTCGGGAGTTTGGTCGTCTTCAAATCAATCTCCATCTGACGCAGTATCGTTGGTCGTGTTGTTGGACTTAACATTGCATCTCCCCGCTCAACTGCCGTCTTCCTTCTTATTCACTTATCAGGCGGGATTGCGGTCAAGCACTAGTTTATAATAATTAAAAAAAAAAGTTCAACAACATTCATTGCGTAGTTTACTTGGTTGCGCACCCATCCCATGCTTACATAAAAATAAATGTATTTTCAATGTGTTCTGGTTTCTTTATTAACTAGCTGTTGCCCGCGACTTCGTACGCGTAGACTTCAGTTTACAGCGCGCGGTGGTTCCCGTTTCCGGGGGAATGCCAAGATAAATTCCTACATTACTGCAAGGTTTCCAAGCATCCTCACACATTTCACGACTCACTCTAATCATGCCGTTACTGTCAGTTGACATGCGATCAACTCCGATTTTTAAAAGAGTAGCTGCATATTGTAACCCGGCTTGAGAATCGTGATGAAGTTGAAGACAATACTTTTTCACGCGAACCCATAATGCAGATGCTTTCAAAGAGGCATTTATTTCATCTGCCGGCGGCATACCCCTAGTAATCACCGGAAGGGTCTGCCTAAAGTCACCAGCTAAAGGTACCACCATCCCTCCCATGACATCTTGGTTGCCTTTGATGTCCCCCATTGTGCGATCTAGTGCTTCAATTGCGCTTTTGTGGAATATCATCACATTCATCCCAAACTAACAACTTACACTTACACTGCTGTAACATTCTTCCGCGCTCACTGATCTTACTAATATTGCATTTCCTCATGAGCTAAGTTCAATGGTAACTGAGTGCGCTATTCGTCCCGTTCCGAAAAAAATTAAAAACAGCTGAGTTGATATAAAATAAGCGCCTGTTAAAATAATGGAAGCAATATGTACGTCTGCGTTAGCTCCCGTTTTCGCAACATTTTTTGTTACTGCTCTGCTCCTATTGGTCATAGCGGGATGTTATATAGCCTAAAGCCTTCCTGGATTAATAGGCTATGCAACGCAAAAAGAATATTTCAAATCGGACCAGTACTTCCTGAGATTAGCGCGCACAAACAAACAAACAAACTCTTCAGCTTTATATATTAGTATAGATTGTAGCATTACACGTGTAGCAGTAGCAGTTGTAAGTCTAGAAATAAGGAATAGAATACTTTAACGATTTTTTTTTCTTTTAACAACTTTACCCTATACTAGGAATTACTCCTGTACCGTGGGTGCGTTAACAAACATTTAAACTCACATACACAAATAGCCAGACCCGGAACAACTACCTGTCGGCTATACTGTATATATTTGTTCCGTACGGGAATCGAACCCGCAATACGCAGCGCAACAGTCGATCGCTCTGCCACTGATTGCGGTCAACCACTAGTTTATCATATTATAAAGTAATAAAAATATATACATGCTACTGACGTGGTTACTATCCAGATCACCCAACCCCATGTCATCAAAAATTAAAATAAGCAAAGCAAAGACCAGCAAAGAAGAAGAAGAAGTTGAAGAGCAGGCGCGACTTACGTACAAGTATGTAGGTCGTAGGTTCATGCCCTATCAGGCACTTTAAAATTATTTCATCACCACTGCTCTCAAAACGGTGAAGGAAAAATCGTGAAGAAACCGTCATGGTCTAGAGCTATGATAAAAACAACTTCGAAGAAACGTGACATCTACCAACCCGCACTGGGCCAGCGCGGTAGATTACGGCCCACTCAATCTCATCGAGAGGAGGCCTGTGTCCCAACAGTGGGAACAATATAGGCTGATTATGTATGTAGGTGTGCTCAGAGTCCCACAAAGGACGATGGAAAAAGCTATGCTCGGAGTTTCTCTGAAGAGATCGACCAAAGTCACCGACGGAGCTCTTAAAATTAAGTGGCAGTGGGCAGGGCACATTGCTCGTAGAACCGATGGCCAAGGCACATTGCTCGTAGAACCGATGGCCAAGGCACATTGCTCGTAGAACCGATGGCCAATGGGGCAGTAAGGTTCTGGAGTGCCCCCAACAAGGAGGACCGATGACCTGGTGAAGGTCGCGGGAAGCCAATGGATGCGGACAGCACAAGACCGGTCATCGTGGAAAGCCTTGAGGGAGGCCTTTGTCCAGCAGTAGACCTCTATAGGCTGAAAAAGAAGAAGATGTATGTAAGCAAAGACCCCTTTTCCCCGGACCACGTGCTTTACACATGATGATGATCGGAAGCGGTCAGATGTGCAGGATATATTAAAGGTGCGCAAGCGTTCGCGCTAACACAGGCGCACACCCTTGGTCTTCCCCTCCTTGGCCCAGTGGAACGGAGAACCGCTACGACTGGAGGCGGGGTCGACTGCAGTGTCTGGCCGGCAGTGACTATACGCTCTCCACCGCCGCCCTAGGCCATCCACCTTGCCTTGCTGATCCGCCGAGTCCGCCAAATCACATTGCATATCTGCGTTGTGTTTGCCATCCTCGCCGAGTCAGACTGTGTGTGATAAACGGGAAGATTAGAGCAGGAAGGGTGGGATACTATAGCCACAGGAAAAAGGATTGTGAACAAGATTGTGTGCAAGCAGTTCAGGGAAGGCGGGATCGCATGCCCGCGAATCAGCTACCCACTATCGGACAGATAGAGAGGCTTACTACTTGAATGACCCCTTATCAATTATTATGTATAGAAAAAAAAAACTAGGTATGTTGCGCAATTCCATGTTTTCTACAGCCGTAGAGAATTGATTAGATTTAATGTTTTACTGATTATGAATTCTACATGGTTTAAAATTTCTGCTGCGCTTATTTAGGAGTTACTGTAAAAAAATACGTTTTAATATTAATTACTAGTCCTTACCGTCTGACTAGAACTTTAGACCTATTCTCCTGTATGGCAGTTAGGCGTGGCCTGTGCTTGAGCGACACAAGCAGGAGCTGCGTGTCACGGAGATGAATATGCTGCGGTGGATGTGTGGAGTTACGCGGAAAGACCGCGTTAGAAACCCCCGCATCCGTGGCAGTCTTCATGTCCGTGACATAGCGGACAAACTGCAGGAGGGTCGCCTACGTCGGTACGGTCACGTCTTACGAAAACCGGCATGTTACGTGGGTCACAAATGTCTTGCCATGGCGCCTCCGCCGGGCTGGTACAAGCGGGGTAGACCAAAAAAGTGCTGGCTTGACGTTGTTAGATATGACATGCGTGTCAACAATCTCACACCACAGATGCTAAAGATCGCGCGAAATGGAGGAAATTGAACAAGAAAGCGGACCCCGGGCTCCAACGCGAAAGCCGCGGATGCAATCGGGATAAGATGATGATGATGACCGTCTGTGTAGTACTTTAAAGTGGCTCGTGGCTGATAATAGCCCCACAGGTCCATCGGTTAAGCTATGCTTGCCAAGGTTGCTCTGTGGATGGGTGAACTTTACATACTGAGACCCCCTCTGAGGTTCCAAAAGCACATAAAGCTGTTCTTTGATAATCTTTACTGTTAGTCGGAAGTCCGAAAGTTTGACTACAGTCTTACCATGGAGTGTCATATTACCTATACCTAGTAACTGGACTGTGGAGGCCAGGTAGGTGGTCGATCCCATCAGCCATCATCATCAGCCTTTTTATCGTCCCACTGCTGGACACAGGTCTCCTCTCTCACAGAGAAGGATAAGTAGCGTAATCACCACGTTCGGTAAAAAATAAAAGTCCGGGTTTCCTCAAGATGTTTTCCTTTACCTTGTAATCAGTCATTGGTGCCCAAGATATACTTAGAAAATTCATATAAGTTACATTGGTACTTGCCTGACATGTAACGCACACTCATACTTGAGAGGCTGGTATGTTAACCACTAGGCCACCACGATTCACGACTCGTGGTAGTCGATCCATGTAGATTGAATCTGGTTAGATTGGAATCCAACCCCAACAAAGTGTTGACTAAAAGGCTAGGCAGATTGATTAATTGATAAAGACGGTTATTTTCTTAACAATCCATACTAATATTATAAATGCGAAAGTAACTCTGTCTGTCTGTTACGCTTTCCCGCTTAAACCTCTCAACCGATTTTGATGAAATTTGGCACAGACAATCTTTAGACCCTGAGAAAGAACATAGGCTACCTTTTATCCCGGAAAAATTTGATGATCCCGAGGGAAATCTAAAAAGCGCGATATAACCGAACTCCACGCGGGCGAAGCCGCGGGCGGAAAGCTAGTTATCAATAAGTACAGACGACAGGTCAAGCTACCCGAAACTATCAAATATTCCCGATCTACTTTGAGCCTTAATACTTTAGCTATGAAGTTGAAAATCTAATAAAGGAATTTGACAGATTGTGGTAGCCTGATGTGCCGTCTGTAGCTGCCAACAATATCTAAATTCTAATGCATATTACGCTACTATAACAGAATTAGATCCGGTGACATAATACGATCGTGTATACCTAAATCGATAAATAAATAGGTATTAGGTACATAATACATAATCTACTACATCTGAGGCGAGGCAACGGGGTCACGGCCAACTATTGAACCTTGTTTTTTCATCACTTTTTTTTTCTCCTATTTATATTTACACGATTCTCTATCGTTTTAGGTAGTCCACTAAAGGTAAACAAAAAACTACAATAAGAACGTTTACTACGCACGACTAGGAACGTCGCAATTTAGTGTCATTTCGTGGTTTAGTTTTATCATTCGTTACTTTCTTACTGTCCCCTTCTGTATGCGTCCGTTTCCTTATGTCTTGAACAAACAATGTGATTCCGTGGACATTGGTGTGGGTTATACGTTTGTTTATTATGTATTATACCTTAGCCGACTATTAATATTGTAACATATAACTGTTTTTTTGTCCCAAATAAATAAAATAAATAAATCATCATCTCGGCGTTAACACACATCGGCGTTAGTCACATCTGAAGTTTTTTAAGCTTTGGAGTCCGGGGTCGGCTTTACCAGTCCTAACTGCTGATTTTGGCTAAACTTCGATATTTTCCATGAAGCAACTGCCGTCTGACCTTCACAACCCGAAGGCGATATCTAAGCATTGCAGTTAGACCAATTGTTGGACCTTTGAGGGCTCCGACAATCCGTAACGACTGCCATTAGATATTCGTATGGCAACCGGGACCAACTGGGCTACACGTGGTTTCCGAGGCACGACCAGACCAGTGCAAATATTCATGCATACAAATATTTGCACTGCGCGGGGATCGAACCCGCGCCTTCTTGCGCAGCGGCCGCTTTCGCTATCGCTACGCCACGGAGGCTGAAAACGTCGTATTTTAGCGTCTTATTTCGTAGTTTTCAATGTTTTATTATTTAATCGGAGCTATAATTTAAACATGTGTTCTATTATATAGTATCGGTGAAAAGTTTGTAAATGGTAAGAAATCATTATTTATTTTATTTATTATAATTTATTTATTATACGGACAAATCACACAGATTGAGCTAGCCCCAAAGTAAGTTCGAGACTTGTGTTATGGGATACTAACTCAACGATACTATATTTATAATAAATACATACGTATACAAGATAAACATCCAAGACCCAGGCCAATCAGGAAAAGATCATTTTCCATCATGACCCTGGCCGGGGATCGAACCCGGGGTCTCCACGTCGCAGGCAGGCGTGTTGACTGCTGCGCCACGGAGGACGACATTGCCTTTTTAGTTATATTTATGTATATGCAAATTATGCGTTGGAAACTTGCAAGGCGTTATTTTAATAGTAAAATAACTGTAAACATTACGGTTACTTACTTTTGTCCACTATTCACCTGATTCTAAACAGTTAGTCGGACACATTTTTGAAATATTGCTCCAGTTTAATAAAAAAGTTTGAAAACCACCAAATATGATACTAAAATACGATGTTCCTAGATTAAATAGTACAGCTGTGACGCAGCTTGACCGCAATCCCCCCTGATGGTAAGCAGTGACGCAATCGTTGATGGTAAAGTGCACTAGTTTATTAAGAGCCTATTCACTTAGCCTTGAAGACACTCAAATTGTAGTCTGACAGAAACACCGCCGCTGGCAAATTGTTCCAGTCCCTCGATGTACGCGGTATAAAGGAGGCGCTCCTTTATACCGCGTACATCGAGGGACTGGAACAATTTGCCAGCGGCGGTGTTTCCGTCAGACTACAATTTCGCTTCGTCCGGATCATGTTGGTGTTAACAACGTAAGGGTGGGAAACTCGTCGTACGACACGGGTCGTCCGATGGTGGAACGGAGATGGGGAATGAAATTATGCATTAACGCATGCAGCTCATTAACAAAAGTACAGATCCGTTTCCAAGTTATTATCATCCGGAAGTTGCAGAGACCTTTTAAAGGTTTGTTTAGAAACAGATAACATGTAGTAAAAGCTATAACTCCATTGGTTTAATTAGTTAACAAAAGATAAACAAAAAAACCACGTGACTTAGTTTTAACAGTCAGTAAAAGTCTGACGAGGGCTTGTCAGGCTTCGTGCCGCTAAAAGCGGGAGAAGTCATTTGATTCCCCACCCAAAAAAAAGGCTGCAACACTGTAACAGTTTCACATTATAGATTTCAGTCTGAAGGCCATTCTCCGTATTTAAAAATAATCAAGTTCAAATCGCAATGTCATCTTAGCGATAAGTAATATCAATGACTTGTAAAAAATAGGTAGTTGTTTTTTTTTTATTTACAAATTGGTACTGAGATCAGATTAAACGTTCTTATTATAACTACAATAATAGCCCCGATGTTATTGCATAACATTTTGCAATGTTTTGTAATGTTAGTAAGTACGTTTACGTGCTTAGTAAGCATCATGTTTAGATTACTTTCCTTGCACAAGATGAGAACAGTGGTAGCCTAGTGATATCGGCAGCGACTTACAAGTTGTAGGTCGTGGGTTCGAATCCTATCAGGCGCCTTACTTTGTATAAATTATTTCATCACCGCTGCTCTCAAAACGGTGAACGAAAACATAGTGAAGAAACCGGCATGTCCTAGAGCCAAAAACTTCGAAGACATGTGACATCTACCAACCCGCACTGGGCCCGCGTGGTACATTACGGCCCACTCCTTCTCACTGAGGGGAGGCCTGTGTCTCAACTGTTAGAATATTATAGGTTGATTATGATTGTTCAACGTACGTTCACGTACGTTGACGTACGGAGAACTGCTCAGGATCGAGCTTGTTGGCGTGCCATGAAGGAGGCCTATGTCCAGCAGTGGACGAGTAGGGGCTGATGATGATGATTGTTCATGATGAATAGCAAAACTTCGAACTTTCATGGATGTTTATATAGTAATTTATTTTAAAATAAACTGAAAATAATCAATGATTTAGGGGAGGTGAGTAATGTGGCGTGATCATTGCTACGCCACATCACTTAATCTGTCCTTAAGTCATTTAAGACCCCGTAAGGCTTTCGTGCTACAACAGATCCAAGAATAGTCCAAAAAAGGAGAAAAACCGCTTTCCTGCTTGTTAATTCAAAACAAAAGTCATTTATTCAAATCAGGCTGAGAATCAGCACGTTTTGACTGGTAATATTGACGATATTACATAAGACAGTTCCTCCAAAACCCCCTTCGCCATTTCCTAGTGCTTTCGCTGGGAAGAAGAAGTGGCCGAATAAAATCCCCAGCAGCTCAGCTGTCTGTACAGTAATGAACACTATCAGTAACAATGGCTTTCATATTGACAGTTCAACACTATTCATTGCGCTATTTACGTTGTTGAGCAGACACGTTTTTCTAACATAGGAAGCAATGAATTAGCAATATGCTTCGAAATGATTAATTAGTCTTCAAGAAATATATGGTTAATCGGTAGGTCACGCTGATTTTCTCCTTACCTTTCTACGAACTATACCGTACGGAGGACGGGTCTGAGCAGATGTATTGCGATGTGTGCCGGGTACGATGCGCCAAATGTTATTGTGTCGCGAGTTTGATCATGGAGGGTCTCCAGATCAATCTCCCTCTGGCGCAGCATCATTGGTCGTGTTGTTGGGTTTAACATCGCATCAGCTCTCTCAACTGCCCTCTTCCATCCTTCCTACTCACTAAGATTTTTAAATGAATAAGCTTAATAAACTTGCGCGTTTTACCAACAACGATTGCATCACTGCCTACCATCAGGCGAGATTGCAGTCAAGCACTAGTTTAAAATTATTAAAAAAAAATCGTTTGTTCACGACAGAAATGAAATTTCTTTATAAACGACGACACTGGAACATTCCTGCGCCAACAAACTGTAAATAGACGAGTGCATCGCTCCACTTCTACCTCAGTAACCCGAGCTTCCAACTCACAATAAATTAGATTTAATTAGAAATATACAGAACTGAGGAAACCTGGACTTGTTAGTCTAAAATCGCCAACCCGCTTTGAGCAAGCGTGGTGATTACGCTCAGTCCTTCTCCGTATGAGAGGAGACCTGTGCCCAGCAGTGGGACGATAAAAGGTTGATGATGATGATACATAACTGCGACACGACGCAACTAGGATATGTTTTTTATTCACTCAAAAAAGAAAACTGACTGAATAGGAAGGAAGACGCCAATTGAGCGAAGTGATGCAATTTAAACACAACTACACGACCAACCATGCGGCGCCAGAGGGAGATTGATCTGAAAACCCTCCACGACCAAACTCCCGACACAACAACATTCGGCGCATCGTACCTAGCACACATCGCAACACTCCTGCTCAGACCCATCCTCCGTACAGCTTCACCAGACATCATGCCAGAACACGACGATTCGCTTCGCGGCAAGACTTTGTCTGGTGGGTGGTAACTTCTGCCGCCAGCCGATGTTATGGCTTACCACCGAGTTATGTTGACATACAATCGGTGGTAACAATAGCCCACATGCAAGCTATATTCATCCTTATTGTGAACTCTACAAGAATGTAAATCCCTTACTCGCAAACAAACTTTTGGTGCAAGTTTTCTGAAAACCAGAGAGGATATTACCGCCTCTTTGGTAGAAAATGCGAAGGGTCGAAAAACTCATGCTTACGAAATTCATTTATATGTTACACAATACGATCTTGCCGGCTGAACTTGGCACTGATTCAATAATACTTATGTAACAGTATATATAACGTATCTATCTTTATATATATAATTCTGCTGTACGTGTGTATGTCATTGAACTCCTCCTAAACGGCTTGACCGATTTTAATGATTTTTTCTGTATGCGTTTGAGTGGCAACCTGGATGGTTTAGATTCACAAATCAAACCGGCAGATGGCGCTGATCGCTTGAAGAAGCATATGATCTCGGAAACGGCCCTAACGATTTCCCTGAAATTTAATATGTGGGGGTTTTCGGGGACGACAAATCGATCTAGCTCAGTCTTATGTCTGGGGAAACACATGTTTTCGAGTTTTCTCTTTCGCAATATTTCACGCATAATATGGGCGCTAATTTCGCGTGGCTTGCCATAGCGGCTGTGGCGTAGTAGATAGTGGTATGGTCTACTCACGATGGCTGGTGTTCCTCGGTTCAAACCCGAGCAATCACAAGTGTTTTTTTTCTTTTTAGACAAGTTTATAGTTTTTTTTTTTTTAATTTTTGTAGTTATAAAAATAAAATTAATAAAATACATAACTAAAAGAGAAAAAAAGAATATTTAAGACTTAAAGAGACTGAAACAAGAGCTCTAGGGGTAGAGAGGGGTATGATATCTTTGTTACAAATGTAGATGACAATGCTTTCCATGGGTATATTCCTAAATCTGCTGTACGTGTGTACGTCACTGAATTCCTCCTAAAGGGCTGGTCCGATTTGAATGAAGTCTATGTATATAAATGAAAGTCGTGTTAGTTACTCTACTTATAACTCAAGAACCGCTTAACCAGTATGGCTCAAAATTGTTAGGGAGGTAGATAAGAGCTGGGAGAAGGACATATCACATAGAATACTTTTTATCCCGTTCCCGTTGTACCCGTCGTTCCCGTGAGACGTGACATAAGACATGGTATAACAAAATGCAACTGACATGGAATAACAAACCAACTCAGTCAAAATATAAGTTAGCGGTTCATTTGTTAAAAATGGTACAAACACACTGCTACACTACTCAGCATATTAAAAAAAAAGTCTTACCGGTTTAATGTTGATGCATTCATTTAAAGCAAGGAATATAAATACTCTCTGCCGGTTTAATTTTTTTAAATAAAAGCCCCAAAGCAAACTTCAACTTCAAAATTTCTAATATTGTATTGCTGTGCCATTTACCACTTCACTACATACTATAAAACAAAGTTACTTTCTCTTTCCCTATGTCCCTTTGTATGAATCTTTAAAACTGCGAAACAGATTTTGATGACGTTTCTTTTAATAGATAGAGTAATTAAAAAGAAACGTTTATAGGTATAATAACATCCATTAAATTGTGGAGAAACACAATCCTTAGCCACGGACAGAGCTCCGGCGGGATCTCATGGCGACATGGAAAGTGTTATTGTCGCAATCCAGCACTGTGCACGCCACAATAGCGGCGGTAAGTCCTCTCTTTGAGGAGTAGCTAGAGAGGCGCCACGGCGTCCTCACCTTCCGAATGACGCAGGTCCTCACCGGGCACGGCTGTGTCGGGAGGTTCCTGTTCAGTATAAGGCGGGAGGAAACGCCAGGGTGACCACTGTGTGCATCGCCCTGAGCACTCGGTGGAGCAAAGGGTGGAGGTCTGCCCGGCTTGGGTAGAGCACCACGAGGACTGGTCCACAGGGTTGCGGGTTGGTTAAAAAAGAAACCGTAGCACTGGCCGTTGCACAGGCAAGTGAAGGAACACGGGTGGGTTTCAGTCAATAAAAGTCTGACACGCCCTTCCGCTCCGCCCAGAGTGGGAGAGGTCATTTGATGATTTCCCATCCAAAACAAAAAAAAAAAGAACTGAAGAAGAGCAAGAAATTGCACTTGAAGAGCGCAGCCTTAGTATGGCTCGACTTAGTGCTTCTCACTCAACAGAGCAAAGGGAGGCAGCCCGTGAAACGGCTCGGTTGGCAATGCGAAATCATCGAGCAAACCTCAGAGATCAAGAGCTAGATAATTTACGAAGCACAAGAAGAAATTCATCAAATACTGATTTGAACCGGGCAGCGTTTCAATACGCATATAATATAGCGCAATGGCGTTCGCCTTGGGCCAATGGATGTTGTTTGCGAGTATTGTAGCACCGCCAGGATTGTGCTCCCAAATAAAGAATCATTGAATAATAATATTTATTTATTTAAAATTATCCTAATTTAAAAAGTAGTCATGTGATATTGCTTTTAAGGCGGAACGAAGTTCGCCGGGTCAGCTAGTACTTAATATATAAACCTGAAGAGTTTGTTTGAACGCGCTAATCTCACGAAGACTAATTTGAAAAATTATTTTCGCTTTGGATAGCCCATTAATCCAGGAAGGCTATAGGCTATATAACATCACGCTGCGGCCAATAGGAGCGGGGAATATAAAAAAAAACAAATATCCTTAACCAAATAAATTAATAGTATTTAATTTATGTATAACAGAATTGTCCTTGTTCTAATTTCGATTAACATCTTATAAGATACTACAATTTTGAAATAACTGTATTGGGGTCAAAATAAAATGTTCAAATAACTAACTCCACTCCACGCGAAATAGTCGCGGGCGGCCGCTAAGCGGCCAGCATTGATTTTCCGCGTAAAGGGATCAAAGTGGAGGGGGATCTTCTATCTGAATTTCTTCCTACAGTTTTGGAAAGGTTCCAGCACTAATTGAGAACGTAGTCTCGACATGGCCCTCCAACGAAATGTCCCTATTACGTAACACTCAATGATCATCCCAAAACAATTGGTCATCATCATCAACCTTTTTATCGTCTCACAGCTAAACACAGGCCTCTCATACAGAGAAGGATTGAGTGTAATCACCACGCTTGCTCAATACGGGTTGGCGATTTCAGACTTAAAGTTCAGGTTTCCTCAAGATGTTTTAAACACACATACAGTTGGTCGTAGTGTCAAGCATTTTGGGAAGAATTTTTTGGTATCCAATGATTCTTTTACTTTTTTTTTTTCACATGTACCTATTATATACAACATTGTTTTTTGTTTATGCGAGACCCGAAATACGTGTCCAGTATTTTTAATTAAAAAACCTTTGTAGAAATTTTGAAAAACATATCCTGAAAAACCACAAAGTTATGAGCTTGTTATCTTACTTGGTTGTCCCAGCATAAATATGGTCAACGGACCGCTCGCCCGCTTGCGCCTGTTATAGTAGGTACTATGTTCTACAACAATTTCTAAATGTGTTTGGGAAAAAATACAATATGTAAAGAAAACCCTGTCCGATCCGTGAAGGTATTGTTAGGTATCGATAACTGATTCTAATAATGCCTACAAAGACAGGAAAACATAAAAAAAATCCCCCTAAAAAAATAAATATTATTTCGCAAAAAGAGGTAACTTAATACATGTGCTGTAAGCAACCCCTTCCGCGGGCGACGGGGCGGGGAGCAGGGCACGCGGCACCTGTGACGTGGTCGCGTCGCTATTCGCTTATAATAATATCGGTGTTGTCACTTTTTTAAAAATTACCAGATTTCGGGGAAATTGAAATTAATTCCCGGGAAAAAAGGATAATTTCAAAATTCATTAGTATTGTTACTATGATGTTTATGTAAAATTTTATATTATATTTGGTCAAGTGTTTACCTAACCTTTATTATCCTTATGGGTCGGACAGGGTTTTCTTTACATATATTATTGTATAACACGGTGTAAAAATGATTGGAATCGATTCAATTGCTTATTCTGAACAAACTGTATTCAGGTGTCGTATAAAGAAAAATAACGTTGTATATGTATTCCATTATATTTATTTACACACAATAATTTGATTTTTAAAAATTCTTTCAACGCAATTAACATAATAATATCACTATAATGTCATTATAATATCACTTTACATCACCCTTTTTTATAATTATAAACTTGTGCTTGTCCGAAGTAGTAATGCAATCGTTGATGGTACAGCGCGCCAGTTTATTCAGCGCCTCAAAAAAACTAGATGAACTAGACTCAAAAGCTCAGTGAATAGGAAGGAAGACGGCAGTTGAGCGAGGTGATGCAATGTTCAACCCAACAACAATGGCACAAAAACTATCAATTCCAACCTGATTAATTTTGAAGGATATTGTAAAAATTGTTCGATATATTTGTCTGCCTACTGGCATAAATAACGCAATGAATGTTGTTAAAGTGTCAAAATGAAACCAATTCCTACTGGTCGTTGTCCCAGTATGCCCCACGCTGTCGGTACCCAAGGTTTTTTTACATATAATAAACCAGCGCTTGACCGCAATCCTGCCTGATGGTAAGCAGTGACGCAATCGTTGATGGTAAAGCGCACTAGTTTATTAAGAGCCTATTCACTCTAGCCTTGAAGACACTCAAATTGTAGTCCGACGGAAACACCGCCACTGGCAAATTGTTCCAGTCCCTCGATGTACGCGGTATAAAGGAGGAGGCGAAACGCTTCGTCCGGATCGTAGTGGTGTTAACAACGTAAGGGTGGAAACCAGCCGTACGACGGGTCGTCCGCTGGTGGAACGGAGATGAGGGAATTAAATCATGCAATTCCCTCGCACACTCCCCGAAATGCAACCTACAGAACACCGAAAGGCTGGCTACTCTACGCCTGTGCTCTAGGCTTTGGAGACCAACTCGAGTTAGATCAGGGTCACCAATCATCCTCTTTGCACGTCTCTCCACTGAATCCAAAGTGGCCTGGTGACACTTGGCAGCACCAGCCCAAATGTGGCTGCAGTACTCCACACACGAACGGACCTGTGCTTTATATAACATTAGAAGCTGCCCAGGTGTGAAGTACTGCCGGACCTTTGCGATAACGCCAAGTTTCTAATTCAAAGCCAAGATAAAATTGTTTGCTATAGCGTAATTTGTGTGTAGATTCATTGCTAGTAAGTCTACACACATTATGTCTTGCGTGTGACCTTACAAGTGGATCGTGAATTTTGATGCTACAGTTAGTTATAACTAACTTTTAACAGTCTCCGTGGCATAGCGGTAGCGAACGCGACCGATGAATGTTTGCACTTAGAGATGGGCAGAGGGTTTAAACCCAATGGGTGGAAATGGGTTAAAACCCGAATAAAAACCCAAGAAGCGGGTCTTTATTTATTACTATCACTAATATCTTCGATTGTGGACCTAACACGACTTAGGTACTTCTAGTGTTTTTTGGAGTATAAATATCACTAATAGTGGTGCATTTAAGATCACAGCAAGTTTGACCACTTAATCTTCGAACGTGATATTTCAACTGTATTATTTATACAAGTATTTCATCACAGTCCATTCATTGTATGATCAAGCCTATTTTAAAATAATAGTTATAGTAGTTTAAGACATACACTTTACTGCTGATTTAAAAGTCCATCCTATGAATTAACATTCTTCACTACATCTTTTAAGGGTATCCAAAGAAATATACAGTACTCGGAATATAACTTGAACCAAAATGGCGGCCGTTTCAGTTTTTGCGTTCCAGTTTTCTCATTAACCATTGCAGTTTCGGAAATATATAATGTTGCTGTATGTATGTGCCCGAAGTTGCTCAAAACCCTCACCACTATAGATAATCATATAGACCTGGATGCGCTGAGTTCAAAAAAAAAAAAAAAGAATTTTGTTTTTGTCTCGGTCCTATATAATGTTACTCGAAGTTATATGGTTATGCACAGTCCTGCACGCCGTATTCTCGCATCACATTTCGATTTAAGACCCGAAAATCAGCTGTACTGCGTCGCGTACTGTATAGTATAGGTGGAGGTTATATGTATATGAAGACGTCAGTAGACACACATATACCAGATACCTCTTAAACCCACTATACAGTTGTCATGGGGGACTTTAACGCAAAACTGGGCATGCGAAAGGCGGACGAGATGAAAGTGGGGCAATTTAGAGTTAGATATCGGAATCCCCGAGGTCAGATGCTAATGGACTTCATGGAAAAGAAAGGAGTCTTTGTGATGAATTTTTTTTTCAAGAAACCATTCTACCTCAAGTGGAGCTGGATTAGCACCGATGGTGAGACCAAAAACGAGATAGACTTCATAATAACAACGAGAAGGCAAATGTTCATCGATTTTCTCGGTGGTAGGCCATAACATCGGCTGCCGGCGGAAGTTACCACCCACCAGACAAAGTCTTGCCGCCAAGCGATTCGTCGTGTTCCGGCACGATGTCTGGTGAAGCCGTACGGAGGACGGGTCTGAACAGTTGTGTTGCGATGTGTGGCGGGTACGATGCGCCAAATATTGTCGTCTCGGGAATTTGGTCGTGGAGAGTCTCCAGATCAATCTCCCTCTAGCGCAGCATCGTTTGGTCGTGTTGGTCTTGGGTTTAACATTGCATCACCTCGTTCAACTGCCGTCATCCTTCCTATTCCTAAGTTTTTTAAGTGAATAGGCTTAATAAACTAGTGCGCTTTACACTCAACGATTGCATCACTGCTTACCATCAGGCGGGATTGCAGTCAAGCACTAGTTTATAATTATTAAAAAAAAAAAAAAAAAAGATGTCTTCGTGCTCTATGCGGTTTAAACCGGGAGTGATCACCGTATTGTTAGAGGCATTTTGAACCTCAACTTTAGGTTCAAACGCTCTCGATTTATGAAGTCTACGCTCCGTCCAGCTCCAGCATCAACCCGGCTCCAAAACTCTAAAAGCTTTCACATCGAACTGCAAAATCGCTTTGAATGCCTCGGTGAATGCGTAGATGTGGACCACTATAACGACAGGTTTGTGGAAACTGCATACGGAAGGGTCCAAGTTCTTCAAAACCCTCCCTTCAAAAGGACAAAAGAAGATCTGTCCCACCCGTCGGCTAATGGAAGAAAGACGGGAGGTGGTCTTAAAATCCCCTGATGACGCTTCGCGTGTCAAATGCCTTAACAGACAAATCTCAAAGTCTCTGACTCGCGATATACGCCAATTTAATACAAATTGTATTAAAGAGACTATCGAGCTGAACAAAGGTTCCAAAGTGTTCGAAGGAGATTTGTCTGTTCGACAGAGCCTACTTGTGAAGCTGAAGAATGGGGATGGAAGGATCGTCACTTCCACCCCGAGCTTTTTGAGTGAGATTGAGAAATTCTACGGAGAGTTATACACATCAACACGCGCACCTGCTGTGAGCCTGGCCAATGATCCTAGAGCCAGACTAACCCGACACTACACCGACGATATCCCGGACGTCAGCCTGTACGAGATTAGTATGGCCCTGAAACAGCTCAAGAACGATAAGGCGGCTGGAGATGATGGAATTACGGCTGAGCTTCTGAAAGCGGGTGGCAAACCAGTTCTTAAAGCGCTTTAGAAGCTATTTAATTCCGTCATTTTCAAAGGCGAAACGCCTTCGGCATGGCACATGAGCGTGGTGGTATTATTTTTCAAAAAAGGTGATAATACCTTACTGAAAATCTACCGACCGATATCCCTCCTGAGCCATGTCTATAAGCTATTTTATAGGGTCATCATGAATCGTCTCGCTCCGCAAAGGCTTTATATAGCAGGCTTCCAAAAAGGCTTTAGCATCATAGGCCACATATATACGCTGCGGTAAGTTATACAGAAGTCCGAGGAGTATAACAAACCACTATGCTTAGCGTTTGTGGAATATGAGAAGGCCTTCGATTTGATCGAGACTTGGGCGGTGCTACAGTCTCTCCAGCGGTGCCAAATTGACTATCGACACATTGGGGTGAGTGTTTGTACAAAAACGCCACCATGTCAGTTCATCTCCATCATCAGGACTAGAAACCGATCCAACTGCAGCCTAGAGTGAGACAAGGAGATGTCATATCTCCCAGTTCACTGCTGCGTTGGAAGATATCTTCAAGCTCCTGGACTGGAAAGGACTTGTCATCAACGTCAACCGCGAGTACATAATTAATCTCCGTTTTGCAGATGATACCGTGCTCATAGCGGAGACCCTGGACGACTTGAGCAAAATGCACAATAACCTCAGCAGAGCTTCCTAAGTGGGTCTAAAGATGAACATGGATAAGACGAAGATCATGTCGAACTCTCATTCGCACCCACTTCAATTCTAGTTGGTTTCTCTACACTCGAAGTTGTTAACGAGTATCCATAACTATATATACTTTTTTTGACGCTGCGCTGTGGGAATGCATTTACGCACCGTGCCCCGAAGGGTGTGTGTGGGACTCGCCCAGCCGAAGCCGGGAATACCCACTAAACCCACAGCGGCACTCCGGCATCGCCATAGTGGTGGGGGAGTGGAAAACTAGCACAGCCTAAGCTACCTCTCCCCGCCGGCGAAACCCGCCTAGCAAGGCGGGCCCTCAATTGCCCCCCCTACGGAGGGGCCGTGGCTCCCGCGTGGTGAGTGATGTAAGGCGGGCGTCGGCACCTTTCCCGTGCCTCACGCCCGCCGCTCACCTCAGGGGGGGAGAAAGCGGGCAAAATCCCGCCTTCTCCTGCCCCTACGCCGCCTGCGGAGCGCCGGAGCGAGGGGATCCACCTCCCGCTCGCGCTCCGCAGCCTCCTTCTGCGACATCACGACCTCGCAGAAGGAGGCCATCGCCGCCCAGGCCTCCTCACTCCCCATCATCGCTCTGACGATGGCGGGCAGCGAGAGGTCCCCTCCAACCGCCGTGACAAGATCGCGGCGCGGCACGGCCCACGACGGGCACACCGCGAGGGTGTGTTCCGCCGTGTCCTCCACCGCGCCACAACCGTGGCACGACGGTGTCTCCTCTCGTCCTATCCGGTGTAGGTACCTGCCAAAGCAGCCGTGACCGGAGAGTACCTGCACCAGACGGAAGGAGAGGAACCCGTGACTTCTGTCGAGCCAGTCCTCCAGGACCGGCCCGATGGCGTCGAGGGTACGGCGGCCAAAGACGGCGGAGGCGAGGTCCTGCGTCCAATGCTGGACAAGAGCAACCCTCGCCTCCCGCCGGACGGCCTCCTTCACCTCTGGGGCCGGACGCTCGCCCAGCGCCCTGCGCCCCGCCGTCCACTCGTACACTCTGGCAAGCACCCACGCCTCGAGCTCCCAAGGCGGGGTGCCCGCCAGAGCGCACGCCGCTGCGAAGCCCACCGTGCGGTAGGCCCGCGATGCCCGCTGGGCGATAGCCCTTTGGGGCGTCCGAAGGGCGGTGAGGTTCTCCCTCCTATGGAGGGAGTCCGCCCAAATAGGGGCCCCATGAAGGGCCATACTCCGCAGTATGCCGGCGTATAGACGCCGGCACCTCATGCTTGGCCCTCCCAAGTATGGGATCAGCCACGAGAGGGCTCCTGCAGATAACTATATAACACAAACAAACACAAACAAACAAAAAACAAACAAACAGTCCAACTTCGAGAAAGAGGTGTCTCGTCGAGTCCAGCTCGGCTGGGCAGCGTTCGCGAAGCTACGCTACATCTCCACGTCGTCCAAGATACCACAGTGTCTCAAGACTAAAGTCTTTGATCAGTGTATGTTTCTAGTGATGACTTACGGAACTGAAACGTGGTCGCTCACAATGAGCCTCATACGAAGGCTAAGAGTTACACAAAGGGCGATGGAAAGACCTATGCTCGGAGTTTCTTGGCGCGATCGAATCAGAGATGAGGAGATCCGCAGAAGAACCAAAGTCACCGACATAGTCCTTCAAGTCGCTAAAATTAAGTGGCACATTGCTCGTAGAACCGATGGCCGACGGGGTAGTAAGTTTCTGAAGTAGCGGCCACGTACCGGAAGATGCAGCGTAAATAGGCCCCCAACAAGGCAGACCGATGACCCGGTGAAAGTCGCGGGAAGCCGACGGATGTGGGCAGCACAAGACCGGTCATCGTAAAAAGCCTTGGGGGAGACCTTTGTTCAGCAGTGAACCTCAGTGAAGAAGAAGTATAGTATATAATCTAATCTAATAAAGATAGCCTTTTTTTCTTCAAAAAACGGACGATGACTCTTACTATTACAATACTATATAATACGGACTATAATATTCACAAATATTTACATTTACCGTGTTTAAATTATAATTAAAATAAAAACCCGGTGGGAGGGAATAAATAGGTTTTTATTGGGTTTTAACCCAGTAATAGGGTTTAAACCCGGTTCTTTGCCCATCTCTATTTGCACTGGTCTGGTCGTGCCACGGAAAGCACTTTAAGCCGTTGGTCCCGGTTGCCATACGAACATCTAGTGGCAGTCGTTACGGCTTGTTGGAGTTCTCAAAAATCTAACAACAATTATTGGTCTCACTGCTATGCTTGGATATCGCCTTCGGGTTGTGGAGGTCAGACGGCAGTCGCTACACGGAAAATATCGAAATTATAGAATCAGTGAATCACCTACCCAATATGAAAATTAGCTGAAACAGAACACTAACCACTACTTCTAAAACAATGACACAGCAGTAAATTCAAGTACTGTACACAGGCACACCTACACATGTATAACCTGGTACTTTATGTGGAGGTGTGTTTTGAATGACGCACGCACCTACACAATGTTATGTACGTACCTAAATATGTATACTACGTATCACTTATCAGGAGTGCTGTATATGATTACAATCAATAAGTTTGTTTTTTACATGCTTTTTTTAGCTTCACTTGTATGTTTGCTTGTTTGCTTGCTTGCATGTTTGTTTGTATGTCCGTCTCTAACTCTTTGGACTACGAGTGAGCGGCTCATTACTCTAAAATGTCCCATCTTTTTCAATACGTTCGCTTGTTTGTTTTTTTTTTTTTTAAAGAATATCGAACTAAAAATTTGAAAATAAATATAGTTTAAAAAACTAAAAAGCATGCTTTTAAAAAATATCAAACTAAAAAGTTAAAATAATTTTTAAAAAAGCGTGAGGCGCTTAATAATCAAAAATTATGGCACAAAGCGCCTCACGCTTTTTTTAAAATTATTTTTAACTTTTTAGTTTGATATTTTTTAAAAGCATGTTTTTTTTTTTTATTTTTTTGGACTATATTTATTTATACGTTAAAGTAATTTTTCATGCTTGACGGTTCAACAACACCCCTTATGACTCCTTTCTAAATGGTTCAGATTTAAAGGAAAAAAAAGAAAAGTATTTGCGGTAAACATGACGCAAAAGTTTAAAAAAATAAAAAATAATGTTGAGGGAAACATGCGTGACATCCACGCAAAACGGCTGTCGCTCAGCATTATGCTGCGACTCTATGCAAAACAGAGCCCAGCGCTGGTTTTCAACGATAGCCGGCGCCGACGTAAAGACGTCACCCAGTGCACCAAACAATTACAAGTGACACCGAAACGGTAGTTAGTACAATGGAAATCTAAATGTAAATGGTGAGAGAACAGTTTAAATTGACTGCACGGTTAGAGCTGTGGTTGAGCTATTGAGTGCTGCACTGCGTGTCGCGGGTTCGATTCACGCACGGAACAAATATTTGTATGACCTGGAAGTAGTTGCTCCGGGTCCGACTGTTTGTATATATTATGTGAGTTTATTAGTATGTTTGTAAGCGCACCTACGATACACGAAATATACTAGGGTGCGGCGTTTTTTTTTTTTAAAAAGTATGTTATTGATAACGTGTGATGCAATTGAGGTGCTGGTCTTGGATGATAGTGATAAGACATCGCGGACAGTGGTGGTTGATCTACTTTTCAACCTTATTGCTAGGTTATAGGGGCGAAAATTGATCGGCCGTAAGTGTTCATGGTTGTACCACTTCGCAATCCTTATGAAAACCCTCTGCTTGCAAAAGCAGCAGAAAAAGTCCCTCTTCTGACTATCACTACATATTATAAAACAAAGTCACTTTTACTTTCCCTATGTCGCTTTGTAGGATGATTCAATCTTTAAAACTACGCAACGGATTTTCATAGGGTATAGGTGTAGTTTATTTTCTTTTTGAATTATTGGAATTGGTTGTTTCATTCAGGAGATATCACGATTTATTCAAAACTAGACACCAGAAAAAATCCGCGTGCCGCTCGCGCCCCTGCTGGCCGCCTGTTTCTCTGCCTAAACCGCGGAGGGAGTGGGCCGGAGCGGGGGACCATTATTTCGAACAAACTTGCTACTCCGGTAGGCTTTCATTCTGTTTGAAGGTGGTGGAACTGGCTATCCATGAACAATAAGGTCGATTTTTATTGAAAGACCACCGATTCTTGAGGAAGGCTTAAGTACCTATATGATTTGTCCACTTGCGAAGCTGGGGCGGGTCGCTAGTAAGTGTATAGCAGCCATTAGGGATCAGACTGATCAGTGTCCTCCGGTGGAAACTACACCGTCCCTTCCCAATTGATTTCATAAAATTAATTGCATTCAAATAGTTATCGACATTAATTTCTTTGAAATGTCAAAATATTAGCAATTAAGATTGCAGGTTTTAAAGACAGCTTCTTTTAAAAATCTATCGTGTTTTAATTAACTCGACAAAGAAATTAATTTCTTTGTACCAATCAAATCGGTCAAATCAATTTATGAATGTAATTGCTAGTTTTATAGAAGCATTCTTTTGTTAATCAAGCGTGTTTTACAAAAATGTCATCATCATCTCAGCGTTAATTCCCGTCGCATCCGAAGCTTTTTCAGCTTTGAAGTCTGGGCCCGCTTTACACCGATTCACATTGATACATCGATATTTTCCGTGAAGTGAGACCTCTACAACCCGAAGGCAATATCAAAGCATTGCAGTTAGACCAATTGTTAGACTTTAGAGGGCTCCAACAACCCGGAACGACTGCTATTAGATGTTCGTATGGCAAAAGGGACCAATGGCTTAACGTGCTTTCCGAGGCACGACCAGACCAGTGCAAATATTCGCACTGCGCGGGGATTGAACCCGCGCCTCCTTGCGCAGCGGCGGCGTTCGCTACCGCTACGCCACGGAGACTGTCACAACGGCTGTGCTATAAAAAATGTATACACTAATATAATATGCGAAATAAATAAATAAAGGTAGAACATAATATATCGGCCTTGATCATTTGTTTTTATCACACATTGCGATTGTTTTAGAGTATTTTTCCACGGTGCGGGTAGGCCACTGATTTGACCACCCATCGCATTTATTACTATCTCAACACATTTGTGACTGACAGTGAGCACTAGTAATAGAAAAATAATATTACCGTAGTAGACATGTAACCATAGCCACGCATCAAATTATAATCACAATACTCATGATACGTCAGAAACTAGGTGCATTTTTTTTTTAAATCCCTGCTATCCATACTAATATTGTAAATGCGATTACGTTTTCCCGTTTAAACCTCTCAACCGATTTTGATGAAATTTGGCACAGACAATCTTTAGACCCCGAGAAAGGAAAGCTTACCTTTTATTGAAAAATATTCCCAAAGGAAATCTTAAAAGCGCGATATAACCGAATTCCACGCGAGCGAAGCCGCGGGCGGAAAGCTAGTCCATACTAATATTATAAATGCGAAAGTAACTCTGTCTGTCTGTCTGTCGGTCGGTCGGTCGGTCGGTCGGTCTGTCTGTCTGTCTGTTACGCTTTCCCGCTTAAACCTCTCAACCGATTTTGATGAAATATGGCACAGACAATCTTTAGACCCTGAGAAAGAACATAGGCTACCTTTTGTCCCGAAAAATTTTATGTTCCCGGGGGAAATCTAAAAAGCGCGATATAACCGAACTCCACGCGGGCGAAGCCGCGGGCGGAAAGCTAGTAATAATATAAATGCGAAAGTAACTCTGTCTGTCTGTCTGTTACGCTTTCACGTCTAAACCACTGAACTGATTTTATTGAAATTTGGTACAAAGGTAGAGCTGATCTTGAGAAATAACATAGGATAGTTTTGATTCCGGAATTTAGAAGAGTCCTCTTGGAAACTCGATATAACCGAACTCCACGCGGGCGAAGCCGCGGGCGAAAATCTAGTAAAATATAAGCTAGTGCTTGTCCGCAATCCCGCCTTATGGTAAGCAGAGATGCAATCGTTTATGGTAAAGCGCGCTAATTTATTAAGACCCTATTCACTAAAAACAGACTGAATAAGAAGGAAGACGTTGAGCGAGGTGATGCAATGTAAAACCCAACAACACGACCAAGGAAAATCAACAATATATACCACAACCTGCATATTCAAGGCTACAGATGTTTCTTTCCCTTGCAATCTGATTGAATGATGTGTCTTGCAATCTGTTGATGCTGCGTCATAGATTTTCCACGACTAACTTCCGATACACCAACATTTGGCGCATCGTACCAGGCACACATCGCAACACGACTGCTCAGAAATCTATACTAATATACAGAAAACCCTGTCCGACCCAAAAAGATAATAAAGGTTAGGTAAACACATGACCAAATATAATATAAAATTTTACGTAATCATCATAGTAACAATAATAATGAATTTTGAAATAATCCTTTTTTCCCGGGAATTAATTCCAATTTCCCCGAAATTTGGTAATTTTAAAAAAAGTGACAACACCGGTATTATTATAAGCGAATAGCGACGCGACCACGTCACAGGTGCCGCGTGCCCTGCTCCCCGCCGCCTGCGGAAGGGGTTGCTTATCGCACATGTATTAAGTTACCTCCTTTTGCGAAACGATAAGTATTTATTTTTTTAGGGGGATTTTTTTTTTAAGTTTAGCCTGTCTTTGTGGGCATTATTAGAATCAGTTATCGATACCTAATAATACCTTCACGGATCGGACAGGGTTTTCTTTACATATTGCATAAAGCTGAAGAGTTTGTTTGTTTGTTTGAACGCGCTAAACTCCGATACTACTGGTCCGATTTGAAAAATTCTTTTTCGTTGGATCGTCCCTTAATCCAGGAAGGCTTTGGGCTATATAACATCACGCTGCGATAAATAGGAGCGGAGCAGATCGAAACCTACGTGGGTGAAACCGCGTGGCGCAGATAGTATACATAGTACAATGTATCTATATATTCTACATATGTATGTGTATACTTAGCTACAATGTATACATTCACAATCAATAATATTATGTTATGTGTGATACACCAGGTGGTTCTTTCCATAGACTAATGTATAGTTATAATAAATAAGGTCCATTCAATCAGATTGCAAGGGAAAAATACATCTGTAGCCTTGAATATGCAGGCTGTGGTATATATTGTTGATTTTCCTTGGACTTGGATTTTCATTCAATCAATACGAAGTTTGAAACCTTTTTGGTTTGGCCAGGCGAAATAGAAATAAACAGGTGGGCAATACCTTTCATTTTGACAGCCATTGCTGCATTTTTATCAAAATCGTCTACTCAACAACATGAATAAACGCAATGAACGTGGTTGAACTGCCAAAATGACAGTGATTGCCATTTTATGTGTGTTAAAAAAAAAACTGGCTGTTAAGAACAAATACTTCGCTAGTCGACAAAAAAATAACTTGCAGACTGAACGTATGTAAGTATACATAGAGAATTATATTTATATCATCGACATGTGCTAATGTTATTCAGTAACCTATGCCAAACGTCACTATTGACTTCCATTTATCACTTGGCAATGATTAGAACTTTGATTAATTGTAATTATTTTTATAGTGACAGGTTGGTTCACCCCTTCAGGAATTACTATGTACGGATGACAGGAGATCAAGCTATCCTAAACTGTCAAATATTCTCAATCAACTTTGAAACTTAATGCTTTAGTGATAAAGTTGAAAATCTAACGAAGAAATCTGACAGATTGTTGTAGCTCGATGTGCTGTCGTCTGTACATACATGACAACATATCTGGGCCGAATAGTATCCTCCTAGGCGCGACAAGACAAAAAAATTTCTCGTCGAGGGGGAAATTGTCAATAAAATGTCTTTTAAAACACGAGGTCAACCACTTATCTGTAAGGGAAAATTATGAATTAATTATTCTCCCCATTCTCGCATATCGTGCTCAAACTTCGTCTTTGACACTTCAGCAGAAGTAGTTTATATATACAGTATGTTAACTAACAGAGCGCGTTCCCGTTAACCCGAAATAGTATAGCATACATACATGCTAAAAAAAATATTTCCATTCGAAAACAAAATGTTTTAAAATTTTTTCCAATAAGAAAATATTCAATAAAAAATTTAAATTGACATGTAAAACAAACACACTGTACACGCGAACATGAAAGACGGCAACGTCGCAATTTATTTATACATGACGACTACTATTTTGATTTAAAACAGGAGGTTTCAAATTTATTTCCAATTTGATTTTTTTTTATTCGGATTTTTTTATGCTTATTTTTCTATGCTGATATTTTTATTTTAATCTATTAATGATATACGACGTGTAACAAAAAGGGTATATACATACCAAGGGCATGGCATCTTTAGATGATATCAAACGATATCGGAAGGGTTTCAACTCAAAATAAAATACTCAAAAAATTGATACCAAATTTTCGGTTTCGTGTGTTTCTTAAAACTAATCATAACAAACGTGGCAGCACACTACATATGTTAATAACTACTCGTTACCCGTCACGTTACTTGCCAAAATCCGATAAATGTCTTTAATATCTCTGTGCGACTAGTATGATAGTAGCCTATCACAGGCGGTGTTTTTCCCCATAACTTCCTAACATAAAGAGATAGGATTAAAAAACCCTTCCAATATCGTTTGATATCATGTAAAGATGCCATGCCTTTGTTATGTATATACCCTTTATGTTACACGTTGTATATGAACGAGTTTAAGGGAACGCCCTCTGTTATTTAACATACTGTATAAATTACAAACTAGCGCTTGACTGCAATCCCGGCTGATGGTAAGCAGTGATGCAATCGTTGATGGTAAAGCGCGCTAGTTTATTAAGCCTACTCACTCAAAAGAACTGAGTAAATAGGAAGGAAGACGGCAGTTGAGCGCGGTGATGCAATGTTAAACCCGACCAACGATGCTGCGCCAGAGGGAGATTGATCTGGAGGCCCTCTATAACCAAACTCCCGACACAACAACATTTCGCGCATACCCGGCACGTACATCGCAACACAACTGCTCAGACCCGTCCTCCGTACGGCTTCAGCAGACATCATGCCGGAACACGACGAAGTATAGTATACTGGAGTTTCGAATTTCTGACTATATAAATAACACAATACTACGCGCCTAAACCAACATCTCTCAAGAGCTCTCTGAAGTGGCATTGGGCGGGGCACATAGCTCGTAAAGCCGATGGCCGAAGAGGCAGAAAGGCTCTTGATTGGCGACCACGTATCGGCAAGCGCAGTGTCGGACGCCCACCGACTAGGTGGTCGGATGACCTGATCAAAATCACAGGGAACCTCTGTATGCAGGCCGCGTCCCACCGATCTTTTTGGTAATCCTTGGGGGAGTTCTATGTCCAGCAGTGAACTTCATGTGGCTGAGATGATGATGAAACCAAGATAACGGATGTCACCCCTTAAATCGCTAAACTTTAGTGGGACAAGGCCGGATATGTTTGCCGCATTCCAAATGACAATAGGGCATTTGATTAAAAAAAGCTAATTAGTCCGTCAGTCACATTTACTAAAAAATACTAAACACGTATATTTTGTTTTATCAAAGCAATAAAAATTGACAAATATAAAAGGCATCAAAGATTAGGAGTGGTGGCTGGTGACGTCACTGGTCGCTAAAAAGTGTAGCGTGCAGTGACGTCACACGAGTTTTCAACGCGTTGGGTTGTCTTCATTTTTTTTTATGAAAAAAGACAAAAAAAAACGCGTCTAGTATTTTTTGGAAATCTGACTGACGGACTAATTAGTTGTAGACTAGTTTTTTTTAGTCAAATTCCCTATTGGTCTAAAAAAAAAGCACCGATTTGCCAACGCCATAGCGGTAGGCCAAGATATAGATGGCAGGCTGAGCTTGACTCCATGAGCATTTTGTGGAAATGCGAGTTCAAAAAGGCTAGGCAAAGGTGTTCCGCCTCGCAGGAAGGCAATCGCGCTAAATAAAACAATATAAGTTAACCTCTTATTCGTATCTAATGCAGTTAAAGTTGTGGTTTAGTTTTGATCCCACTTCGTATAGCGCTAAAGTTTTAACTTCGGATTGAAGGATCCTTATGCTGTTGTGATTTGGAAGTGGCAAAACCATTAGACATTTAGAAACTTACCGTAAAACTGTAGTACCTACCTATTACCGACACAATCGATCATCGATTCTAAGGTACTGCGTTTCAACTTTTTCATTTGACAGCGGTTATGTTCCAATTGTGTTCAAGTTAAGGTTGAACCATCTGTTTAAAGGTAAGGGCGATAGGGAACTTTTTTAATATAATTATAAACTAGTGCTTGACTGCAATCCCGCCTGATGGTAAGCAGTGATACAATCGTTAATGCGTTTTGTGCAGTTGAGTGAGGTCATGCAATGTTAAACCTAACAACACGACCGACGATACTGCGCCAGAGAGAGATAAATCTGCCACGATCAAACTCCGAACACAATAACATTTGGCGCATCGTACCCAGCACACATTGCAACACAACTGCTCAGACCCATCCTCCGTACGGCTTCACCAGACATAATGCCGGAACACGACGGGCGGCAAGACTTTATCTGGTGGGTGGTAACTTCTGCCGGCAGCCGATATTATGGCCTACCGCCGAGAACCTACTAAACAACTAAACTAAATTATGAACTAGAGTTTTGGTTTGGTTGCGATGAAATTCTGTTTTGGTTGAATTATTTTTGCGCGATTGCCCCCCTGGCTTGTCAGCCTGAATTACATAATTTCCCCGAACACAAAGTCAAGTATGTGCTTATAACGATAAGTAAAGCCAATATAGGAATTTCATAACCAACTGCGTATGTAATAGATATAGTAATCTATAGGATTATCCTAGAGATAAGATACTGCTATCTCCCGTACCTAAGTAATTGTAGTAGGAATTTTATAATTAATTGAATTATCAAATTGTTTAACGTACTAGCCAAGCGATTCGTTGTGTTCCGGCATGATGTCTGGTGAAGCCATACGGAGGACGGGTCTGAGCAGTTGTGTTGCGATGTGTGCCGGGTACGATGCGCCAAATGTTGTTGTGTCGGGAGTTTGGTCGTGAAGGGTCTTCAAATCAATCTTCCTCTGTTGCAGTACTTTTGATCGTGTATTGGTTTTAACATTGCATCACCTCGCTCAACTACCGTCCTTCCTATTCACTCAGTATTTTTTAAGTGAATAGGCTCTTGATAAACTAGCGCGCTTTACCATCAACGATTGCATCACTGCTTACCATCAGGCGGGATTGCGGTCAAGCACAATCAGGTCACCGTTAAAAGTTAGGTGAAGTGAGTACCTTAGAACGAGCTGTCAATAATGGCAATCCTTGGCATTAGTTGTGAACTTGTGAAGGTAGCTCATTCTCTTCACTTCCATTTTTAACCGACTTCTAAAAAAGGAGGAGATTATCAATTCTTAACATTAAGATGGTTATAAAATCGCATTGCAAGTGTATGTTGATAGGTACATTAAAATTCTTGGTAAAGATACCGGTCGTAACGTTGCCTATTTCTTCTTCATCTTCTTCAGCTTATAGAGGTCCACTACTGGACAAAGGCCTCCCCCGAGGCGCTCCACGATGACCGGTCTTGTGCTGCCCGCATCCACGTTACCTACTGAACCCTGAAAATGTAAATCATTTAAAAATGTAGATATGAGCAAATAAAGGCGCCGAATCTCTTGTTCACAAACTAAACTAATTTAAAGTTATGTGCATCTTTTTCTGTCCACTTTTTTAAGAGAAGGATGGAAGATAACATTTCAGTTTAATCCTGTCAAATTAAGATATCCCATGGACAGTTTAGAAGCGATTATAAACATGGCGACCAGAAATAAGTCAATTTGCGTCAGGCTACATTTTGACCTGACATTTTATCTTCTGTCCTTTTCTTAATAAAAGAGAAACAAGAAGATGCACTGAACTTAAATTTAATCCGGACCAATGTCTACTCAACAGAGTTATTACCGCAATTATTGTTTTGAAACTGTCAAAATGAAGGCTATTGCTACTGATAGTGTGTTTCGCAATCACCCCGCAAGGTGTCAAAATAAATGAGATTGCCATGTGTTACAGAATAAGGCCGCGAAGTGTACGAAATTAGAAATGTTAATTTTTAAAAAAATAAATACTAAAAGTTACTACGCATTAAAAATCATTAGAATTACGTTGCCGATTAGTATTTAAATTAAGGAATAACAAAGCTACAATGTCCAGAAAATTACATAGTTAAGTAGGCACAGACGACAGCACATCAAGCTACTACAATCTGTTAGATTTCCTTATTGGATTTTCAACTTTATCGTTAAAGCAATAAGGCTCAAGGTGGATTGGGAATGTTTGACAGATTCGGGTAGCTTGACCTGCTGTCGTCCGAACCTGAACCGTAAGAATTTGAATCTAAGGGCATTGAGCAGCGGCAAAATGGACGTATAGAAGACGGCCAGGATTAATCATCACAAAATCAAAGAATTTATTTCAAATAAACCAGTGACAGGCACTTTTGAATTGTCAGAAGGTCTGACCGACCTTCCGAAAATTCAATTCAATAAGATGAAGCTAGTCGCCCATTCCAAAGGGTAGGTACCTATGGAGAAGAACGGGCAAGGAACTCCATGGACACTCTTTTAAATTTTCAAGCAATTGTTACAAACACACAGGTAATAAAACCTCCAACAAGTATCAACTCTGTGTTTTATTGCATCCTAATTCTCTCCCCACTGGCTGGTGGCATGCCGGCTGACGACCAACTTCACGAAATATTAGAATACAGTATACAACGTGTAACAAAAAGGGTATATACATACCAAGGGCATGGCATCTTTAGATGATATCAAACGATATCAGAAGGGTTTCAACTCAAAATAAAATACTAAAAAAGTGGTACCAAATTTTCGGTTTCGTATGTTTCTTATAATCAATTTATAACCAACGTGGCAGCACACTACGTACGTTAATAACTACTCGTTACCCGTCACGTTACTTGCCAAAATCCGATAAATGTCTTC
Organism: Sesamia nonagrioides; assembly: GCA_017933935.1. NCBI lineage: Eukaryota > Metazoa > Arthropoda > Insecta > Lepidoptera > Noctuidae > Sesamia > Sesamia nonagrioides. The sequence continues at coordinate 12,504,120 of JADWQK010000551.1, forward strand.
AATATCTCTGTGCGACTAGTATGATAGTAGCCTATCACAGGCGGTTTTTTCCTCATAACTTCCTAACATAAAGAGATAGGATTAAAAAACCCTTCCAATTTCGTTTGATATCATGTAAAGATGCCATGCCTTTGTTATGTATATACCCTTTATGTTACACGTTGTATATGGATCAATCGATTTGATGCCACATCACAATAGACTTTTTTACCATTAAGTGTAATGACTAGTGTAGTAATTGTACCTAAATTATATATGATGACGGTCATTCGTTCGACCTTCGGCTTTTGCGCAGTCATGCCTCGCCATGGTTACACAGAATACAAATAAACTGGACTTACTGATAAAAAATCCATAAATGTGTTTGTTCAAAAAAAGAAGAAGCGAAGCTATTACTTAGGACTCGTCCACTGCTGGACATAGGCCTCCCCAAGGATCTCCACGATGCACCGGTGGCCTACCCACGCTGCGTCTTCCGGTGCGTGGTCATCACTCGAGATCCCCCTGATTGTAATGAGTATAACTCTGTAAAGCCATACTTCTTGGGGTCGAGAATCATACTTTAATCAATATACAACCAGCAGGGTAACACACCATCAATAGCAATGGGTTTCATTTTAACAATTATGTTGCAGTATTATTGAAGTCGTAAAAATTAATGGAAGTTGTAGCTGTACTGAGCTTATTGTGTAGGGATTTACGTTTTTAGTGTACGACCGAATGTTCGGTTTAGTTTTCGGCGAGAAATTTGTCGGAAACTATAACCGAAACCGAATGTGCAATCGAAAGTTTTCGCGCTGTGATCGGTCTTGTTCGGCGCGTTGAATGAATTTTATTGGAGCCAATGTCGTGATGCTATATCTTCTCGTCGTCCAAGATACCACAGTGTCTCAAGACTAAAGTCTTTGACCAGTGTGTGTTGCCAGTGATGACTTACGGAACTGAAACATGGTCGCTGACAATGGGCCTCATACGAAGGCTCAGAGTCACACAAAGGGCAATGGAAAGAGCTATGCTCGGAGTTTCTCTGCGTGATCGAATCAGAAATGAGGAGATCCGCAGAAGAACCAAAGTCACCGACATAGCTCTGCGAGTCGCTAAACTTAAGTGGCAGTGGGCAGGGCACATTGCTCGTAGAACCGATGGCCGATGGGCAGTAAGGTTCTGGAGTGGCGGCCACGTACTGGAAGACGCAGCGTAGGGAGGCCCCCAACAAGGTGGACCGATGACCTGGTGAAGGTCGCGGGAAGCCGATGGATGCGGGCAGCACAAGACCGGTCGGCGTGGAAAGCCTTGGGGGAGGCCTTTGTCCAGCAGTGGACATCTATAGGCTGAAGGAGTTTTGTTTAGTTGTGGTGGTGAGTTTATGAGTGATTGAGAGCCTATCCTCTCAAATAAATCTTTCTTTATTTTTTCCCTCAAAATATGATCCTTGTAAGGAAGTTTCGTTTTCGGTACTTAGTAAAACTACATAGTTTCGGTCGGACATTTCCATAAAATATTACTAGGATAGGTAAGTTTGTATGTGGTCAGAATAATTCGCAATAAAAATATGCCTCTTAGATCTAGTGTTCACAAGCGCAAAGCGCAACTGCTTAGAATGAGGTCCTGGATTCGATTCCTAGGTCGACAAAAATGTTACTGTTGGTTGTCAGACTTTCGGATTTCTGACCCGTAAAAACGGTCACAGATCTACGAATGAAAACCGGGATCAACAGCCATTACCTAGATTAGCAACTTATTTAAAGTTCAATCGCTTTGTCTGGAAATTCGCAATTAACCCGAAAGGTTAAATGGAGTTAATTAGATAAGATCTGCGAACGGTTTCAATGGATACAATGTATTAGTGTCGTTTTATTTAGTTATGTAGGTCCCTTCTTCGTTATCAGCACAAATGATAAGCCTTGGTGGCCGAACATGTGAGGTACCACATTTGACCGCTTTTACAGTAAGGGTCAAAAGTGGAGTACCACTTTTGACCCTTATTGTTATTGCAATAAAGTTCAAAAGTGGTAATGCACTTTTGACCCTTGAGTGTCAATAGGTACATACTAACAATGGTCCCCGATTCCCTTCACAAACCAAACTAGCACGGTTAGCTAAGTGGTTAAGCTATTGACAGCTGCGCTGCGTGTCGCGGGTTCGATTCCCGCACGGATCAAATATTTGCATGACCTACAAGTAACTGTTCCGGATCTGGGTGTTTGTGTATGCGAGTTTATATGTTTGTACACGAACACGATACAGGAGAAATTCATAGTGTGGGGCAACATCTTTAAAAATATACAGTATGTTAACTAACAGAGGGCGTTCCCGTTAACCCGAAGTAGTATAGCATACATACATGCTAAAAAAAATATTTCCATTCGAAAACAAAATGTTTTAAAAATTTTTCAATATGAAAATATTCAATAAAAATTTTAAATTGACATGTAAAAGAAACACACTGTACACGCGAACATGAAAGACGGCAACGTCGCAATTTATTTATATATGACGACTACTATTTTGATTTAAAACAGGAGGTTTCAAATTTATTTCCAATTAGATTTTTTTTTATTCGGATTTTTTTATGCTTATTTTTCTATGCTGATATTTTTATTTTAATCTATTAATGATATATATTAACGAGTTTATGGGAACGCCCTCTGTTATTTAACATACTGTATATATAAATAAAAACTAAATTTAAATTCAGTGCATCTTTTTCTTTATATTTCATTAAGAAAAGGACAGACACCTAATATGTTAGTTTAGGCCTGTCAAATTAGTCCGCTCCTGACGTAAATTGATGTATTTTTGGTCGCCATGTTCATAATCGCGTCTAAACTGTCTATGGAATTTCTTAATTTGACAGTATTAAACTATTTTTTTAAATAAATTACTAGCTTTCCGTCAGCGGCTTCGCCCGCGTGGAATTCTGTTATATCGCACTTTTTAGATTTCCCTCGGGAATAACAAATTTTTCAATAAAATCTAGGCTATGTCCTTTCTCAGGGTCTAAAGATTGTCTGTGCCAAATTTCATCAAAATCGGTTCAGAATTTTAAGCGGGAAAGCATAACAGACAGACAGACAGAGTTACTTTCGCATTTATAATATTAGTATGGATTATTGACCCCACTATACGAGTTCTCAATATCCTATTTCTTTATTAGACGGGGGTCAATCTACCACTGATATATCATAAGATTCATCTACAGAGGGACGCAGTATTGAGTTACCGTCGTACTGCGTAGTTCTGATAACCTTAGGGTCAATTGGCACATCATTATATAAACCTTATATCTACAAGTACATATAAGGTTTATTCTTGTTATACTTATTAATGATAATTTATCATAATAATTGAATTTGAAGTCTTCGTGTTCAATGAAAATGAATTGTTTATAATAAAACATTGGAGTAGGTACAGTTAAGTTTGATGATAGGTTTAATTAAATAATTTTGTTAAACAACGACCTTAACACCACACAACGGAGTTAATCAGCTGTTTTGTCTAAATACCTTTTAAAACGACGTATTTATACAGGGTGTATCTGACATCGACGTACAAACGAGTATCATGGATCCAGTACATGATTCTGAACCCCCCAGTGGTGGAGTTTTTTGTCCGCTTTATCTTCATTTATAAAAAAATATATGCAGTATTTTCTTTTCTTTCTATTCTTTTTCCAATAACATTTTAAAGTAAACATTAATTAAAACGCCAATTACACAAAAACCGCAATATGAATAAAACTCGAAAAACTATTCTATCACCTAATTTAATAGAGTTCACATCAGGGGTCAACGTCATACCTTGCGCGGCGGCACGCTTGCAACGTTCAAAGGCCGAGCCGACACTTTTGTGATTTCTTTAACTGCTCATTAACGACACAAATGACTATCATAATTTTATTAGTGGCATGCGGTCTAGCCTTTTCGCGAAGTTTGCGTTACGATGTCAGATACACCCTTTTTTTTTGTTTTGGGGTGGAAATCCTCATAGGATGTCCGCCGCCCTAGGGTGGGCGACGGGGTCTGTCAGACTTTTACTGACTAAAACCACCCCGGTGTCTCTTCTATCACAAGCGCGCGTGGGGCCGCGGGAGTCTAAATTCTTCCGCAGCCCCACACTCTCGTGCTGGCCCGGTCTGTCTGGGCCTCGTCTCCGGCACGGGGTAGTGGGGTGTTAAGCTACCCCGTGCATCGCCTCAGAGGCGCGCGCTGACACTCGCGCGCGCCTCCGCCGCGGGGTCCATCGAATAGGGGGCGGGGACTTTCCCATGTCCCTCGCCCCTGAACCCATTCATGGGGGGCGGAAGAGGGCGTTATCCGCCCTTCTTCGGCGCCCGGTGCGTCTTCTGTGGCCCGGGAAGGGAGTTGAGATCTCCCTCTCCCGTTCCGCAGCTTCCTTCTGCGACATCACGTCCTCGCAGAAGGACACCACCGCATCCCACGACTCTGCGCTGCCGGCCATCCTCCGCACTACTGCCGGCAGCGTCAGGTCGCCTCCTACTTCATTTGTGAGGACACGGCGCTGCTCCTCCCAAGCTATACACTCGGAGAGCGTGTGCTGCGCCGTATCCTCCCCGCATTGGACGCAGTGGTGGCACCGAGCGTCCGGCTCCCTGCCTAGGCGACACAGGTACTTGCCGAAGCAGCCGTGCCCCGACAGCACCTGCGTCACCGTGAACGACAGGGAGCCGTGCCTTCTCCCGAGCCAGTCGTCGAGTACTGGCCGGATCGCCTCGACGATAGCGAGACCGGCGGTAGGGCGCATAAGCCTCTGCCGCCAGTCCGCCACCAGGACCTGACGGAGCTCCTCTCGGCGCAGCTCGATCTGCCGTTGCGCCGGACTGGAGCCCCGTGTCCGCTCTTCCTCGCGCCATCGGTATAATGACGCGAGTACTTTCGCCTCTAGGTCCCAGAGCGGGGATCCGGCCAGGACGCAAGCCGCCTCGTAGGAAATCGTGCGATACCCGCGGACGACCCTGACGACCATCGCCCTCTGCGGCTTGCGCAGAATGGCGAGTGTTCCGGCCGTCAGGTCCATCGCCCACACAGGGGCCCCATACAGGGCCATGGACCGCACGATTTCCACGTATAACCGCCTACAGGCGGCGCTCGGGCCCCCCATGTTGGGAAGCAACGTTGACAGCGCGCCTGCTGCACCCATCAGCTTGGGCGCCAGCCGCCGGAGGTGGGGTCCGAATTCCCATCGGCTGTCGAGCACCAATCCCAGATACTTCATGGTGGACTCGACAGCTATCCGGGCACCACTGACCACGATATGTGATCCCGGCGCCGGCGCACGCCGGGGGCCATGGAAAACCATGGCCTCCGAGTTGTCAAGGGCCACCTCCAGGCCCAGGCGCCGGATCCGGGTCACCTGTGACACCGCAGCCGTGGCTATCAACGTCGCTTCCCTGTGCGAGCTCCCCCGGGCAGTGACAAGCGTGTCGTCCGCATAACACGTCAAGTCGGCGCCCGACGGGAGCTCGCCTCTCAGCACCCAGTCGTAGCACAGGAGCGGTCCCAAGACCGATCCCTGTGGAACACCGCACGACATTTGGTGCCGACCGGCACCGTCACGTCCCCGATAGATGACGCGTCAGATACACCCTGTATGAACTTTGAAGTAACATTGACATTAGATACTCATTGGACAAGTCTTTAAGGTTTTGCGGTAGGACCAAAACATCGGCTGCCGGCTGAAGTTACCACCCACCAGACAAAGTCTTGCCGCAAAGCGATTTGTCGTGTTCCAGCATGATGTCCGGTGAAGCCGTACGAAGGACGGATCTGAGCAGTTGTGTTGCGATGTGTGCCGTGTACGATGCGCCAAATGTTGTTGTCTCGGGAGTTAGGTCAGGGAGGGTCTCCAGATCAATCTCCCTCTGGAGCAACTTCGTTGGTCGTGTTGTTTGGTTTAATATTGCATCACCTCGCTCAACTGCCGTCTTCCTTCCTATTCACTCAGGTTTTTTTTTTTTTTGTGAATGGGTTTAATAAACTAGTGCGCTTTTGGCTTTACCATCAACGATTGCACCACTGCTTACCATTAGGCGGGATTGCGGTCAAGTAATATTTTATAATTTAAAAAAATGTAAACTGTTGAAAACTGCCACCTAGCAGCACAGTGCAATTGAACTCATTACTGAATCAGATAAAGCTCTCAAGTTCGTTCACCTTTATCAGTTGAGACTTCGTGGGTGGATTGTCATAAAATAATACAATCTTATCACTTGCTGTTGCTGTGCCGTCTGGTCCGGTTCGGGATCTCCATCTACGACTGGTGTAGGTACAGACGACAGCACATCAACCTACTACAAATTCTTTAACAGATTTTCAACTTTATTGTTAAAGCATTAAGGTTCAAGGTTGATTGAAATCAAAAGTCATTTATTCAAATTAGGCTGAGAATCAGCTCTTTTTACCCGACTACGGCAAAGCAAAAGGAGGGTTATGATTTTGACAGGCTATGTATGTATGTATGTATGTTCATCTGTTCCCTCGTAACTTCTAAACTACTTATCAGAATTCGACAAATGACTTATCATTAGAAGCGTCTTAATTGTCCGTTGGTTATAGGCTATATGGAGTTTCACAAAATCTAATGTGGCGCCCTCTAGCTGACAAAACATACAGAGTAAAAAAATAAAGTTAAGATAAGTATGCCGTGTTTGGTATCATTTGAAAGCGCTTTACTTGTACATTTTGAATATATATATTGCTAGCATTTGCTTGTGACTTTACCTGTATTCATGGGCTGATTGCATATAATTCACATCTTTTTGTTCATAGCTTCTTTACTACTTATTAGAATAAGACCACTCCAGTACCATTAGAAGGGCCTTGATATTCTGTTAGTTATGAGCTTTAAAGCTTGTCACCAAATTTAGTATAGCGCCATCTCGCGGACAAAAAGTTCTATGTTAATATAAAATTAAAATAAATATACCGAGTTTGGTATCACGTGAAAGAGCTTCACGAGTACTTTATGCTTTTACATAATTACAAGAATGCTTTAATGATGTTAAATATGAGCGATAAGAGTAAAGCGCGGATCACGGGAACTGTGAATCGCTTTATGCAATGTAGAGCAGTGTGAACATTAATAGAATATGTAATGCACTAATGAAAACGACATAAGCTGGGAGTAACTCCACGCGGTGAAGGCGGAAATAGTTTGATAACTGGCTAAAACTCCCACAAAAATGTCCTCTGCACTATATGCCTTCGGCCTTATGTTGTTATATGTGCGTGTAGATGTAATATGTCAAGTACCTAGTTTTTAGTCCTTCAATTTAACTTTTGTTAATATTATGCGCCACAAATACACTTTATCACCAAAATAGTACAAATAATAAAAAGTAAAAAAACTAAAACCCAAGTACGACAAAAAACGAAGCTGAAAAAGTATAAAACAAGATTTTCAGAATACTGAACTGAAGGCGTAGTCACACGTTACATATACCTACCTACCGTAGCACCTTGACAACGTGTGACTACGCCTTACCAAACATGAAAATTTATAGTGAATATTGCTTAAGTACTTCAGAATAGTATTGTATGACATTATTGTCAATTTACAATGAAGGCATCTTGGTAGAGTCTACTGTGTCCGTTTACTTGCAACTACATTAGCAACTTTGTTCAGTTCAGTATTCTGAAAATCTTGTTTTATACTTTTTCAGCGTCGTTTTTTGTCGTAGTTGGGTTTTAGTTTTTTACTTTTTATTATTGAACGTCAATATTACATAAGACAGTCCCCCAAAACGCCCGCCTATCGACACTTCCTAGTGCTTTCGCTGGGAAGAAAAAGTCGCGGATCAAAGTCCCCAGCAGCACAGCTGTATGTTCATTAAAAAAAAGCACATGACTATACAATACTATGTAGGTACTGCACACTAATTGCGTGTTACTACCAATTGGAATCATTTTGAAGCCAATTGCTAATCCATTGCTCCATATGTTTGGAACGTGTGTCTGCTCAACAACGTAAATAGCGCAATGAATGTTGTTGAACTGTCAAAACCCATTGCTATTAATAGTATGTTACGCAATTACCCTGCAGTAATGAACACTTTTTTATTACGAGATTAAAAGCCATCCCTAGATGATATTCTAACCAAACAACGGTTACGCCTGACCAGGAAAGGCCTTCGACTGGTAACAGGAACCATCACGGAATACTTCTCGTTAAACACTTCCAAGCAATAGGCTTAACGGACAGCCGCCCGTGCAGGGCTTCCATGGACCGTTATGCATGTGATCTTCTAGTGCACTACAGGCGTCACCTAGATTAAGTCGGAAACCCTCTACACTCAGATCATACGCCGATGTTCTCTAATTCCAGGAGATTTATTAAGCTTCTGGTTCTCCAGAAACTTGCTATATCCACCTCACTAGGTGGGTTGGTTGAAGTAACCATGACGGCCGCCTTGACCCTGTGGATATCCAGATAAAATCCTATATGTATGTTAATCCTGATTTATATGTATGTTGATCCCGAGGGTAAAAAGTGATACAATCGTCGATGGTAAAGTGCGCTGGTTTATTAAAAAACTTATGAATGGGACGGAAGACGGCAGATGCAATGTTAAACCCAACAACACGACTAACGATGCTGCACTAGAGAAAGAATGAGCTGGAGACCCTTCACGACCAAACTCCCGACACAACAACATCTGGCGCATCGTACCCGGCACATATTGCAACACAACTGCTCAGACCCGTCCTCCGTACGGCTTCACCAGACATCATGCCGGAACACGACGAATCGCTTGGCGGCAAGACTTTGGTGGGTGGCATCTTCTGCCGGCAGCCGATGCTATGGCCTACCACCGAAAAGGTTTGAGTGTTTCTAAAATTATACCATACCATAAATGATCGATAAACAATACGTTCAATTTTTCCTCCAATATCACTGGTTATTACTATATTAATAATCAAGAGTCAGTCAAGAAATCGCAGATAATATTCAAATATTTTCGCAAAGCAAGCCTGTGTGTGTGATAATATTTTCAATCGTACTATAGGTACCTATAATAACTGGCAGATGATATTATAAATATCGCACTATAATGTCATTAGTGTAATAAAACAAACGCTGTTAATAAAACATTCTCATTTCTATAACAATGAGACATCATAGGCGCCAACATAACATTATCATGTAACCCTATTTTTTTTTCTCCGGGTGGAAAATCCTCATGGATGTCTGCCGCCCTGGGGCGGGCGACGGGGTCTGTCAGACTCTTACTGACTAAAAACCACCCGGGTGTTCCGTCTCACACCTACACCGGGCCTGCGAAAACTAATACTGCTTCCGCAACCCCCGATTTGTGCTGGCCCGCCGCAGTGGGCCTCCTCGGGTCAAGGAGTGGCGCGCGTGGAACACTTCGTTGTTTGGGGGGCGAAAGATGTCATTATCATGTAACCCTATGTGGTTATCTTTTGTCCCTTATCGTAATGAAATCTAAAGAAAAAGATGTGCTGAATTTAAAGTCAGTTTGGGAAAAAGGGAATCATAGACGCTGACCTCTGGGTTTGTTTATGGTTTTTCTGAGGAACCCCTGAATTCATCTATCCATACTAATATTATTAATGCGAAAGTATCTCTGTCTGTCTGTTACGCTTTCCCGCTTAAAACTCTCAACAACTGAGAAAGGACATAGGCTACCTTTTATCGAAAAAAAATTGATGTTCCCGAGGGAAACCTAAAAAGCGCGATATAACCGAATTATACGCGGGCGCAGCCGCGGGCGGAAAGCTAGTGGTTAAATAAATGAATAATTTTATTTGATAAAATTAAAGTATCTGAATTCTGATAGTATGTTCGTGATGAAAAGAGAGTCATTCTACAAACAAAAACATTTTTTATAAGATTAAAGCAAACATGAAGTGTCGTCTTATCATATACTTAGTAACGTAACAACGCAAAACGACAATAGTGTTAATTAGGCAAAGGAATTTATACCGAGTTTACTGGGTGGTAGGCCGTCATCGACTGCCGGCAGAAGTTACCACACACTAGACAAAGTCTTGCCGCCAAGCCTACGTGATCTTAAAATACGGAAAAGCTTAAAACGCCAGATATGATTACGATAAGCTTAAGACCAGACACCAATTTGATTGATAACAAGAAAATACGCCTTGAATTGTGATCAAAATAGGAAATGTATACATTGCGAAAAATTCCACACACTCAAAATTATCTATTCGACATTTGCTGTAAAATATATATCAAATACCTTATCTATTGTATTGGTAATAGTCATAACTTTAAACCAATGAATACGATTAAATAATCGCTCAAAATATTTGTTGTGTCATAAAGCTGTTATCAGTGATAAGCTTGATGCAGAGACAAGAACAAACGAGTCCACGATATCTGACGTCACACTCACTAGCCAACTGAATGGCATGAGAAATGACTAAGCAGTTTGGGCAGTTTTCAATTTCTTTTTATTAGTGTTATAAATGTAATTCCGGTTTTATCAGCAGATTATATTCTGTGACGAAACATTCTCATTAATACAACAGTACTTTTTTTTTAAGATAATATTTGTTTTCAAAAAAAGTTAAAAAACTAAAACCCAACTACGACAAAAAACGACGCTGAAAAAGTATAAAACAAGATTTTCAGAATACTGAACTGAACAAAGTTGCTAATGTAGTTGCAAGTAAATGGACACAGTAGTAATGTCATACAATACTATTCTGAAGTATGCAATATTCACTATGTAGAGATAAATTTTCATGTTTGGAAAGGCGTAGTCACACGTTACATATACCTACCTACCGTAGCACCTTGACAACGTGTGACTACGCCTTTCCAAACATGAAAATTTATTCTACATAGTGAATATTGCATACTTCAGAATAGTATTGTATGACATTACTACTGTGTCCATTTACTTGCAACTACATTAGCAACTTTGTTCAGTTCAGTATTCTGAAAATCTTGTTTTATACTTTTTCAGCGTCGTTTTTTGTCGTAGTTGGGTTTTAGTTTTTAACTTTTTATTATTTGTACTATTTTGGTGTTAAAGTGTATTTGTGGCGCATATTATTAACAAAAGTTAAACTGATGAACTAAAAACTAGGTACTTGACATATTACATCTACACGTACATATAACAACATAAGCCCGAAGGCATATAGTGCAGAGGCCTTTTTATGGGAGATTTAGCCAGTTATCAAACTGTTTCCGCCTTCACCGCGTGGAGTTACTCCCAGCTTATGTCGTTTTCATTAGTGCATTACATATTCTAATAATGTTCACACTGCTACATTGCATAAAGCGATTCACAGTTCCCGTGATCCGCGCTTTACTCTTATCGCTCATATTTAACATCATTAAAGCATTCTTGTAATTATGTACAAGCATAAAGCACTCGTGAAGCTCTTTCACGTGATACCAAACACGGTATATTTATTTTAATTTTATATTAACATAGAACTTTTTGTCCGCTAGAGGGCGCAATACTAAATTTGGTGACAAGCTTTATAGCTCATAACTAACAATATCAAGGCCCTTCTAATGGTACTGGGCAGTGGTCTTATTCTGATAAGTAGTAAAGAAGCTATGAACGAAAAGATGTGAATTATATGCAACCAGCCCATGAATACAGGTAAAGTCACAGGCAAATGCTAGCAATATATATATATATATATATTCAAAATGTACAAGTAAAGCGCTTTCAAATGATACCAAACACGGCATATTTATCTTAACTTTATTTTTTTACTCTGTATGTTTTGTCCGCTAGAGGGCGCCACAGTAGATTTTGTTAAACCCCATATAGCCTATAACCAGCGGACAATTAAGACGCTTCGAATGATATATCATTTGTCGAATTCTGATAAGTAGTTTAGAAGTTACGAGGGAACAGATGAACATACATACATACATACATACATACATACATACATACATACATACATAGCCTGTCAAAATCATAACCCTCCTTTTGCTTTGCCGTAGTCGGGTAAAAACTTGCCAAATGTGACTCAAAATCACACACGAAAGTTTCCGTACCGTTATCTAGACAAAAAAAAACAGTTTTGCATGCTTTTTATGCTTCACTTGTATGCTTGCTTGCTTGCTTGTTTGTTTGTTTGTCCGTCTCTAACTCTTTGGACTACGAGTGAGCGGCTCATTACTGTAAAATGTCCCCCCGTTTTCAATACGTTCGTTGGCCGAGCGGTATTAATTTGTGCAGGCAAAGTATTTAGTTTAGATTTAGTTACTTGGGTAACGCATCATTACGAATTTTAGCACTTGCTATTCTGTCTGTTGAAGATCAAGAAAAGTTTAAATGAGAAAAAAGCGTGAGGCGCTTAATATACAAAAATTATTGCACAAAGCGCCTCACGCTTTTCTTCTCATTTATACTACTATATTGTTTATACATACAGTATGTTAACTAACAGAGGGCGTTCCCGTTAACCCGAAATAGTATAGCATACATACATGCTAAAAAAAATATTTCCATTCGAACACAATTTTTTTTTTTTAATTTTTCCAATAAGAAAATATTCAATAAAATTGTTAAATTGACATGTAAAAGAAACACACTGTACACGCGAACTTGAAAGACGGCAAGGTCGCAATTTGTTTATGATACTACGCTACTATTTTGATTTAAAACAGGAGGTTTCAAATTTATTTCCAATTAGAATTTTTTTTTTATTCGGATTTTTTTATGCTTATTTTTCTATGCTGATATTTTTATTTTAATCTATTAATGATATATATTAACGAGTTTAAGGGAACGCCCTCTGTTATTTAACATACTGTATACTATTGTAATAAATTAAATTTTTAATTTTAATTTTTTTTTAATTTTTTTTTTTTTAACTTTTTAGTTTGATATTCTTTAAGCATGTTTTTTAGTTTTTTAAACTATATTTATTATTTTTTTCGTTAGGTATAGTCGGCCACGGAAATACATCATCTATGAAAATTCCGACTGTCTAGCTTACGGTTCACGAGATACAGCCTTGCAATAGACAGACAAACAATCGAGTCTAAGTAAAAAAGGTCGTATTATAAGGTTATTGTTCCACTACGACCTGGCGTGAACGATTAAGCAAACCGTCAAAAAAAGTCCCAAGTAATTTGCTCATTTCCGTCCCAGACATGATGACAAACCGTGCAGTTTGTAAATCCCACCAGACATGCGTCACGATCTATTTTAGCTGTCGCATAGGGCGTCCAGACGTTACCCATTAGTTGTCCACGAAGGGAGCTATCAGATCTCTGACTACAATTTATGTGTCTTCAAGGCTAAAGTTCTTGATAAACAAGCGCTTTACTATCAACGATTGCATCACTGCTTACCATCAGGCGGGATTACGGCCAAGCGCGAGATTATAATTGTAAAAAAAAAGATGGAATAATTATAGCCACAGTTGTATTGAATTGGGAATTTTAATACGTAATGTTGATAAACAAATGGGATTTAATGCGTAAGCACTTCTTCACCACTTGCACAGTGCTTTCGTCCAAATAGCAGCATCTTTTTTCGATATTGTTAGGTCTTTATATAAATTCTGCCATTTGACCTTGAACTTTAACAGGCTGCGTAGATATAAATAATTAATGAGGAAAGGAAATCATGATAAGAAGTCACGGCCGATCTAAAAGCGATCCTGTTCTATTTTAGACTTGTCTATGCCTTCATTAAGTTCGTTGCATCTTTTTCTTTCCATTCCATTAAGACAAGGACTAAAGATAAGTATAATTTAATCCTGTCAAATTACTCCCCGCCTGACGTAAATTGACCTATTTTTGGCAGCCATGTTAAAAATCACGTCTAAGCTGTCTATGGAGTATCTTGATTTCACATGACATACCTACTAAAATAATATTATTATCTTCTATCGTTTTCTTAACGAAAAAGATGCATGAGACTGAAATTTATTTCATTTTATGATATTATAATTAACCGTGTGGTACCGGGCTTAGAATAGTACCAATCCATATCCTCCCGTGGGTGTCGTAAGAGGCGACTAAGGGAACTCTCACCAGCGAAGCGGGCAGCAGCGCTTCTCCTGTGGATTATCAAATTGCTGCGATCCTCGGCCCGCCTGCCAAGCAGATTTATTGTACACCCTGATAACCTACAATTATTGAACCCAAGATCTTAAAAGAGATTATAGAAAGATTTTAAGGTCTTTTGCCAGTCGTTTTACACGTGCAGCCTGTGGACCACGTATACCCAGCACGTATACAGCGACCTGCGCGTACCGTACAATAACGCATTCACGGTGCTCTTGGGGTTGCCGTTGTGCTGTAGCGCGTCAGGGTTGTTCGCGGATGAGATCATGCGGAAACGTTATGCTTCCATGATGGTGCGCTTGCCCTCCTCCTCCAATAGCATCCTGAACGTGTTTTCAGACCAGTGGGACTCGCCCCTCTTACGTAGGTGGATAAGAGTCCAGACCCACTTTAATTAATTTATTACTAACATTAGGCTAAGCTTTACTTTTACTAACATTAAATGCATATTTATGTATTTTATCCGAAATATTTTTTTAAATTTGAATATTTAAATTCTTTGGGAGTTTTCGTTGTGCCTCTTATTTCGCACTAGGGATTAGTGCGGTCGTTTTGGAGGACTGTCAAATATAATTTTGTCGTTCGAAAAGTGCTGATTCGCACCCTAATTAGAATAAATTAAGGAGCGGACGGGGCGAGAGCTAGTGATCGAGTAATAAGACTGAAAATCGCCACCGCCGTAACTGACGAATACATTGTCAAGAAGAATCCACTTAATTGATTAAAATCGGAACATCGTCACTTAACAGCTTATGAAAAACATGAAGTGTGTAAAACACGTGTCTTCGCCGGCACTTCACTTCAGTGTGCTAATACAATACACAATTCGAATTAAGAATCATATTATCAATGTCAGTTCACAGTTGTCAGTATCAGTATTATTTTCAGTCGACAGTCGGCACCCAACCGTGGTCGAGTGCACATGTTGAGCTAAACGCTCTGCGGGAACATTCGCGAGTAGTAAAATTAACATTTGTTTTAAAAATTGTATTCATAAATTACTGTAGTGTAGTGTGTATGTGTGTATTTTTAAGTTATTACTGGGTATGTAGTTTTTATTCGTAATCTTTTGTAATATTATTTTATTTTATTCGTAATCTTTTGTAATAGAAACATTTATCGTTGTCATCGTGAGACTGAAAATTACTTGCAAGATAAAAAAAAATGGGTTTTTGAGAAGTGACGAGTAATCGTGCTCTTTTGAAATTGAATTGAATAAACTATTAACCTCTTTATACATTCTATTGAATAAAAAGATGGTTCTATAGATAAACTATCGACTTACTATGACTAGTCTATAATATTGTTGTGTTGTTGTTAATTACAGTTCTGAAAAAAATTCTAGGACCTGTCTAGAAAATTATGAATGCACATTTGGAGGCCTATTCCCATACATGATATAAAACGTTCAAAATTTCGTTGCACTGTCAAATGTTGGGAAATACTTACGCGATTTTTTTTTGCGTGAATTCCTCTTCTGGTTTTTTACTATTTGTGAAAAATGAAAAGATCTATTGTTTCGTTCATAATTATCATTAAATATCTATAAAAGTATTGCACGATGTCTTCCACACATCTCTGTTAATTACATACTTTGGTATTCATCATTTGGTCTTTACCTAAAGTACATAATAATTGTCAAAAAGATTCTGACGAATTGAGAACCTCCTCCTTTTTTGAAGTCGGTTAAAAATATAGTAGTTTATATATAGTAGTTAATATATGTATAGTAGTATCATACTAATTATTTTCGTTTTCATAAAAATAAAAAAATAGGTATTATCTCAGAGTCAGTTGATAATAATAATTTAAAGTAATAATTAATCTTAGCAGGTGGGACAGTTTTTGTTTTTTACTTTTTTTGTTCAATATTTATTGGTTTCCTATAGTAAATAGTCTCATTTACTTTTTTTTTTTAATATAAAACCCGCTAATTGTATTTGGAATTAGTAATGGAAATATGTTTTAGTAATAAAGTGGGATATTCCAGTGTATTTCTTTTTTTTATCTTCTATTCATATTATAAATCAAAGTCGCCTTTCGTGTCAGCTGTGTGACCTCGTTATTCATCAAAACTACGTCGTAAGATTTATATGTATAATAAATTAATATTCAACATATTATCAAAGAAATTTCTATGTTTATCAAGTTGTACACAAAACACGGGCGGGGTGAATTTTCCAAAAGCTTTTAGACAAATTAATTTCAATGGCTGACGTCAATCTTATCAATATATTTGAATAGTACATTTAACTGATAGGTATCGAAGTAAAAATTAATATTAACACACCTAGATATATTCAAGCTTGTAACTTTATGTACGTACGGCAGCAGGTCAAGCTATCCGGAACTGTCAAATTTTCTTAAATATTTGACAGTGTCTGGTAGCTTGACCTGCTGTCGTCCGTACTGTAAAGTTCTGTCTAAAAGTTCAAAAATTTCGATAATTATTTATGCTAGTCACTCTAAAGTCAACTTAGAAGACAGACTCCGTGGCGTAGCGGTAGCGGATGCGGCCGCTGCGCAAGGTGGCGCGGGTTCGATCCCCGCACAGTGCAAGTATTTGTATGCATTGCACTGGTCTGGTCGTGCCTCGGAAAGCACGTTAAGCCGTTGGTCCCGGTTGCCATACGATCATCAAGTGGCAGTCGTTACGGGTTGTTGGAGCCCTCAAAAGTCCAAAAATTGGTCTAACTGCAATGCTTCGATGTCGCCTTCGGGTTGTGGAGGTTAGACGGCAGTCGCTCCACGGAAAATGTCGAAGTTTAGCCATATCAGCAGTTGGACTGGTAAAGCGGACCCCAGACTCCAAAGCTGAAAAGGCTTCGGATGCGACTGGGATTAACGCTGGGATGATGATGATGACTCTAAAGTCAACTTAGTAACCATTAAATTAGAGTTTATATTTATTTACCGTGAAATGACATCAATTGCCAATTCAAATGAATTTCCCTAACGTATTTTGAACCATACAAACTTTACTATATTTGGACAACATTTCATTTTACAGTCAATAGGCATTCTTCAATGAAAATGTTGCAATAAATAAATAGCTTTTATAATTATTTTGTTTACCTATTGTACATTGATAAAATATTAAACAGATACGATATATTCTAACAAACTGACCAAAAAAATGTGCCGAACACAGCAGCAGCACACATGCATATTTTTATTCGGCATACATTGGTACAGTGTGAGTGAGATGGGGCGCAATCTAAAGCATAGAGAAGAAAAAGACGGCTAGTGTTTGTCGTTTGCGCTGTTAGTGTTTATCGTTTGTTTTTACGAGTGTATCGAGAGTGACTAAAGCGAGATACAGGACTTACTTCCTTTTGTACGCTTCATTTTTAGTGCGCTAGTGACATATCTACCTTAGTTTAATATTTTATCAATGCTATTGTATGTTATTAATAAGTGTTACAATTATTGTTAGATCAGCATATTATTTCATTTGTTTTATTTATTTATTTTGATCCACCAAAACCGTTTACACTGAATGTGGTACATAAAAAGACGCTAACTACATGTTGGGTTCCGTATCCAAAGGCTAATAGTAAGACTCTGGCTGTCACCAGGCTATAATCTCATCATCATCATCATCGAAAGCCGTCCACTACTGTGTGGCTACCATAAGTTTTTATTTCGAGACTCGATCGTGGATATCGAGCGCGTTTGACTCATCGATTGGCCCGCTTCAAGGTTGTAAGAACTCTCAACCAAGAGAGCGCCAAACGCGCTCGATATCGACGATCGAGTCTCGTAATGGAAACTCATGGTTGCCATACTGCACATAGGTCTCCACCAAGGAGCTCCACGACGAAGGTCCAGCGGTTTTCCGAGACCTTCACTAAGTCGTCGGTCCACCTTGTCGGGGGCCTATCCACCCTGCGTCTTCCGGTACGTCCATGTCACTCGAGAACCCGTCGGCCACATCGGACATCGGTCCTACGGGCAATGTGCCCGGCCCACTGCCACTTAAGTGTTGCAATTCTTTGGGCTATAATCTCATGATACGTTATATCTGGACAGTTGAAATTTTAAGATGAGGTACATATTTCTGTTGCCACTGTATTCACAAGGACAGTTTTTTTATATACATAGACGTATAGATCAATATCTATGTATAAAAAAAAAACTGTTGAAAAAAAAGAACACTTGGCCGGATTGCTCATGCAAGGTCAGTGCACTGCTACTAATCAATTCATTAGAGCCATAATAATGGTTCTAAGTTTTTATTAAAAAAAGCCACCATGAAGGTCAGAAAACTCGTCAAGAGGTTCAATTCACTATATCTTACAGCACCGCGGCATTTAGGTACAGACGACAGCACAGCACGTCAAGCTACCACAATCTGTCGGATTACTTTATTAGATTTTCAACTTTATCTCTTAAGCAATAAGACTCGAGGTTGATTGGGAATATTTGACAGTTTCGGGTAGCTTGACCTGCAGCTGTTGTCCGTACATTTATTTTCCGCGTCGTTTACGCGCATACATACACCCGCTGTAAACTCAAATTCCCAGTGCTGCATTTCCATAACAAACAACGCAAAACGCCATGTATTCGACCTGTCCTGAGGTTTAATTTTTGTTAGATCATCACATGCAGCAGCAATTTATAGTAACCAAGACTCTGATAAGACATGGATGCTGCGCGTTGTAATATGAACTGCTTCACATTTTCGTTGTTCGTGCAGTTTTTGTTCCGTCTCTCGAATCAAATCAAAGCATTTATTTCAAAGCACTTTACAGGCACTTTTTCGGTCAGTCAGTGATGAAGCTAGTCGCCCATTACAGAACGTAGGTCTCTATGGAGAAGAATGAGCGAGCAACGCCACGGATACTGTTTTGTGTATTCTCTAAGTCTCAACGCCTGTCCGAAAGTCTTATAGATGTATCTTGTAAAATAAATTTCAAAAAATTATGTCTTAATTATGTCTTATACTCATAGTATGTCCAGACAGGACACTGATTAGCAAAAGCCTGTAACTTCGGCCCGAACTGCATTTTGTACTTAGGTTACAGTTCTTCTCGCCCGCGCCCCACACAGTGTAACATAAATCAACATAACCTCTGCCGCCTTATCACTGTGTATTTATAAAAAAAAACTTGACTAATCCATCGCCTCGTAGTAATTATCAGCCAAAATGATATCTTGCCAACAGCAAACATTCTAAAGAAAAACGTCATTATAGAAAATTCCGACAAACATTTCCAAAAAACAACAATACTGTGGAAAAGTGACTCATTGAGTACTAATAACCCCTGAGGGTGTTTCCATATTTCACCACGCCCTAGTCTCAAAACCGCTATTACAATAGTGTCAGAATAGTCTATCAGTGATCTCATAATGATGGATTTTCACAAGTTTCGTAATCTACTAACAAAATGGCGTCATTATGACTTTCCAGTGGTCAATCACTGACACTGCTCTTCATATTAATAAACGTTCAAATTGAGTATTGGTTTTTAGAAAATCGTTTCTATTAACGGGTTTTATAATAACGGCAATACGGCAATGTCATTCTGTGACCATTCCTTTACGAGACGACTGAGATAATTGATCGATCATTATGAATATAGCAGATTACGAACTTTTAAGCACAGTGACAATGGAATCGTGTTGCAATGGCAATTTTATAAAAATAGCAGATTAGGGCCTGAAGAGAAATGTCGAAACACGCTCAGGGGTCACCTTGCTTTGTATTGGGTTTCTGTACCCAAAGAATAAAACCAGCCCCCTAATCGGCGAACACATTTTTGCCAAATGATTGCGACTAGTTGGCATACAAATACAGTCTTTTTATTCGTCAATGCAGGTGTACAATACAAAAGGTGTTATAGTTACAGGAAGTTCGCTACATTGTGCCTGTGGGCATACGAAAATTATTTTAAACACACTCAGCAGCACGCAATGACAAAAAAATAAATAAAAAAGTAAATAAAGGGGCTAGTGGCTACGTAATGACAACCGCATAAATCGATCGCTCTGTTTAACTACTTATCGTTAAGAGTACTCAGAAGTCAACCAGTCTGAACAAGGAATATCGTATTACTGTGTACAGTAACTGGGTTGTGGAGGTCAGATAGGCTGTCGGTCCATGTAAAATACTGGTATTCAGTTGAATCCGTTAAGACTGGAAGCTGACCCGAACTCAATTTGGAAAAGGGAATTACTTGTGTAGAAATGATTCCCTGTTGAATAAAGAATAACATTTCATAAGTATGAATAACAAACATGAGAGTTTAGCATAGATAAAATATTACCAGAGATATAAGACCTCGTCTCCTGGCGGGGTGCCATACTGCTATCCTTGTACCCACGTTGTTGGACACCGTCTGACGTTTACAGTTTCGGGGCTGTAATTTGTCAACGTTTCAATCCCCCAAGCCAATTTTGTTCGTGTTTAAATGGGCTCTGAAAAACATATCTAGAATAGTTTTTTAGAAAGCCCTCACAAATCACCTTCTTACACAAAACTCTCCATTGCTCCATAGAAACGATTCTGCAGCTCACGCCAGACGAACGATTCTGTTGTCAATAGTGTCAATCCCTTAGTTCCAATGACGTCCTCCGTTGCGCAACGGTCAACACGCCTGCCTGCGACGTGGAAGCCCCGGGTTCGATCCCCGGCCAGGTCATGGTGGAAAACTATATTTTCCAGATTGGCCTGGGTCTTGGATGTTTATCTATATATGTATCTATTATAAATATAGTATCGTTGAGTTAGTATCCCATAACACAAGTGTTGAACTTACTTTGGGGCTAGCTCAACTGTGTGATTTGTCTATAAATAAAAATTTAAAAAAAAATTGCAGTTCATCTGACTAAATTTTTATGGGAGAGTAAGAGATAATTCAGAACGTACATATGTTACCGGCCAAACCCGATTTCAACAACACTAGTCAAAACTAGTCTATCCTGAAATCGGGTTTGGCCGGTAACACATGCATGCATAATGACACTGCAGGAATAAGGGTAGTAGGAACTTGCGTTCACTTCGGGACTTCCAACGACAGTAGGTCAAACTACCCGAAGCTGTCATATATTCTCAATCAATCTTGAGCCTTAATGCTTTAGCGATAAAGTACTTTAACTTCTTCGTTAAAATTATAATGTGAAAATATTTAGATGGAGCTTTCTTTTTTCTGACAGTGAAAAATTGTATAGGGCCAACTAACCCATTTTCCACGACGAACCGTAACTTTCACAGCAAAATATGCGGTTTTAAGTTAAATGATAAGCGATAACGGTTCACCAACGGAAAACCGCAAAGTTTGACGTCAGATATACATTAATCTATGGTCGTTTCCATAAATTGAAATATTCAATATCTGGTGATAGGCTGAATGTAAGAGTTGCCTTTGTGTCGTAATCAGTCCATTAATAAAAACTATTTACTAAAAGATAGAAACCGACTTCAAAAAAACGATTAAAAGGAAAATATAACTTTATTTTTGTCATGGCTCTAGAAGTCGGTGGTGACCTAAAGAACAGAAACCTCGTGATACCGATTTTATTTCGTGCATTTCAGTGTCTTAGTCGAAATTCGAAAATTACTTTTTCACCTCATAAAAACAGTGGCAGCCATAACCCATGTCAGAATAAGTTATCATCAATACGAAAAAATACTGTATCTTAAAAACTACTAAACCGATTTTGATGAAACTTGCAATTTCCAAGTTGAACTTATAACTAGTACAACAAAAAAGAATGACTTAAATCGGACTTGTAGCTCCGGAAATATGTGCGCACAAACATAAAAACTTACATACATACACTTTTGAAATTTCTCACATTTTGTTCAGACTCTGATATAGACTAAAATTACGAAAACTGGGCAGTTTTGAAAATATTACATACATACGGGTCGAATTGATAACCTCCTGTTTTTTGAAGTCGGTTAAAAAGTGTGCGCAATGTCTTCGAACCACTCCATAGTTTTAATAAATTACAATTTTAAATTTCGAATGCGTGTAACGGAGGTTTCTTCAAATGTGAGGTATAAAAAGTTAAAAGACATTATTGTTAGCGCATTGTATTGCGTTTTAATTTTAATGTATAATCTGTGAAGTTTGTGGCATAAAGGTTCGCGTTATTTATTTATTTATTTACTAGCTTTCCGCCCGCGGCTTCGCCCGCGCGGAGTTCGGTTATATCGCGCTTTTTAGATTTCCCTCGGGAACATCAAATTTTTCTGGGATAAAAGGCAGCCTATGTTCTTTCTCAGGGTCTAAAGATTGTCTGTGCCAAATTTCGTCAAAATCGGTTGAGAGGTTTAAGCGGGAAAGCATAACAGACAGACAGACAGAGTTACTTTCGCATTTATAATATTAGTATGGATTTATTTATTTATTCTTTCGCACAAAAAAAAAGTACAGAGGCGGACTTAATGCCTTAGGCATTCTCTAACAGTCAACCATAGGTGGTGAAGAGATTAGTAACAGGTGCTTTAATTGAAAACATTATAATGAAAACATACTCGTTATTCTTTAATTGCTGTGAAATAAACGCATACCTACACTAAAGTCATCGTTGTACATTTAGATGGATGCGTGTTACTCTTTCATTCAAAAACTACGGAACGGATTTGGATGAAATTTAGCACATGGACAGTTTTGGATTAAACACATAATATATTTTTATCCTGATATTCCTATTTGCGTGAGTGAAACCGAGAGCAGCTAGTATCATCATTATATTATGTATAAAGATTCTACCACCAACTTCTTTAAAAGGCAAACATGCGTGCTTCATCATGGCGTAGGGAAAACCGCAGAAGATGACATATCCTGAGATAAATCATAAAATAAACGACCGAGGCTCCCCACGCTGTACCTAAATCATATAAGTTCCAATAGGTACCTAATATGAATCAGTACAATAAATTATATTCATTAATAATGACGAAAAAAAAAACTTGAATGTAAGGAAAAAGGCTATGTAGGTAAATAGGTTTTGTAGGTATACAAACTTATTTATGTTTACTTTATCCTTTCATTCAGGTTTTTTTTTTTCATTTATTGAGGATAATGCTAAATAGTTTAAATGCTTCGAGCGGTTGAAATAGACAGGCAATTCATAAGGAAAATCAAAATAAAGTGTCTTTGGAGAATCCCGCTCTACATGATCCGTCGGCAGTTTTTTTTTTAATGGCTTATTGTCGCAGCCAGTTACCTAACGTAATTTTACCTAAGTTACGTTACAAATAAAAATTAATAATGTCAAAGTAGAAAATACATAACATAAAAATCCATACTAATATTATAAATGCGAAAGTACTCTGTCTGTCTGTCCGGCTTTCACGCCAAAACTACTGAACCGATTTTGATGAAATTTTGCACAGACAATCTTTAGACCCTGAGAAAGGACATAGGCTACCTTTTATCCCGGAAAATGCTATATTCCCGAGGGAAATCTAAAAAGCGCGATATAACCGAACCCCACGCGGGCGAAGCCGCTGGCGGAAAGCTAGTAATAAATAAATAAAATTAAAGTATATCTGCTTATAATGTCAAAATACATAACATGCACACAAATAAAATTTAAATATTTGTTTATAATGTCAAAAAACAGTTTTTTGGGTTTTTTGTATCCAAAGGGTGAAAACAATGTTATAAGGGAATACCTTGACCTTTACTATTACTTTGTAAAAAAAAATTGGATACTAAAAAATTATTGATATACTTTTTTATATTAGAACTAGCTTTCCGCCCGCGGCTTCGCCCGCATGGAGTTCGGTTATATCGCGCTCTTTAGGTTTCCCTCGGGAACATCAAATTTTTCCGGGATAAAGGTAGCCTATGTTCTTTCTCGGGGTCTAAAGGTTGTCTGTGCCAAATTTCGTCAAAATCGGTTGAGAAGTTTAAGCGGGAAAGCGTAACAGACAGACAGACAGAGTTACTTTCGCATTTATAATATTAGTATGGATAAGTCAATGAGAGAGTTTTCGGGGAAAGTTAAGCTGAGTGTCACGCTCATTTTTCATTGGACTTTTAAATTATTTCTAGCGTTGTTTATTAAATAAAAGTGTAATTTATGTAGTAAAAATTGCATTCAGTAAATAATAATAAAGAACATTGAGTTATCGCAGCATAGTGGCTTTATCATGACTTTGCCTCAAACCTCCCTCGTAGACGGTGCACGCGGCCGTCTTTTTCGACATGAATGAAAATTCATTACGTGACATTGGCTAAATGCACAAACCCTGCGAATCCAAAAAAAAATAAGGCAATGAATTTGTTTTCCAACATGCACGTGAACAAACTTGCGAGTACAAACTAATTTTTAAATAACACATCAATAATTGTCTTATTTGACTTTTATGGGTTTCGCCACCTGTGCTAATTGGGTGCAAATTATAAATTGTACAATTTTTTATACATATACAAATTGGAGACAACAATACAACGTTTGTTATTTTTGTTTTGGATTCGAAATCATCAAATGACCTCTCCTGTTCTGGTCGGAGCGGCAGGGCGTGTCAGACTTTTACTGACAAAAACCAACCCTTGTTCCTTTACTTGCCTGTGCGAAGGTCAGGGCCACGGTTGCTTTTTTAATCAACCCGCAAATAAGCATTTGCACTTAGACATCTAGACTTAATTGCGAGACGCCATGAACAGTCAAGACCTATGACTGAACTACCTAACGATAAGGACGAAGAGTTTTGCCTCGTCTTTTATAGCGCGTTCATCGAAGTACTGGAACAATTTACCTGCGTCGATCTTCCCGTCCTACTACAACCGTCACTGCTTACCATCAGGCGGGATTTCGGTCAAGCATGGATGGGCGTACCGAGGAGGGGGAAAGGCAGGGGGAGGCAGCTCTCCCCCCCCAAATGGAAATTTCGCAGAACATGTATGAACTCCCTGATTTCTAAACAAAGTATAAATGAGGATTTATCTCTAACTTGCTAAGTAAGCCACGCAGTAGACAGTGACAGTACGGTGTAATTGCCAAAAAACCGTGTTCGACTACAGCGCACAAAGATTATTCACTTAAAAAAAATGACTCACCTAGGCCGAACTTGCCCACCCCCGGGCCTGACTTGCCCCCAAATCAATTTCAAATCGGACCAGTAGTTCCTGAGATCGGACCAGTAGTTCCTGAGATTAGCGCGCACAAACAAACAAACAAACTCTTCAGCTTTATACAGTATGTAAAATAACAGAGGGCGTTCCCTTAAACTCGTTAATATATATCATTAATAGATTAAAATAAAAATATCAGCATAGAAAAATAAGCATAAAAAAATCCGAATAAAAAAAAATTCTAATTGGAAATAAATTTGAAATCTCCTGTTTTAAATCAAAATAGTAGCCTAATATCATAAACAAATTGCGACCTTGCCGTCTTTCAAGTTCGCGTGTACAGTGTGTTTCTTTTACATGTCAATTTAAAATTTTTATTGAATATTTTCTTATTGGAAAAATTTAAAAAAAAAATTGTTTTCGAATGGAAATATTTTTTTTAGCATGTATGTATGCTATACTATTTCGGGTTAACGGGAACGCCCTCTGTTAGTTAACATACTGTATATTAGTATAGATATACTAGTTTTGCTGATTGACCACAATCCCGCCTGATGACTATTCATTCTAGCCTGACACTCAAATTGTAGTCCGACGGAACCACAGCCGCTGGCAAATTGTTCCAGTCCCTCGATGTACGCGGTATAAAAGACAAGGCGAGACGCTTCGTTCTGTTCGCTGTGGTGTCAACAACGTAAGGGTGGAAACTCGCCGTACGACGGGTCGTCCGATGATGGAATGGAAATGGGGGATTAAATCACGCAATTCCCTCGTAAGTCGGTAAACTCTCCAAAATGCATCCTATAGAACACCGTGCTGGCTGGATCACAGGCTGGCTACTCTTTGCCTGTGCTTCAGGCTTTGGAGACCGTTGTGACCTAAATCTGGGTCGCCAATTAGCCTCTTCGCACGCCTCTCCACTGAATCCAAAGTAGCCAGGTGGAATTCTGCAGTACTAGCCCAAATGTGGCTGCAGTACTTCCACACAATTAAACTCATTGCTATTGATTGATAGTATATTACGCAATTACCCTGCGGGGTTCAATTCACAGTTCAAGTAAAGTGTTATTGAGTTTTACCTTCTGGAATTTCTCTGTGGCTACTTTTGGTTTTATGTATATCTGGTTAATAGCAGTAGGGTAGCCTCCATAGGACCTAAACACTGCGGAAATGTGAGTGCACTGTGTATGTATAGGTTTATCTCTACTTAACGTTTCGGGAATTACAGTCCTGATGTTATGTTATGTGTAAGTCGCAGGTTTCATTAGCTGTTTAATTAACAACACACTTTCTGTAAGGGTCAAAAGTGCTGTACCACTTTTGACACATATTGTAAGAGTGAAAAGTGTACTCCACTTTAGTATCTTACTGTAAATAGATACATATACAACTTTTTTTAAGCTAAACCCGAAACACCTGTCCAGTATTTTTAAGTAAAGAATCTATGTACCACATTTCAAAAAGATAGAACGAAAAACCACAAAGTTATGAGCTTGCTATACTACTTGGTTGTCCCATCAAAAATATGGTCAAAGCTCCGCTCAAGCGGGCGAGCGCGGTGCATTGACCTCTGGTGTCAGCTGTTTGCTGCAACAATTTCTAAATGTATTTGGGAAAAAATATAACATGGTGTAAAATTGAGTGGAATCGATTCGGTTGCTTATTCTGAACAAACTGTCGTGTAAGTTTTCTTTCCCATTCATGTATCTTTCTCACTCATTCATTCATTCTCTTTTTCGTTGTATTGTAGCATTTGTAGCCTCCACCTTGTTAGTTGTTGATTACCTATTTTGTAATAGTTATCAATTATTATTTAAAAACTGATTGTAACCATCTTTTTTCGTGACTTATGGCAATTATTACGATAGGGAATAAAAATAAAACATGGATAATTATAATAGATATGGCAGTGC
Organism: Sesamia nonagrioides; assembly: GCA_017933935.1. Classification (NCBI taxonomy): domain Eukaryota; kingdom Metazoa; phylum Arthropoda; class Insecta; order Lepidoptera; family Noctuidae; genus Sesamia; species Sesamia nonagrioides. The sequence continues at coordinate 12,531,124 of JADWQK010000551.1, forward strand.
TAGTCACTTATCATCAAATTAAAGAGAATGACTTAGCCGTAATAGTGACCATGTTCTCTGTAGGTATACTAATAGGCAGATTACAGCAACCGTATTGTTTTTTTTTTGTAATTTTCTTAAGCAATGTACTTTTGGCAGTGACGACAGCAAGTCAAGCTATACGAAACTGTCAAATATACCCAATAAACCTTGAGCCTTAACACTTTAGAGATAAAGTTGGAAATCTAATAAAGAAATCTAACAGATAGTAGTAGCTTGATGTGCTGTACGTCTGTACATACATCCGACTAATATTAAAAATGCGGAAGTTTGTGTGTATGGACGGACGTTCGTTACTCTTTCACGCAAAAACTACTTAACGGAATTAGGTGAAATTTGGCACATAGATTTTTTTTATAACCAGGAATGACACATAGGATTTTTGTTCCGATATTCCCGCGAGATCGAATCTATAGTATTAAAAATGTTGATACTCCTTACTAAAACTGGTTATCACGACTATCAAATATACATATACTTACAATTACAACACAACAAGCGGCACCAAAGGTTTCTGGTCAGCCTCCGTGGCGTAGCGGCAGCGAACGCGGCCGTTGCACAAGGAGGCGCGAGTTCGATCCCCGCACAATGCAAATATTTGTATGCATGAATATGAATATTTTCACTGGTCTGGTCGTGCCTCGGAATGCACGTTAAGCCGTTGGTCCCGGTTACCATACGAACATTTAGTGGCAGTCGTTACGGGTTGTCGAAGCCCTCAAAAGTCCAACAATTAGCAATGCTTCGATATCGCCTTCGGGTTGTGGAGGTCAGACTGCAGTTGCTTCACGGAAATATCGAAGTTTAGCCAAAATTAGCAGTTACACTTGTAAAGCGGACCCCAAACTCCAAAGCTGAAAAAGCTTCGGATGCGACTGGGATTAACGCTAAGATGATGATGATGAAACGGGACCAAAGGTTTAACGTGCTTTTGTAAACACGGAACGATCTCAGTTTATAAAAATGGGAACCTATCTATTGACCAACCCCGGCAAGCGTTGCTTAACCTATTCGTTCGACCTGTGTGGCTGTTTTCATTTAACGACCAGCCTCTCAACATTTTATTAACCTATCAATCTTTATTGTTTCAGATAGCACGAACCACGACTGCACATAAACCTAGCTAGACCGCTGTTCGCAACAAAAACCTACCACAGACCCAAAAAATTACGACGAAGAAGAAATAGACTATAAAAGTCCGCAAGACTCAAAACTGCATGTGATATTAATTTTATTTAAAACAAAAAAGTATTTATTCTGACTGCATTTAGAATACAGAATTCGCTTTTTAAAAAAAACCGCCATTCGAATAGAATTAAACATAGATTAAGACACAGATAATCTAGAAACCAGTGATAGACAAGCAAAAAGGCTGGATCGAAGAAGGCTGCATGCGATAAAATCGGACAATAAAATGAAGGACAGTATGAAATCCTGCCAGCACGCATTATCAGAGGACGTTGTGTACAAAGAAGTTGTTGTTATCGGTAAGTTATTATTGTAGGATGTAGTGGCAAAACAGAATAGGTTTAAATGAATGGAAGGCAACATACGAAAGGTTTGATGTGAGTCGAAACGCCATGCGTGATCTGCTTGGTAATGTTTTTCAGAAAAATTCAGGTATACTGGCAACCGGCTTGTGCTTGACCAGCATAACACACTACATCTACAACTCATAACACACTATACCAAATACTACCAACCTAAATTCCAAAAAATTGTTTGCAAACCGCAATAAATGTTAATGAAATCCAGATATATAACCTAAGCAGTCGCCTCTCCGCTGTAAGGACGTAAACAGGGCAAAATGAGTATTGTAATGTTATCTGGTGGCGTTCTCTGATTTCTGTCCTCTCCCATGTATGGCAAAAGTATTCTGCGAAAATTGACTTGTACAGACGCCATCAAATTAAATAGGGTATTTGACTAAAAAAAACTAATTAGTCCGTCAGACAGATTTCCAAAAAATACTAGACACGTATTTTTTCTTTTTTCATATAAACAAAAAAATGACAAATATAAAAGGCATTAAAGATCAGGAGTGGTGGCTGGTGACGTCACTGGTCGCTAAAAAGTGTAGCGTCCAGTGACGTCACACGAGTTTTCAAAGCGCTGTGTCGTCTTAATTTTTTGTTTATATGAAATCTGTCTGACGGACTAATTAGTTTTTTTTTTTACTCAAATACCCTATTACCCGGAGCTGTCAACTCCCAATCAACCTTGAACCTTAATTCTAAAGTTGAAAATCGTCCGTATAATTTTCCATACAATCCATTTTGTTGTCAATACCACTTGCCCTCTTTACCATCAATCAGTTTCGTTACAAGTGAAGCCACGACTCAGTGGAATATTTCCGTCACCCCGGCCCGGCGCACGCGCACGAGACGATCAGACGAAGCAATTGACCCTCCACCCCGCTGATATACTGATAATTTTCAAAGTATATGTTGCCCATTGGTATACGACAGTCATATAACAATTCTGCGCACGCGATTTACTTGCCAAAAATGTAAACAAAAATGAGTTTATGGAATAATAACTTTTAATTCGGAGAAAATAAGGTTTTATTTATCCTCCAACTTAAATAAACATTGTAATACTAATTATGATTTTGGCACTAGTTACAAAACGGTAGGCGAACATTATATCAGGAATGAAGTAGATTTGTTGATAACTCAGACCACTTAGAGCTGATTCATCGTTATCATTATTTCTTGCATCCGGCTGTTTTGGACGCCATAAGGCGCTGATCTTACCCTGATCAGGGCAGATAATAACAAAATGATTTTTACTATGGCTGACAAATCGCGCACAATACGGCCATAGAACTGAAAATAAACTCTTGAATTTATTATTGTAAAAGGCGTTTGATATCAATCTCGATCTGTCAAAAAATACCATACCACATACCACCACATTATTTCATCGCCCCTGCTCTCAAACTGGGGAAAGTAAATTAATATCGTGATGAAATCGACATGTCCACCATGTGAACTAGAAATTCGAAGACATGTGGCATTTACTATCCCGCACTGGCTCGCGTAATTGATTAGAGTTCCTCTTCCAGAGAAGAAGCCTGTGTTGGGAAATTACTAAGCTGATTATGTTAATCTTTCCCTATATTTTGACAAGTCTTTGGACAATAATCGTCGCTGTAATGAGCAATCCCGTGTGGTACCGGCTTAGAATAGTACCATCCCATATCGTACCGTGGGTGTCGTAAGAGGCGACTAAGGGAACTCTCACCAGGGAAGCGGGCAACTGCGCTTCTGTCATCATCATCTCAACGTTCAGTCCGGGTTGCATCCGCAGCCTTCGCGTTGGATTCTTCCTCTCCCCCAGCGGAGGCGAAATAATATTTTTTTAAAAGAATGTCCATGGAGTTTCGTGCACGTTCTTCTCCATAGAGATCTACGCTTTGGAACGTACAATTTAGCTTCACTTTTCTTGGACTGACCGACATTGACTATTCAAAAGCACCAACGGATGGTTAATTTGAAATAAACAATTTTAATTTGATTTGAATGTATCACTCATACATTGATTTTACTTCAAACTTTAGCGCGATACGAAATGTGATGGAAACTGGAACTACTAACTTTAACTGGAATACATACGAACAAGAGTTGAACTTCTAATGTTTTATTTAGCGCGATTACTCCCCTGATTTCCGATTATGTAAAACAACAAAGCATTGTTGGTTGTTTACTCTCTGGCGTCGTGACCATGACCAACACAGTGCAGTTTCACGGATGACTTGTAACACTAGCTGTGTTTTACATACCGCTACGTCCTTCGCCCATCCCGATCCGTTACATTACGTCCCAGAGTGTTCTAAAACTGTCACGATTCGGTGACCGAGATTATCGTGAGGCTGTCAGTAATTAATGCTGACTTCTATTATTAATGCGAAATAACAAAGATGAAACAGTATTTATTTATTTTTGTTTTATTTTTCTTTGTGGTCCATCATTTTTCTCAATGATGTCTCCTCCAAACAGTTTAAAACAGTATTTTTCAAACTTGTTCATGGCTCGGCCCGCTTTTTTTTGTTTGGGATGGGAAATCATCAAATGGACTATCCCGCTCTAGGCGGAGCGGAAGGGCGTGAGAGACTTTTACTGACTAAAACCCACCCGTGTTTCTTCACTTGCCTGTGCGCCAGGGCCACGGTTTCTTTTTTAACCAACCCGCAACCCTGACCCAGGAGGCATCGGTTTTCGTGGACCCTGTCACGATGTGCTGACATCTCTTTTAGGCGCGCGTGAAACACAACGCGCCGTCGACTCGGGCCTGGTCCTTACCGGGCGGCGAGCTGCCCACTGCTCAACACCCGCAGGCCCGCGCCTACGGCGGTGGCCGGGAGTTTGATGCTGTCTTCCAACCAGGGCGTCTCGTGCGGCAGTGACACGGCTCCCAAAAAATTATTTTGTGACCCTCTTCCCTCCCCTGCTTCTAAATTGGTATTTCAGGCTGTCACTTTGGATACCTTTTAGAATAGAAAAACGAAATTCCCACAATTAACTACCGAAACTTTGAAGTCTTTGATTCCATTTTGAACCTCCTACTTATAATTTTAAAGAAACTCCTTTTCTATGAAGCTTGGCAAACCTCTAGGGGATCGCGACCCACACGTAAAATAAATACAACACCCTCTTATTTCTCAGTCATTTTATGGAATAATTTTCATCCCAATGTTTCCATTTGTCTTTAAGCGATTACCTACAGTCTATATGTCAAATGAAGCCGAGTGCATCAGCTAGTTACAGCTCAAAATTTAAACTTAATGACTTCTAATTAGATATTGGCCGCGAGCCAGCTTTTGTAGAGAATCTTACTCAAATTATACATAGAACGACCCACTTTTCAATTGTTTTATATTTGTGACTGGTGACCAATATTATATAAGAAACTAGCTCCGCCCTTCGGTTTCACCCGCATCACCCGCCTCTCGTGCCTAACGAATGTATATACGAAATTTCATTAAAATTGGTTCAGCTGTTTTGGGGAAGTTCGAGGACAAACACTGTGACAGGACAATTTTATATATTAGAGGGAAGTCTAAGTAATCATTCAGTTTAAAAAACGGAAACTTTATAGGAGTTGAATTTAAATTATATTTTGTTGTTGACATTGTGATGAGTTTTAAATGCTAATCTTTGACGATAGTGGACGACCAAGGAGTTTACTTAAATTTTGAATTGAGCTGCACGATTTCTGTTAAATGCATGAATTGATTAGATGACTAGACGGATCCCCTCAATCTGTGTACTTCGTTTCTGAAAACACCATCTCAGACATTTGAAACGAACTACATATATGGTCTTCTTCTCTTTTAATGAATCCATACTAATATTATAAATGCGAAAGTAACTCTGTCTGTCTATCTGTTACGCTTTCCCGCTTAAACCGATTTTGATGAAATTTGGCACAGATAATCTTTTGAACCTGAGAAAAAACATAGGGTACCTTTTATCCCGGACAAATTTGATATTCCCGAGGGAAATCTAAAAAGCGCGATAAAACCGTACTCCACGCGGGCGAAGCCGCGGGCGGAAAGCTAGTTGAATATATAAATGGAATTATATTAATATCACTTGATTAATTGTGGAAAATAATAGAGCTGTATTATTTATTATTGTTATTATATAGTCTTCATATTCACCAATATGTCATCCCCTGTCAGCCTTTTTCCCAACTTTATTGGGATCAGCTTCCAGTGTAACCAGATTCAGCTAAATACTATTATTTTACATGGAGCAAATACCTATCTGATCTCCACAACCCAGTTATTGGGGAATACCTATCTGATCTCCAAAACCCAGTTTTTTTTTAATAGTTATAAACTAGTGCTTAACTGCAATCCCGCCTGATGGTAAGCAGTGATGCAATAGTTGATGGTAAAGCGCACTAGCTTATAAAGCCTATTCACTCAAAAAAACTGAGCGAATAAGAAGGAAGACGGCAGTTGAGCGAGGTGATGCAATGTTTAATCCAACAACACGACCAACGATGCTGCGCCAGAGGATGATCTGGAGACCCTCCACGACCAAACTCCCGACACAACAACATTAGGCACATCATACCCGGCACACATCGCAACACAACTGCTCAGACCCGTCCACCGTACGGCTTCACCAGACATCATGCCGGAACACGACGAATCGCTTGACGGCAAGACATTGTCAGGTGGGTGGTAACTTCTGCCGACAGCCGATGTTATGGCCTACCACCGAGAAAAGTATAGCTTAACCTGATGGATCGACCTGCGCGACTGTTTTCGTCTAGCCACGAGCCCCTCAATCATCAATATTATGTCTTTAAAAGAGACTGTGACCTCTAAATTTGTTTCGGCCTTTCTTCTTAGAGTAGTCGGATAGGAAACGCTGACCTCAAGGTTTTTAATTATGATTGACGTGTAAAAGTGTTTGTACAAACCTACTTACAGAATAAAATAGTTTATCTTTTATTTTGCCTTTGTGAGAGACTGCCCGAAGTATGTGTAGCGGTGCCTACAACGCAACATGCGATCAACGCGTCATACTGACGTCACGCGAATCCTGCATCTCGCAATCAAAGTTTTCTGTGCAACTAACACGCATACAAGTTCGCGACATGAACCGGCGGGCAAGTGGTCCGCCAGACAACCAGTCTGGTCGGAGGATCCTCCCTTTTCTATGGAGGATGAGTGAGCTTTACACTTTGCTCCTCATACCTCCACATATGTAATAACAGAACTGTGTTACATTGGCATATTGATGTTATATTGCAATTCTTCGGTCTATCTCGGTTACTCTCTTTCGTCTGCAGACCTCCTCATTTCTGATTTGATCACGCAGTGAATTTCCAAGCTTAGCATCTCTCCATTGCCCTTTGAGGGACCATGACCTTTCTTATAAGACCCATTTTTAGCGACCCTTTCTCAGTTCCATATGTCATCACTCTGTCATCACATCTGGCTCCAGAAGTCGCAAACATAAGGTACAGCAGCCGCTTGCAAGTCAAACTACCCGATACTGTCAACATTTAATCTATATATTATAACATAACATAATCAGCCTATATTTTTCCTACTGCTGGGACACAGGTCTGCTCTCGATGAGATGGGGTTGGGCCGTAATTTACCACGCTGGCCCAATGCGGGTTGGTAGATGTCACATGTCTTCGAAGTGTTTAGCTCTAGGACATGCCGGTTTTCTCACCATGTTTTCCTTCACCATTTTGGGAGCAGCGGTGATGAAATAATTTACCCAAAGTAAAGCACCTGATAGGGTTCGAACCTACAACTTGTAAGTCGCGGTCGATACCACTAGGCTACGACTTCTATCCAATGCTTTAGCAATAACGTTGAATATCTATTCATCGATCACTGTAAGTGATCGATGTATCTATTAAAGAAATTAGGCAGATCGTCATAATATTTTTCGATTATAGCTTGATATGCAGCTGGCCTCGGTACTATTTACTCTGTACGTAAGTCCAAACAAAGAATTCGGTCCTTTCTAAACATTAATACAAAATTTGCTGACATAATGAAGGTCGCCATTTTAATTACAAATTTCAATGTGCAAAAGGAAGTTTGTAATTGCAATTTTATTGTTATTAAAAGCTGTTTACTTGTTCGTATGGTAATTGGTTTTCATTTATTATACATAATCAATTAATGAATAATCAGTTAAACACATACCAAGTACCTACCTATTGCTTGTGCATATATGTATGTGTTTCCTATAACTACAAATATATCATATACTATTTATAATATGTATATTATAAATAGTATATGATTTATAATATGTATATGTCTGATTATCGACTTCCTGTTGGTTTAATTGTAATATAATTAATAACTGATTATTCCGCAAAAACTACAATTTTTTTTTAAATAATTTCATGACCATGGATACAAGTCCTTCAGTCAAAATCCTAAAGTATTTTTCAAAACATAGCTCTTATGAATAATCCTAACTTCTAACCTATCTCCTTTCGTTTCACGTGTGAGCCGACTAGGGGGAAAGTTTGTGAAAAAGTTATGATATGGCCACAATATTACAATATTTCACTGTTCTTTATGAATTATTCCACTAAATGCACTTTTTACTACATAAATCACGCGTTTTTATTTAGTAAACGACACTATAAATAATTTAAAAGTCCAATGAAAAATGAGCGTGGCACTCAGCTTTCCCGCCAAAATTCCAACTTCAATTCTATATCCGCAGCGTTGCCAGTGTCTAAGTTCTCTTTCAGTGTAGCATTTGACTGGTTGTCGGATCGAAAATAACACTCATTTTAATAAGAGTACACGGTTGACTACCTACATTATTTCTCTCTCCTTCCCCTTAGTATTCCATGCAAAGGTTGTCTGTAAAAGATCGCTCTTAGCGATACAAACTCCTATTTTGTAGTCCTTATATTCTATTATTATTATTTTATTCCTTATATTATATTCCTTAAGTTCTGTAATTCATATGGTGTACATAATAAACAGTATCCTATTCTATAACACATATTCAATTACTAATTGGCCTTTTCATAGACATACAACAGGAAATAGAAATCTGAAGAATGGCGCTCGTGTACATATTTGATTTCAATAATTAAAAACATAATAATAATATGGTTCTGCATTTGCTTTTAGAGAGAGAAACTCTAGAAAACTGTAGTTGAGGTTCAATTCCTCACTGAAGCGTATCGAATGGTCATGGGTACATGTGTGTCATATTTCATTCAAATTGGTTAAGCGTACTATGCAAATCATAAACATTTAAACATAAATAAACAAACTGTTTACTTTAGTAGGAAGTAGGATAATAATTACTTGTATGAAAATCATCTCTCTAGAAAAGGTTGATAACATCTTCCTTTTTGATGTAAACAAGTAACTACTTGTTTACAAACAGGTAGGTAGGTAGGTTGTTTACCTTTATTCTTTATTGAATTTGGCCCAAATATAGATGCCAATCTAGTGAGCTGACATTCTAACTATTGCTAAGGCAGCTTACTCTTAAGTGGACAGCTATCTTCACGATGAGATGTTTAAAGAATCGTCAGGCTGTTTCTGTATCCTCATTACTATTTGTATGTAAACTTTGATCATAAACAAATTACAAAAATAAACTATCCATACTAATATTATAAATGCGAAAGTAACTCTGTCTGTCTGTCTGTCTGTCTGTCTGTTACGCTTTCCCGCTTAAACTACTCAACCGATTTTGATGAAATTTGGCACAGACAATCTTTAGACCCTGAGAAAGAACATAGGCTACCTTTTATCCCGGAAAAAATTGATGTTCCCGAGGGAAATCTAAAAAGCGCGATATAACCGAACTCCACGCGGGAGAAGCCGCGGGCGGAAAGCTAGTTTAATAATAAATATTTCAGTACAGACCCCCCAGGTCACAATAAGGCTCTCCTCTTTTCTTTGATAAATTTTAGAATATTTTGACCAGATTGCCAGATGAGATGGAGAAAATCTCTAAAACCTGATGGTTACTGGGAAGGTGGATGGACGACGTTCTAGAGGTCACAACTCACAGTCCATAAGGTGGACTGACCAAATCCGTTCATCTTTGGACATCGGCCTGCATGATGCTATACTCGCGGCCAGGAATCATAACAGATGGCTAACTATCGTAAAGCAGAAGATAATTCCACAGGGACATCACTACCCTCAGTAATGAGGAGGAGGATTACAGTGCTTAGTCCCAAAGACCGATCTTACGATGTGAGAATCGAAAGTGTAACATTATCGGAGAGTGGTATAATTATTATCTTAAATGCTATGTGTGAATGACCCATAAGACAATTCAACATTCAATGTTTCGTTTATGTGAAATTCGACGCCTTGATGAGTGAATGTTGATCCGTCGAATAGCGCGGTGTTGGGTGACAGAGAGTAAATATTTTAAGGTACATTACCATATTGTGGTGTTCCGTCGAGTCGGCGCTTCGTCGTGTCCGACATGATGTCTGGTGAAGCCGTACGGAGGATGGGTCTGAGCAATTGTGTTGCGATGTGTGCCGGGTACGATGCGCCAAATGTTGTTGTGTCGGGAGTTTGGTCGTGGAGGGTCTCCAAATCAATCTCCCACGGGCGCAGCATCGTTGGTCGTGTTGTTGGGTTTAACATTGCATCGTCTCGCTTAACTGCCATCTTCCTTCCTATTCACTACTTGAGTGAATATGCTCTTAACCTTTTGAACGCCCATCTATATGTATAATACGCGATGTGTCCTCCTGCGCCACACTACAAATGTATAACGTATGTATAGTAAAACGTAGGGATGGGATTAGTGTCCTATCGACAAATAATATTATACATATAAAATAATGTTTATTCACCAATTTACGAAGCTAAATAAAAACTGTAATCGTAATTTCATATTTTATTTTATTTCATAAAAAAAAACTATGAAAACCTGGATATATTCCCCACAATAAAGAAAAGAATTTTAAATTTATTAGACGTGTGTTCTACAAGGCACATCCCTATTTGTCTCCAAATGTAATCCTTCTACTTCATATCAAGTAGTTGGCGCTCGAGGCACGTCAAAATCCTTTCTGTTCTAGGGATGTCTAGATTTCTATGGTATATATTTTATATTCACTGTGGTCGAGTTACACGTGCATAAACTGAACCGATTCCTGCATAATTTATTTCGTTTACTTACAACAAATACAATTAATAGAAGCTAAATACGTGGTTTTCTACGTTTTAAAAAATAAAATAAAATGGAGGGTAAGTGTCTGTTTTACACAAGACCTTTTTTTAATGGTGTCGCTAAATAGGTACTCGCAATTATTTTTCTGGTTTGTAGAAACTAATAGAAAACTGAAGAAAATTCCTGAAACGGAAGTTGACGACTTAACGGAATGTCAAGACGACGAACTATTTCAAAATTCTGATTCAGACTTGAACAACTCTCAATAATTCGTCATATTCAGTCGCAATTTTTTTAGAAGGACACGTGCGCCAACTCAAGATGTAAACATTGCACTACACTTAAATGCACAAGGTCACTATGACCTTGAAACCCGTCCGCTTATGACGTCACAGATTTCCTTCCGCTAACTAACTTTGTAGGGATGGGTTTTTCAAACGGGGTTTCACTATCGACAATGATTAGAAAACCTATTAATTCTTGATTAAGGTGAATAAAACCTAGTTTAAAGTGTACAATATTTATAAAATATTATATATTTACGTTATTTTCTTGCAATAATAGTATTTATGATCATTTCGACGAGATGAAATATAGCGAGGTCTTCGTCGTGTCCCATCACTGGCTTACTTGATATCAAGTAATTGGCGCTGGGGGCATTAAAATATTTTCTGGCGTTTTTGTTTCTATTGAAAATTAAACAAATAAAAGCTTATTATGGGTGAAAAAGTTAAAAATATGGTTGATAACAGGGCAAATTTCCATAAAAACAAAATAAAAGGTCTTGTAAAAGTCGTAAATTTATTTTATACTGTGATTACTTCTAATCAAGTAGTGGCCCTGAGGGCACGAAAATCTCGAACTTGTATAGAAGTGATTGGCGTTCAAAAGGTTAATAAACTAACGCTCTTTACCATCATCGATTGCATCACTGCTTACCATCAGACGGGATTGTGGTCAAGCACTAGTTTATATTTATAAAACTACCGTATGATTATTTAACAAACGTATACGATCAATGTTTACATACACCTGGCCGGCGTCCAATTTCCACAATTTACTATCTAGACTAAATCAATTTGTCCTGCGTTCGCATTTTTTTTTTTTTGCTAATAATGTAAACAAATTTTAATCAATGAAAAAATTAAGCTTTCTTCGTGTTATTCGTTTGCGTCATATTAATTTTATTTTAATAAGGATAAGGTTGCTTTCAGAGTGACTTTCTTATTTAAAAACTTATAAGAATGTTTGAAGTCATGGGCGTACCCAGCTTCTGACCCAGGCCTCCCCTCGGGAAGTCAGGCCTAGGGGAAAGGGGCGCCATGTCAAATTTTTAGAGGGGGTAATCTTTGTGGTCTCCACTCGAGGACTCGTTTACCCCAACGGTTGTCGGTCCTGCGGCATATGTGACCAGCTCATTGCCACTTCAGCTTGCTAATCCTCTCAGCTATGTCGGTGACTCTGGTCCTCTGTCGGATCACCTCATTTCTGATGCGGTCCTTCAGAGAAACGCCCAATATAGCCCGCTCCATAGCTCGCTGAGCGGCTTTAAACTTATGGACTAGTCTGAGCGTTAGTGTCCACGTCTCGGCTCCGTAAGTCATGAAGGGTAGGACGCACTGGTTGAAGATTTTAGTCTTCAAACATTGGGATATGGGCAAACGCAGCATAGGACGCCCTTGGGCGAGATGGAGTGACGACATCAAAAAGGTGGCTGGTAGTGGCTAGCGAAGAACTGCTCAGAATCGAGCTTGTTGGCGTGCCATGAAGGAGGCCTATGTCCACGAGTAGAGGCTGATGATGATGACGAATCTTTGTGCGCTATAGTCGCACGCGGTGTTTTGGCAATTATACCCTACATTTTGTTAGTGTCTACTGCGTGGTTTATTTAGCCAAAACAAGCCAGGAGACTTAATGGGCTTCTGGACTTCTCTGGAATAATCGCCAACGGCCGCCATGGCCCACGCACAATGGTCCACTGGAGGAACTGAGTCCGGAAACCAAACCCGTAACTTACTAAGATAGTAGTAGATTAGGTGCACGGCTCCGTCACTGGTCGTTTCTATACGGAAGAGACACTGCAGAACTTGCCGGATATTCTTCCTAACAATATTTTACACGCAAAAGTTTGTCACGATGGATGGATGGATAGAAGAATGGATGTTTGCCACTCTTTTACAAAAAAACTACTGAACGAATTTTTATGAAATTTGGCACTCAGGACTATAGTGCCGAGGAATTTGGAAAATAGGAATTTGAAGAAACTACTGCCGTCGCGCTGCTTCTAATCTCTCCCGGTAAAGTGCGAAAATGACAGTTGCAGTTCAGGCTGATTTTACCTACAGAAACGTTGACCAAAAGACGTTTCGTATTCCGCTGTTTTCTTTTTCAAAACACGACTTATCTCAATTATTGTTATAACAAAATTTAGAGGAAAAATATATCTATGCTTCTATTATTTTCTTTTTTGTCATAAACTTATCACGTTTGTCTAATAGTCATCTGAACATCACGGTAAAAAGGGGTTATTTTTAGCGATTTTGAAGTACCGTATTTCTTTTATTATAACCCGCGCAGATAAAGAAAAGATCTGTAAATGGCGTCCGCTCGCATGCGTTCTCACTCACTCTCTATCGCTGTCTATACTCACACAGTGAAGTAAGCGCTGCAAAAAAAATATCATCGATCAGGAATTCAGGATTCGCTTTCCAAACTACTGAAGCTACTTTGACGCACTCCGAGTTATCGTTAATTTCGTTCCGCTAAAGTCTTTGTTATTCTGTTGTTTTTGTTGATATTGTTGTTTTTGCTGAGTTTGAACAATCAAACTCAACAAGAACAATAATAAAAACAAACACAACAACAAACAAGTAAAATGACAAATTTAAGTTGTAAATAACAATATTTACAACGTAAATTTGACATTTTCCTATCTTAGCTTTTGGTTTATGATTGAGCAATGGCATGTTTTGTCAACCGTACCATAAGTATCCGCCGCCATTTTCATATATTTTCTTTATCTGCGCGGGTTATAATAAAGTTTCGAAAAAAATCAAATGATAGGGGCTCGTATAATTACGGTGTAAAATTAATATTATATTAAAAGAAAACAGCGGAATACGTTTGTATAGAGAAAGCACCACTAGAGTTCCCTCTTAATACATATTGCGATTCTATTTTTTTTTCGTATATTCCCAAGGAATCGAAACTTATGCGTTTGCCCAGCTAGTATATCACTGTATAGTGTTTATACTAATTAGTTAATTACCTTTCCCTCCCCAGGTAATGGACCAAGTGGCATGGTGACGTCATTCATGCTTGCCGGCAACGTACCATACCTCAAAGAGATACCAGATGACTTGCCCATCGATGAAATGCTCAGAGCCAGGTAAACCCAACAGCCTTCCTGCAAACCTACCGTTTTTTTTTCAACCCTGGGGTGGATAATTGAGGGCAGCGGGGCGGCGGCGGCGGCGGCGAGTGAGCGGCAGAATCTTATGCTTAAAATCAAACGGACCAGTTCTCGAAAACAGCGGGGCGGTGGCGGGCAGCGAGCGGTGTACTTCTCGCGCTCGAATCTTGCGGGCAGCGAGCGGTGATCGAGCGTTAGGAATAAATTTGAATCAAAAAGATGTTGCCGCCATTGTTCAGACATTTCTTTCGCGAATAAAAACAAATATCTTGTCGACACAATCGTGACCACAACACTACGCGGCTATGGGGACGCGCGATCTGCCCACTAGTTTCGAGAACGGGTCAACGATGCCCGCTCGGCTCCCGCGCCGGCGCCGCCGCCGCCCTGCTGCCCGCAAGATTCGAGGCAGTGGCCTCATGGATGTCCGCCGCCGGGCTGGGCGACGGTGTCTGTCAAACTCTTATTCATTGAACCTGTAACTGGATACAAAGTAGGTACATACATGAATAATGGCCCCGATTTTCTTGTTTACAAACTAATATTTAAGTTCAGTGCGTCACCTTTTTCTTCCTTTTGGGATAAAACGATAGAAGATAAAAATTAATTTAGACCAATCCAATTAGTCAGCATCTGACGTAAATTGACGTATGTTTAGACGCCATGTATTTAAATGTCTATGGAATATCTTAATTTGACAGCAGGTTAAACTAAATATTTTATCAAAATATTTATATTTTGTTTTTTTTTTTTAAGTAATAGCAATGTAACATTAGTAATTTCATTCATTTGACAGCCTCTGTGGCGTAGCGGTAGCGAACGCGACCGCTGCGCAAAGAGGCGCGGTTTCGATCCCCGCACAGTGCAAATATTTGTATGCATGAATATGAATATTTGCACTGGTCTGGTCGTGCCTCAGAAAGCACGTTAAGCCGTTGGTTCCCGTTGCCATACGAACATCTAGTGGCCTTCGTTATAGGTTGTTGGAACCCTCAAAAGTCTAACAACAAGGCTTCGATATCGCCTTCGGGTTGTGGAGGTCACACGGCAGTCGTTTCACGGAATATATTGAAGTTTAGCCAAAATAAGCAATTGGACTAGTAAAGCGGACCCCTGACTCCAAAGCTGATAAAGCTTCGGATGCGACTGGGATTAACGCTGGGATGATAATGATGGACTAACATTCATTGAACTTAAACTTAGTTTAGTTTGAGAATAAAGGAACCTGGACCGACTTTATACTTCCTTTAACTTACGTTATTTTTATGGTTTTCCTTTAGACTTTCAAACCTGCCACGCGGACAGAGTTTATATGACACAGACCTCATGGAGCTGGCTGAGGGACTCGAGGGGAGAAGCCAGAACCCCATACCTCTGTTGGTGAGTACTAGCATTAGTTACATCCATCGATCACTTATACACTAGATACATAGTCCTCACGATCAAAACTCTTATCAAAAATGGCGATAAGTATTAAGTAGTCTAAAGTAGCCAAAATAAGTATACATTAATTTAAAATCAGCCTTAAGTGCAATGTATAAAGTTCTTATGACAAAGCAGTACAAAAAGCCATTATTTTTTACGATCGAGTCTGACATCAAACCAAATTCAATCTTACACGCATGCATTAAAGTCAGAATTATAAAGAAGTACTAAATGAAAGAAGCACCCCAAGTGCTGCGTTGTGCGATTGTTCAGTTCAACCATTTTTTACGCTGATTGTGATATAGGATATGTGTGTTTTTTTCCTAGGCAACATATCCTAACAAAAAAAATCTATTAAGTACCTACAACTCCGGGAAAGAAACATGCAATGAATGTCAAATGGGCCAGACAGGGAGTATCCCCATATAAAATACTTGTCAGCTACTCTGTTGTTGTCTGATCTGGTCAGAGTATAAGCTGACCACAAGACAGTTGGGAAAAGGCAGGCTGTCCCGCGCCTAGTACCTACCACTATGATCTGTCGTGATCTGTGTTGTGCGCTCGGTAACCACACTGCAACAATTTCCTAATGTATTTGGGAAAAAATATAACATGGTGTAGAAATTATTGCAATCGATTCAATTGCTTATTCTAAACAAACTATATTCAGGTTTCGTAAGAAAAAATAACTTTGTATAACAAAAAACGCATACCTACTCACTTACCTACATGAACCTCATGATAAGTGGCTTGACCAGTGTCTATGTATAGTAGAGGTTTTTGCAATGATACGCAATAATTATTATGTTTGATAAAAACTGGTATTCAATCGTGTGGGTTAAGCTCAAGGTCACTAATGATAACGCATGGATTTGTTCGTGGTTTTGTTAGCTGATAAAGATTTGATAGCGAATTTTTAACTGTCGATAGTTTGACGTCTGCGTGTGTGCGCATACGTGTATGCGTGCGTGCGTGCGTGTCTATATATTAGATTGTTATTTTTTTAAATGATTGGGACTTTTATAGGCATACTAGCGTAGATTTTCATTTTACACTGTACATAAAACACCCTTGTCTAACCCGGGTTAGTTTAGACATGATCTTATGTGTTATTTTTAATTAGGAACTATTCAATTCGTTCGATTAAAAGTGTACATAAAATTCCTATTCGTAGTAGAAAATTCTGGAGTATAAACTGAAAAATTCCATTCGTTAAATCCAAGAGTCTGCTACAAACGGGACCAGTGAAGTCACTAGTGTTTACAAATAATATAGCATTATACTAAACAGCGTCGTACACAGCAGACAACGTTATTACACAACATATGCTTTAAAAGTCACACAGACAGCAGACTTAAACTCTCCATGTAACTGTAAACAATCGCTTATTTTCACACCAAAGACCATATTTTATCGTATAAAAACTGCCAATTTATTCCGTGTTTATGAAATGGGTACGGAACCCTAATAAAAAAGAATGGAACTAAAAAATTATCTGTATTATCTTCTTAATTTATTTTTTTTTTTTTTGTTGCGGGATATTTGTCAGCCGTCACCGTCACTATTAAGAGTGACGGACAGACGGACGACCGATTTAAATATAACCTGATGATCACACTAATTGTATCTGAGTTTGCTCGTCTGTTGTTGTCATCTTTTCTTCTAAATGTCACGCATTTAAGACGTCTTTGACGATGTTCTTTGAGCTAAAAAAGCTAAAATAATTACAGCCGCACAGGGCGATTTTTTTTTTTAATAAATCATAAACTAGCGCTTGACCGCAATCCCGCTTTATGGTAAGCAGTGATGCGATCGTTGATGGTAAAGCGCGCTAGTTTATTAAGAGCCTATTCAGTCTAGCCTTGAAGACACTCAAATTGTAGTGTGACGGAAACATCGCCACTGGCAAATTGTTCCAGTTCCTCGATGTACGCGGTAAAAAAGAGTAACCGAAACGTTTCGTCCGGATCGTAGTGGTGTTAACAACACAAGGGTGGAAAGTCGCCGTACGAAGGGTCGTCCGATGGGGGAATTAAATCATGCAATCCCTTGCACACTCACCAGAATGCATCCTATAGAAGACCGAAAGGCTGGCTACTCTAAGCCTGTGTTCCAGGCTTTAACATGTTAAGCTGGTCACATTCCACTTATAAATTCGAGTTTTTAATGAAAAGGTCCCATCTCTACTGTTACGGCCAACAAGAATCTTTAAGCGCCTCAGCGCTTCAATTAGCACCACGCAGATCGCGACATTTTTGACAGTGACATGTATCGACCGAAAATCAGTGCGAAATGAGCGACAGATCAGTAAAAATCACTTTTGTTATATTTTTGTATTTTTCTCTAATATAAACCCAAAACACAAGACTCTGGCTGTCTCATTTTTAAGTCCTCGAATGAAGACGCATTCACCCACTTTGCTCAAAGTATGGAATAGTAGAAGACGCCTTTCATATTACGAGTATGATAAAATGGACCGGAACGCGGACATCAGTATTGAAAGGTTAAGGTTCGAATGAGATTGGATCCTGTAATAGTGTTTTGGCATTTCCTTTGTCTAGAGAAGCAAAGATGCTATATAAAATGATTGAGGTTGACTTGCGCCGACGGGCAAAGGCTCAGTAAAATGTATTTAGTATGTGGCAGGGTATAGAATAGTAGCATCCCATATCATCCCGTGGGTGTCGTAAGAGACGACTAAGGGAACTCTCACCAGGGCAGCGGGCAGCAGCACTTCTTCTGTGGAATAACAAATTACTGCGATCCGCAATCCGCCTGCCAAGCGTGGGGATTATGGCAATGCCCCCCAATAGAATGAAAGCCTTGGGGGAGGCCTTTGTCCGGCGGTGGACCTCTATAGGCTGAGAAGAAGATGTAGTTATGGTTTTACAGAGCGACATTGTCATGACAACGCTCTCTAAATAAAGATTTAAAAAAATGTTAAGCTCCGCTTGCCGCGGCTGGTTTCAGGATGGATGACCATCTTTAAATTAAATCAAATCAAAATATTTATTTCCCCATCTTTTATCTTAAAGCTCAAGGGTTACTTTTATTCTGTTCGCAAGCAGGCGGTCAAATTACAATTGTCAAAAAAAAAACGGAACTTTAAGATGACAGAGAAAATAGAACAATAACAAAAATTTTAATGTCGACACTCAAAATCTAAAATGTCATTCAAATCAATTTCATTAATATAAGTATATGTCTTCTTTTCTTTAGAGTGAATACTACTTCAACTCTTCAATGGCCTCTGTGGTTAGGTACCACAATTTTGCCAATAACACGTGTAATAATTATAAAAATTTTATGTCACAATAATGGCGGATATCGCCAATGACAGTTGAAAAAACGGCCGCGTGAGCCGACTATGACGAGCTTTGATGCAAAGCCATGATGTGGCCACTATGCTGCGATATTTCAATGTTCTTTATGAATTATTCACTGAATGCACTTATTACTACATAAATCACGCGCTTTTATTTAGTAAACGACACTATAAATAAGTAATTTAAAAGTCCAATGAAAAATGAGCGTGGCATTCATCTTAGCTTTCCTGTCAAAAACTCGAGTATATGTCAATAACTGTTATTAACAAAGTCATTATCATACAATACGAATGTCAACATAATATAAATGTCAATAAAATCAAAGTTATGAAAAGAAACAATCAACTATATTAATAGAAATTGCCATTAAGGACCACCTAATTACTCATAAAACATATCTATAGATCATTTAACAACTATGTCTAATGTTCTATAAATTCCCTAAAGCTATAAAAGCAATTATTTTGTAACCATGTCAATTTTATTTTAAAAACATTATTTTGTAATAATTAATTGGATGATCCCTGAGTTTGTTTCAGCTTTTCTTCTCAGACGTAGTCAGTTAGAAAATGCCGGCTGCATCTAGTTTTAAAAAATATGACGTGTAAAAGTGATTAGTGATCCCACTTGCATAATTAACGATTTCATTTCATATTATTTCATTCCACTCCGTGCCTCGCAAAGCACGTTAAGCACTCTCCCCGGGAAGTTATTTTGTAGATCTTTGACAGTAGTTACGGGTATTCAGGACCCCGAAAGTCTGACCATCAGTCTTACCAAGGGATATTGTATTCCGCAGTAACTGCCTTGTGGAGGTCAGATAGGTAGTTGATCCATGTAAAATACTGGTATTCAGTTGAATCCGGTCAGACTGGAAGCTGACCCCAATATTGTTGAGAAAACGCTAGGCCATGATTCCCTTGTTCACGAACTAAAATAAATTTAAGTTAAGTACATCTTTTTCTTTCTATTTAATAAAGAAAAGGACAGAAGATAAATTGTTAGTTTAGACCTGTCATAATAGTCCTCACCTGACCTGACGTAAATTGATGCAATTTTGGTCGCCATATTTATAATCGCGTCTAAACTGTCTCTGGAATGTCTTTATTTGACAGGGTTAAACCACAGTATAAAAATCATACAGTAGGTCGACGCCTTTGATCTCGTGTAAAATGCCGACATCGTCTAGGCAGTGAAACATCGGCCAGGGTTGTCACAAATAAACAATATTTATGAAATTATTTATTTATTGCAGATCAACATCGATAGCTGTATTATATTTAATCAATTTGCTATTTTTACTAAGGGAACAACTCGAGACAGATTTAAGTTATTTAGATGGCATTTTGTAACCAGCACCCCAATCCACCTCTGAATTAACACCCATATCATATTAATATACGTTTAAATTGGCGTCCGCCATCTTGGATTTCAGAAAGGATAGCTTTTTCGTAACAAGCACCACAATTATATTTACTTAAAATTGACACTGATATTAAATTATAAAAAAAATGATGTCCGCCATTTTGGATGTCAAAAAGGATGGCTTTTTCGTTACAAGCACCCCAATTATACTCAAAATTGACACCCATATCAAATTATAAAACAAACACGTGTTAGCCCTTCATGATAGATACCGAGCTACGAACATAGTTTTGTTCGCAGCTCGGGTGCCGCTTACCCGCGTCTCGTCCCTCACACCCCGCACGATTGCCCTGTCTAGACGTCTTCGTCGGACGACTGTATGATTTTTAAACTGTGGTTAAACTAAAATGTTATCTTCTATCCTTTTCTTAATGAAATAGAAAGAGAAAGATGCATTGAACTTAAAATTAGTTTGTGAACAAAAGAATCGGCGCTAATGATAGATAACTTTGAACTAAAAATGAGAGGTAAGACGAAGTTATTTCAATATTTTTCTAGTTTATTAACTACAAATAACAACTTCGTAGTGGTTATAAAAACAATTGTACTCTTGATTTTATGTTTCCTGTGACATAAAATGTTTTATGTTATTCATGAGACATTAAAACAGCTGCCGGACCATTGTGTAATAATCTCACCGAGTCGTGGTGGCCCATTGGATAAATAATCAACCTCTCAAGTATGAGTGTGCGGGTTCGATTCCAGGTCATCATCATAATCATCATCATTTCAGCCGAAAGACGTCCACCGCTGGACATAGGCCTCCCCCAAGGATCTCCACGACGACCGGTCCTGCACCCCCCTCATCCAGCTGTTTCCCGCGACCATCACCAGATCGTCGGTCCCCCGTCTCGAGTACCCGTCGGCCCCATCGGGCATCGGTCCTACGGGCAATGTGCGTAACCCACTGTCACTTAAGTGTTGCAATTCTTCGGTCTATATCGGTTACTCTCGTTCTTCTGCGGATCTCATCATTTCTGATTTAATCGCGCAGTGAAACCCCAAGCATAGCCCTCTCCATTGCCCTATGACTATGACTCTATGAGTGACCTTTCCTATAAGGTCCATTGTTAGCACACATAATATTCCATGGTCAACATCAGTCAAACAGTTATGGAATGGTTCATCCATTCCTTTGACTATTCAGGGTGCGTCTCACATACATTTCATTATCACCGTCCGTGGAGGTTTTATGTTACTATCACCAAACATAAAACATTTTACTCAGTCAACCTCTACAGTAATAATCACCAAAATTCGTCATTATAAAAAACACGTCATCACTTTCGTGTCACTAAATCGATTTGCGTAACCTTGACTTGTAGTTCATGGTGATATAATTATTATGTCATTAAGTTCACGGTTCGTTGCGTTTGCTATAATGTAACATAATTTATAGGTATGTTCATGTACAGATGCCAGAACATCTACTACAAAAAAACTATCAGAATTTCAAATTTATCTGTAAAGGTTTAAGGTTCAGGGTTGATTGGAAAAAATGTCGTAATGCGTATACACATACATTATTTTTTATAATTTAAAGTAGAGCTTAACCAATCCCGCCTGATGGTAAGAAGTTATGCAATCGTTAATGGTAAAGCCCGCTAGTTTATTATGAGCCTATTCATAAAAAAAAATAAAAAAACTGAGTGAATAGGAAGACGGCAGTTGAGCGAGGTGATGCAATGTTCGGAGGCGCGCGCGAGTGTCAGCGCGCGTCTCTGAGGTAATGCACGGGGTAGCTTAACACCCCACTACCCCGTGCAGGAGACGACGCCCGGACAGACTGGGCCAGCACGAGAGTGTGGGGCTGCGGAAGAATTTAGACTCCCGCGGCCCCACGCGCGCTCGTGATAGAAGAGACACCGGGGTGGTTTTAGTCAGTAAAAGTCTAACAGACCCCGTCGCCTACCCTAGGGCGGCGGACATCCTATGAGGATTTCCACCCCGAAAAAAAAAAGAAAGGTGATGCAATGTTAAACCTAACAACACGACCAACGGCACTGTGCCAGAGGGAGATTGGTTTGAAGACCATCCACGACCGTTTGGTCGTTTTCCCGACACAACAAGAGTTGGTGCATCGTACCCGGCACACATCGCAACACAACTACTCAGACTCGTCCTCCGTACGGCTTCACCAGACATCATGCCGGAACACGACGAATCGCTTGGCGGCAAGACTTTGTCTGGTTGGTGGTAACTTCTGCCGGCAGCCAATGTTATGGCCTACCACCGAGAAATGTAGTCAATTTGTGTAGGTAATTCTATTTATAAAAGAAGAATAAAACCAAATCTATTCACAATGGTTTAAGATTTTTAGTCTATCTTACTATTTAGCTATGCCAAAGAGTGTTTCTGATTCCCAGGGCATAGACAACTGATGAGGTTGCGTCTCGCTCAAATGAAATTTTATTAAATTGAAAATATTTTACATAATTATAATATATATTTTGTTTTTTATTTATTACTCTAATTGCTGGTGACATCAGAGCGGGCCTTTCTACTGTGAGAAGGTTACAGTATCGATCGGCAGAACGCCAACGCTACGATTATTTCATTACATTAAAGTTCCCTTTGATTCATATTTAATTTGTCATGTCCTACGTCAAAGTCCGTACGTTGATTACGAGTCTTTTTGAATTTATAATAAACACCGTCGAGTATATTTTGATATTCTGTTAGACACATAAAAATGGGTATAATTTACACGAGAAAAGTTGTAATTACAGCGAGTTGTGTGCATAAGTTTAAAAAGAAAGTATTATTTCAATTTTTATTTATTTTTTTCTCTGTTCACAACATTGGTTTAACAATATTTTTACTTACATATATTCCGCCATTGGAAGAGACTGGTGCCTTTATTTTTTGTTGGGATGGGAAATCATCAAATGACTTCTCCCGCTCTGGGCAGAGGGGAAGGGCGTGTCAGACTTTTACTGACTAAAACCCACCCGTGTTTCTTCACTTACCTGTGCGACGGTCAGGGCCACGGTTTCTTGTTTATCCAACCCGCAACCCTAACCCAGAGACTGGTGCCTGAAGTAGGTTTTTGAAGAAGCCTGTCACTTTGTGACTTTTTATTTTCTGTGGAACAATAAAGTAGTGCTTGCAAATTCTGCCCTGTTATAAAAGCTGGTGGTGAGGGCTCATCCCAGGACCCTGGGGTTCTGTGTACCCGTAACGGATTAAAGGATTTCTAAAGATAAACGTGGCGACCAAAAATACTTCAATTTACGTGAGGAGCTGACTAGGTTAGACCTGTCAAATTAATCCAGTCCCGCCACCCGAACGCATTTTCCAATATTTTTGTTTCCATATCCTGAAATATAGGACTATTTCAGCACATTCACCAAACCGGGAGTAATCCTTGAGTGCACTTCGCGATTCTCTTGTTCAGAAACTAAATTTAAGTTCAGTAAAGCCACAGTATAAAAATCATACAGTAGGTCGACGCCTTTGATCTCGACCACTGTATGATTTTTAGACTGTGGTACAACTTTTACCTTCTATTTTATTCAAATAAAAAGGACAGAAGATAAAATTATTAGTTTAGTCCTGTCAAATTAGTCCGCCTGACACAAATTGACGTATTTTTAATCGCCATGTTTATAATCGCGTCTAAACTGTAACTAAAATTCAGGACTAAACTAAAATTTTATCTGTCTATCCTTTTCACAATTAAATAGAAAGAAAAAGATGCATAAAACTTAATTTTAGTTTAGTTACGTGAACAAGGGAATCTGAGCCATAATATCTGTTAGAACGAGCCATTAATCAAGACCAATAAATATGTCATGGAGTCCATTTATCATGTATTGTATTCAAGGCTTACCATTTATTAATGTCTGAATCGTTTTTATATGTTTTTTTTTTTTTTTTTTTTTACATGTTATATACCAGCGCTTGACCGCAATCCTGCCTGATGGTAAGCAGTGACGCAATCGTTGATGGTAAAGCGCACTAGTTTATTAAGAGCCTATTCACTCTAGCCTTGAAGACACTCAAATTGTAGTCCGGCGGAAACACCGCCGCGGGCAAATTGTTCCAGTCCCTCGATGTACGCGGTATAAAGGAGGAGGCGAAGCGCTTCGTCCGGATCGTAGTGGTGTTAACAACGTAACGGTGGAAACCAGCCGTACGACGGGTCGTCCGCTGGTGGAACGGAGATGGGGAATTAAATCATGCAATTCCCTCGCACACTCCCCGAAATGCATCCTATAGAACACCGAAAGGCTGGCTACTCTACGCCTGTGCTCTAGGCTTTGGAGACCAACTCGAGTTAGATCAGGGATGTTTTTCTCGTCTATACTCAGAAGCTAGTACTACTTAGGTATATTAAAAATGTGATAGTTTGTATGAATGTATGCTTGTATTCACGTCAAAATTCCTGGACAGATATGGATGAATTTTTTTAATTGGCAGCCTCCGTGGCGTAACGGTCGCGAAGGCGGCCGCTGCGCAAGGAGGCGCAGGTTCGATCCCCGTGCAGTGCAAATATTCATATGCATGAATATGAATATTTGCACTGGTCTGGTCGTGCCTCGGAAAGCACGTTAAGCCGTTGGTCACGGTTGCCATTCGAACATCCAGTGGCAGTCGTTACGGGTTTTTGAAGCCCTCAAAAGTCCAACAATTGGTCTAACTGCAATGCTTCGATATCGCCTTCGGGTTGTGGAGGTCAGACGGCAGTCGCTTCACGGAAAATTTCAAAGTTTAGCCAAAATCAGCAATTAAACTGTTAAAGCGGACCCCAGACTCCAAAACTGAAAAAGCTTCGGATGCGACTGGTATTAACGCTGAGATGATGATGAGATATGGATGAAATTTGGAACATAGATAGTTAAAAACCTGGATTAACACAGGATACTTTTTATCTCAATGTGCCTGCGTGATCGAACCTTAAACGAGTAAAATCATGTAGTCATCCTGTCGGTGTTCTTATAGGACGCATTTTGGAGAGTGTGCGAGGGAATTGCATGACTTAATTCCTCCATCATCGGACGACCCGTCGTACGGCGAGTACCCTTACGTTGTTGACACCACTACGATCCGCACGAAGCGTTTCGTAACGTCTTTTGTACCAAATACATAGAACGACTGGAACAATTTGCCTACAGCGGTTTTTACATCTGATTACAATTGAAAATGTCTTCAAGCCCCCTAATCGGCGAATACATTTTTTTCAAATGATTGCGACTAGATGGGACCATTTGGACCGAACGGACCAATGGACATCCCGAACGATACCAATTGATCCCAACTAGTCGCAATCATTTGACAAAAATGTGTTCGCCGATTAGCGGGCTGGCTAGAATGAATAGGCTCTTAATTAACTAGTGCGCTCCACCATCAGGCGGGATCACGGTCAAGCACATATAATAGTGTAAAAAAAATCGCAAGTCGCAGCTACTATACAATAAATGTATAATACACTAGCTGCGCCACACGGTTTCATCCGCGTTTTTTTTATGCCCCGCTCCTATTGCTCGCAGCGTGATCTTATAACGCCTTCCTGAATTAATGGTCTATCCAACGCAAAAAGATTTTCTCAAATCGGACCAGTAGTTCCTGAGACTAGCGCGTTCAAACAAACAAACTCTTCAGCTTTATATATTAGTATAGATTCGAAGCGAACTAAGTGCTATCGATCGTAACTCACAACGCGCTCCGATTGTTGACTTTGGTATCGATTTTGACATCAATTGCTTACGATATTAGGGCGAGCCTGTCGGCCCTACCCTGTAGCCCTACCCTAGCCTGCCTTTTTAGGTATGTACAGACGACAGCATATCCAGCTACTACAATCTGTCAGTTTTTTTTATTGGATTTTCAACTACATCTCCTAAGCATTAAGGCTCAAGGTTGATTGGGAATATTTGACAGTTTCGGGTAGCATAACTTGCTGCCGTCCGTACATATAGTAACATATCCTAGAGATAAATCTCATTAAGTAATACTACATTACAATACAAGGGGATATTAAAACAATAATTGCACTTAGATATGAAAGCAATTAAAAATACCCACTTCACGATTAAAAATGCACTCTTCTATTACATTTGTTATTTCCATAAAAATATACAATAAATTATCTGAAAACATCTAAAATATAACTTAAAATAATTCCTCGTAACTAAAAGCTATTAGCAAAGCACTATTGGCGAAAACTTCAGAAAGAAAAAAGCCTTTTTGTATTACATTCCATTTTTCATTTTTCATGCAATCCATACTAATATTATAAATGCGAAAGTAACTCTGTCTGTCTGTCTGTCTGTCTGTTACGCTTTCCTGCTTAAACCTCTTAACCGATTTTGATGAAATTTGGCACAGACAATCTTTAGACCCTGAGAAAGAACATAGGCTACCTTTTATCCCGGAAAAATTTGATGTTCCCGAGGGAAATCTAAAAATCGCGATATAACCGAACTCCACGCGGGCGAAGCCGCGGGCGGAAAGCTAGTATTATAATAAATTTTAACCAAGCCACTATATAAATAGTTATATAATATTTATTTTAATAAATTTTCGGCCCTGCAGTATATGTATGTGACCAGCTCATTGCCACTTCAGCTTGCTAATCCTCTCAGCTATGTCGGTGACTCTGGTCCTCTGTCGGATCACATCATTTCTGATGCGGTCCTTCAGAGAGATGCCCAACATAGCCCGCTCCATAGCTCGCTGAGCGGCTTTGAACTTATGGACTAGTCTGACCGTTAGTGTCCACGTCTCGGCTCCGTAAGTCATGACGAGTAGGACCTACTGGTTGAAGATTTTAGTCTTCAAACATTGGGGTATGGGCGACGAAAATACCCGACGAAGTTTGCCAAATGTTGCCCATCCCAGCTGGGTCCTTTTTTTTGCCTCCTTCTCGAAGTTGTTTTTCCCTAATTGCAACATTTGCCCGAGTTATACATATTCTGAAACAACTTCGAGCGGCATTCCGTTTACGGCAACCGGACCCGGAGTGACCCGTTCATCCATACTAATATTATAAATGCGAAAGTAACTCTGTCTGTCTGTTACGCTTTCCCGCTTATAGGTACCTCTGAACCGATTTTGATGAAATTTGGCACAGACAATCTTTAGACCCTGAGAAAGAATATAGTCTACCTTTTATCCCGGAAAATTTTGATGTTCCCGAGGGAAATCTAAAAAGCGCGATATAACCGAACTCCACGCGGGCGAAGCCGCGGGCGGGAAGCTAGTTGAACATAATTTTGATCTAGTCTAAGTTCATCCGGAGACCGATGCGTTAGGAGGATTCAGCTAAGTTGGTCAGCATTTGTTCCAGCTCTTGCTGCGTTTCCGCTATGATGACGATATCGTCCGCAAATCGCAAGTGTAAGATGTACTCGCCATTGATGTTAATGATTTAATGCCCCGACCCTGCCAATCCTGTTTAAAAATACTCTAATGATACTATTCTCCTCCTATTAGAAAACGACATACTTTGCTGTGCCCGACAGGATACATAATTGATTCTATATTTTAATATACCAACTGTTATGTTCATATTATGCAAAGCAATAAATTATTGAGTGCATAATACTAAGTTGTAATGTTATGTACATATTCAGATATACTTACACTTATTATTTATACTCATATTCATACTTATATATGTATCATTCATTTCCACGGTCCATAATATGCATTCCATTATTATGTGGCTCTGTTTTGATCATATTCCACTACACCAGGACTCATTTTTCTGTTCACAGACTCAGTCCTCAACTTTACGCCTAAGTTTCGGTTACTTAGCGACCCCTTAGTGTAGGAAGCTGTACCAATGCAGGACTGTATCACTTTTTCCTATCAAACACAGCACTTTTTAATTTAATACCATTTATATTTACATTGTTACAGAACATTTTCATTATTTTGACATTTTTTTGACAACATTGTTGATGATGTATCTATGACAACCTTCTCATCAAAATTCTTGTTGGTCTTCTATTTTTATTTCATAATTGTTATTCGAACTCTTTTATGGTAAAATTATTTACCGTTCCTCGTCCATATTTTCGAATATTTTAAATTTCGACCTCCAACCGTTCTGCGAGGTTTCTTTAGGAATCATCGCAGAGCAGTGGTCAGTCGAGCTCTGGCTTTCAAACAAGCCTCTTAAAAGTAGGTCTCCAGTAAACGTTGCCTCGAGAGCCCTTCTAGGGTTTTTCCTGCTGTGCCAGTCTCTATATAACTGGTGCGCCTGGAGCTGCCTGGCCCTTTGCCGCCGGAGCCTTCGACTGCTGCCGGCCTTGTGACGCCGGGGCAGTCCCTGCTCTGTAGCTGCCGCCGGTCCACCAGGGCCGTTCTTCGTGTAGCTGCCGCCGGTCCACCAGGGCCGTTCTTCTGTAGCTGACGCCGGTCCACCAGGGCCGCTCCTCCGTAGCTGCCGCCGGTCCACCAGGGCCGCTCCTCCGCAGCTGCCGCCGGTCCACCAGGGCCGCTCGTCCGTTGCTGTCGCCGGTCCACCAGGGCCGCTCGTCCGTTGCTGTCGCCGGTCCACCAGGGCCGCTCGTCCGTTGCTGTCGCCGGTCCACCAGGGCCGCTCGTCCGTTGCTGTCGCCGGTTCACCAGGGCCGCTCGTCCGTTGCTGTCGCCGGTCCGCCAGGGCCGCTCGTCTGTTGCTGTCGCCGGTCCGCCAGGGCCGCTCGTCTGTTGCTGTCGCCGGTCCGCCAGGGCCGCTCCTCCGTAACTGCCGCCGGTCCACCAGGGGCCGCCCTTCACCATCACCCATCAATCATTCATCGACATTATTCATTTTTATACTTCCATCTTGTCTTTTCTGTATACTTAATAAATACTGTCTCCCTCTAAAGTCTTTTCTTGTCGTTATATGACAGTTTGGCGCCCAACGAAAATTTCCTGCACCCCCTTAACTTCCTAAATTCAAAAGAAACACTTCGTCTAGTGTCGTACATTCTCAGCTCTTTGGTTAAATATTTTGGCTATTCTATCCCTTTCATTTTCTCTTAACACACACATAACTCATTCACTCATATATACTTACAACACCTAACTTAATTTTCTTTTTTTTTTTCCCTAACAGGAAAACAAGGTATACTTTTACATACTTAACTATCTTTTTCTAACTTACACTTAAATATGTCTCGTCCAATCAAATTTGAACTCTTAAATAAAAACGAGCTTGAATATGAAGTTACAATTAGACTTGAGGAACCAGCAAAAACAGTTATATTGTTAAAGAAGCAGATACTTCTGCTAGCTCCTTCTACACCATCGGAAGATATTTTAACTTCTCCCATTCCTATAGAGGAGGAGTTAGCTCAGATAGATAGTACTCTGAGTTATTTAAATATTAAAATAGATAATCTATTACAGGGTGATTCCAAATACCATCGCTTAATAGAATCTTTTATTAATCATTTATTTTACAGGTTGGAACGTATAGACACAGACTTATACCCTGACTATAAACTTAATCTAGACACTTTTAAATCAAAATTTGAGACACTTGAAGGAAGTTTCAAGATTTATTGTTCAAATCTAAACTCGATGAATCCTCATTCATATATCACTGCTCCCTCTACTCCTCCTATTCATACTCCTCTCGCCACTCCGTCTCCTCCTCCTATTTCTCCTCGTCTCACTGCTCCCTCTACTCCACCTATTTACCCTCCTTTCACAGCTCCTCTTTCCTCTCCTATTTTAACTTCTCCAAATCATAATTTATTCAAAGATCTGAAACGATATACGTTTAATGGAAAATCTTGCCCTAGATCGTTTTTACAAAAACTTGACGAATATTGTCTTGTGCGGAATATACCCAAAAATTTGTTAATTACACAGGCTTATGATATTTTTACAGACAGTGCCCTACATTGGTTTAGATTTAAAATAAATCAAAATCCAGACCTAACATGGGATGAAATTTCTTTGTCTCTAATTAAAGATTTTGGCGGTTTTGACTATGATTTTAAATTATTGGAGGCCATCAAAAGTCGTACCAAAGGTCGTGATGAACCAATCATAATTTATATCTCAATTATGTCGGGAATGTTCTCTCGTCTGGCTAAAAAATTGTCTGAAACGGAACAGTTAGAAATCATTCTAAGAAATATAAGACCATGTTACTCAGTATTCGTGGCACTAAAAGATATTAACTCTATTGATGCACTCTTGGCTACATGCCAAAATTATGAAAAATTATTAGATCGAGACAAACATTTTAAAGAACCAAATAACCAACAAAATCCCCTTATTTCAGAATTTGCTTATAAACAAATTCATCCAACTTCTTCGGAATTTTCTACTTCTGACCCAAAACCTCCTTCTTACACAAATAGATTTTACAAAAACCCTCCCAAACAAGTAAACAGTCTAAAACAAGCTTACTCGCAAGAAAATTCATTTTGCGTTCGTTGTCGTATGCATGGTCATACCTTAAATACTTGTACTCAACGTCACTTTCTAATTTGTTTTAAATGTGGTCTTAAAGGTTTTAAAACCCCAGACTGTCCTAATTGTTCACCTAAACCTAACTCTAGTTCAAAACTAACGACTGACTTGAAAAGTAAAACAAACTTTGATGCCAACGATTGGAACGATTGGATTAAAACTCTTAAGAATTTCTTTTCATGCTATAAAATCTCTTCAACTCTATACTCTAATGAAAAGGATTTTAAACGACCTTTTGTTAACATCAAAGTTTACAATTTATCTTTGACTGGATTACTTGACTCTGGTAGTTCAATCACCTACTAATTATTTATGTAAATATTACTTATTTCTTTTGTTTACAGCTGCACATCTTATTTATTTTTTATATTATTTATAAACATCACTCACTACACAAACATTACATTACATTTGCTCGACCCTACTCTTCAGTCTCACTCCTTTACCGTATGGAGCGGATTGCAACTCATTAAATAAGCCTATGCAGGAGCGGTTGGTTACTCCTAAAATAAGCCTAAACCAAATTCTCTCTTTCGCTCTTCTAGGAGCTTAAATTTCTACTGACATTATCTAATGTTTTCCTTTTTTTTTTCCTTCCAGTCTGGAGCGGCTGACAACTCCAAAAATAAGCCTTGTCGTCATTCTAAAACACACTTCTATGAGTGGCAGTCATCAACTGTGAACTCCACCCATACCTGTATGAAGAGGATTGCTTGAAAGAGATAGGTGGTATGAATGGGTGAATGGAGATGGATGAGTGTGTGAAGTGTTGTTTTACAGTCCCTACTTGAAATCTTATAAGAAAATTTTCTACAGTTGAAAATTTTTCCAGGGTCGGGGGGAAAATGTAATGTTATGTACATATTCAGATATACTTACACTTATTATTTATACTCATATTCATACTTATATATGTATCATTCATTTCCACGGTCCATAATATGCATTCCATTATTATGAGGCTCTGTGTTGATCATATTCCACTAAACCAGGACTCATTTTTCAGTTCACAGTCACAGTCCTCAACTTTACGCCTAAGTTTCGGCTACTTAGCGACCCCTTAGTGTAGGAAGCCGTACCTATGCAGGACTGTATCACTTTTTCCTATCAAACACAGCACTTTTTAATTTAATACCATTTATATTTACATTGTTACAGAACATTTTCATTATTTTGACATTTTTTGACAACATTGTTGATGTTGTATCTATGACAACCTTCTCATCAAAATTCTTGTTGGTCTGCTATTTTTATTTCATAATTGTTATTCGAACTCTTTGGTAAAATTATTTACCGTTCCTCGTCCATATTTTCGAATATTTTAAATTTCGACCTCCGACCGTTCTGCGAGGTTTCTTTAGGAATCATCGCAGAGCAGTGGTCAGTCGAGCTCTGGCTTCCAAACAAGCCTCTTAAAAGTAGGTCTCCAGTAAACGTTGCCTCGAGAGCCCTTCTAGGGTTTTTCCTGCTGTGCCAGTCTCTATATAACTGGTGCGCCTGGAGCTGCCTGGCCCTTTGCCGCCGGAGCCCTCGACTGCTGCCGGCCTAGTGACGCCGGGGCAGTCCCTCTTCTGTAGCTGCCGCCGGTCTACCAGGGCCGTTCTTCTGTAGCTGCCGCCGGTCTACCAGGGCCGTTCTTCTGTAGCTGACGCCGGTCCACCAGGGCCGCTCCTCCGTAGCTGCCGCCGGTCCACCAGGGCCGCTCCTCTGCAGCTGCCGCCGGTCCACCAGGGCCGCTCCTCTGCAGCTGCCGCCGGTCCACCAGGGCCGCTCCTCTGCAGCTGCCGCCGGTCCACCAGGGCCGCTCGTCCGTTGCTGTCGCCGGTCCACCAGGGCCGCTCGTCCGTTGCTGTCGCCGGTCCACCAGGGCCGCTCGTCCGTTGCTGTCGCCGGTCCACCAGGGCCGCTCGTCCGTTGCTGTCGCCGGTCCACCAGGGCCGCTCGTCTGTTGCTGTCGCCGGTCCGCCAGGGCCGCTCGTCTGTTGCTGTCGCCGGTCCGCCAGGGCCGCTCGTCTGTTGCTGTCGCCGGTCCGCCAGGGCCGCTCCTCCGTAACTGCCGCCGGTCCACCAGGGGCCGCCCTTCACCATCACCCATCAATCATTCATCGACATTATTCATTTTTATACTTCCATCTTGTCTTTTCTGTATACTTAATAAATACTGTCTCCCTCTAAAGTCTTTTCTTGTCGTTATACGACAAAGTAACCATAATACTGGTAGTAAAGCAGTCGATAATGGAATTGGATATACATAACAAGAGAACCTGTTGTATCTGCGCGGGCGCCGGCCTTCGATACTGAACTTGTAATCGATAATAGGTCGATGTATTGCCAGCGCGCTTATAAATAACCGTTCATTTAAAGTGATTTATTTGAAAAACTTACAATAGTGTAGTTGTCGTTGAAGTTCAGTTCTTCATCATCATCATCAACCTTTTTATAGTCCCACTGCTGGGCACATGTCTCCTCTCATTCCGAGAAGGATTGAGCGTAATCACCACGCTTGCTCAATACGGGTTGGCGATTTCAGACTTACAGCCCAGGTTACCTCAATATGTTTTCCTTCACCTTTTTAATCAGTCATTGGTGTCCAAGATATACTTAGGAAGTACATATAACTTAGAAAAGTTACATTGGTACTTGTCTGACCTGGAATTGAACCCGCACACTCATACTTGAGAGGCTGGTGTTTTAACCACCAGGTCACCACGACTCTTAAGGAAAGAGAATAACTTCTAGAAGAAGTTCAGTTAATACGAGTTATATGAAGTCAGTCTTAAGAAGAGGTATTGTATTTACCCAGCAATTGGGTTGTAGAGGTCACATACATAGATATGATTTTTTTTTTATTTGTTATAAACTAGTGCTTGACTGTAATCCCGCCTGATGGTAAGCAGTGATGCAATCGTTGATGGTAAAACGCACTAGCTTATTAAGCCTATTCACTTAAAAAAAAACTGAGTGAATAGGAAGGAAGACGGCAGTTGAGCGAGGTGATGCAATGTTTAACCCAACAACACGACCAACGATGCCGCGCCAGAGGATGATCTGGAGACCCTCCACGACCAAACTCCCGACACAACAACATTAGGCACATCGTACCCGGTACACATCGCAACACAACTGCTCAGACCCGTCCTCCGTACGGCTTCACCAGACATGCCGGAACACGACGAATCGCTTGGCGGCAAGACTTTGTCTGGTGGGTGGCAACTTATGCCGGCAGCCGATGTTGTTGCCTACCACGGAGTATACTCTTTATTATGTAAACCATATATGTATGTATACTTATTTCGGAACATAAATATGAAGATTTTACAAAGGGTGACACAGTGGGCGGTCTTATCGCTAAGAGCGATCTTTTACAGACAACCTTTGGATGGAATACTAAAGGGAAGGAGAGAGAAATAATGTAGGTAGTCTACTGTGTACTATTTGCATAGATTATACAATAAATATGTACGTTAAGTGTATAATACTAGTTTAAATAGATATATTGTATTTTTTGTTTTTGTGAATCCTGAATATACAATATGTAAAGAAAACCCTGTCCGACCCTTAAGGATAATAAAGGTTAAAGGTAAACACATGGCCAAATAAAATATTAAATTTTACATAATCATCATAGTAACAATACTAATGAATTTTGAAATAATCTTTTTTCGTCGCGAATTAATTCCAACTTCCCCAAAATTTGGTAATTTTTAAAAAGTAACAACACTATTTCAGACGGAGCGAATAGCGATGCGACCACGTGCCGCGTGCCCTGCCCCTCGTCACCCGCGGATGTATGCCTAACGTGTTGTCTACCGCACATGCATTAAGTTACCTCGCTTTTTCGAAATAATATTTATTTTTTTAGGGGGATTTTTTTTTAAGTTTAGGCCGGCTCTGTAGGCATTATTATAATCAGTTATCGATACCTAACAATACCTTCACGGATCGGACAGGGTTTTCTTTACATATTGTATATTCTATAGTTTGTTCAGAATAAGCAACTGAATCGATTCCAATCATTTTTACACCATGTAAATCGTTGCAGTGTGGTTACCGAGCGCACCATGCAGCTTAAGGTAGATCATAAAACTGCGTACGCCCACGCTACAGCTGACGCCACAGGCCAACTCACCGGTCACCCGCCCGAGCGGATCGTTTACCATTTTTTTTTTTCGAGGCAGCCAAGTAGGATAACAAGCTCATAACTTTGTGGTTTTTCATGACATCTTAATGAAATTTTGTACATATGGTTTACTTAAAAATACTGGACACGTGTTTCGAGTTTTGCATAAACAATAAATAATGTTGCGTATATTGTATATCTAATTAATAAACATCATACTAGAACAAATAAAAAACTCTCCGTTTATATTGGTAGAGATTAGCAAAAAGTATTACTAAAAGCGGTCAAAGCGCTTTTTGTACTGCTTCATCAAGCATTAGCAAGAATTGTTCGGGGAAATCCTGTACTAATTCTAATGTTAATGAATGTGATTTCAGTACTGAAAAATATACTTAAGTCAAATAAAATTCCTTCACAAATCATTCGTTGTTTCACTAACTTGACTCACCAATCAGTCAAAAATACCTGAGTCACATATTTATTATTCAAAATACCACCACTACAATAGTGAGCTATCGTTAAAGTCAATTGTCTGCGTCATTCAAAAGCCTGTCATTACTAAAATTACTCGACGTCTGTATGTGGGTAGTCACGGAAAAGTGTCGTTAGATTAAAGTTAACAAAACAGATTAGTGGGTAGCTAACTGTTAGTTAAAACGAAATCCATCGGCACGTGTGCGTTGGGTAAAAAGACGCGTGCGTCTCGGTACGCCAAACAGAAGTGATAGCTTAAAAATTAATCTAATGTATAATGTTTTTGTATCATGTGAGAATATTGGGATACCTACATTAGTAGGAGGGGTGAACAAACTTTACCGCAAGAATATCTAAAATGAACTATACACTGTACTATAATGTAGATAATTACACGTGGCGTCTTCTGAACATGTGGGTAGTTGTGAATCGGTACTCATTAGTCAATAATTAATACTCGTTACAGATGTCGCCAAGACGCCAACACAACGGTTCTATATTTAAATTAGTACTGCAGTGCTATTCTGTAACATCACACAATGGGAGCTTAACTGAAGTGAACTCACATTTCAATTAATGCTAAGGAGGACAGCCTCCGTGGCGTAGTGGTAGAGAACGCGGCCGCTGCGCAAGGAGGCGCGGGTTCGATCCCCGCGCAGTGCAAATATTTGTATGCATGAATATGAATATTTGCACTGGTCTCGTCGTGCCTCGGAAAGCAAGCTAAGCCGTTGGTCCCGGTTGCCATATGAACATCTAATGGCAGTCGTTACGGGTTGTGCTACGAACCCTCAAAAGTCTAGCAATTGGTCTAACTGCAATGCTTCGATATTGCCTTCGGGTTGTGGTCAGACGGCAGTCGCTTCACGGAAAATATCGAAGTTCAGCAAAATATCAGCCGTTAGACTGGTAAAGCGGACCGCAGACTCTAAAACTGAAAAAGGTTCGGATGCGACTGGGATTAACGCTGAGATGATGATGATGCTAAGGATTGACCTCTATTACTATCACACTCTACATAATCTATGCTCACTTTCATAACTATTTACTATGAGTTATTTACAGCAGTCCAGCGGTAGCATAATACTTACGTCTCGTATAGAAGTCCTCGTGTTACCATTTTTACTTATTTAGAGCCGCCTCGTTGGTTTCGTTTTTGCAAGAGCTACTGCTGTCCTCGATTCCCAGTTCGGCCAGAGTTATCAAATTAAGTCATTTATTCAAATTAGGGCTGAAAATCAGCACTTTTTGAACGTCAATATTACATAAGACCAAAGACATTAAAATTATATTTACAATAGACAGGACATCAAGAACAAAATCGTAATCCAATACTTCTGGCAAACTGGTTAAAAGTCGCTCAGTCTAGTCTGCGCGTCAAGACGTAATTTGTGTCCACCAAAAATAAACATTTTCTAAGGAAATATGTCATGTTGCGCTTTGTATTACTGTACATCTTGTTATGGTAAAACGACTGGACCTAACTTCAAAATGTTTTTCTATGAATTATTTATATTTCGTCTGTATTTCAAATTTAAATAAATTCTTTAATTGTTCTAGAAACTTTTCCATTATTGTAATAAGCGCCCTCTATTGTTGAGTAGTTTTACTATTTTCTTGTAGAGATGTAGTAATGTTGTTTATCGATTTAGTTGTCGATAATACTTATTAAGTTGAAAACATTTTTTTATATTTTATTGACATTTCAAATATAGCTAAATAAATTTAAAATATTGCTATATTTCTAGTGTATTTATTATTAACTCTATTTAAACAAAATCATGTAATATTAATAAACAAAATTGAATGAACAATTACTATTAATTTACCTAGGTTTTTGTTATTTTAGGTTTCCGAATAAAAATAATGTTGTAGGGGAAAAGTGGATACGATTTGTCCAGATAGACCGTAGAGAAGAAAATTGGCTTCCGTCTGCTTCGTCGAAATTATGCTCAATGCATTTTAAAAGAGAAGACATCTACTTTGGAAAGACTTGTCGATCAAATTTAAAAAAAAAAAAGAATCGTTGCCTTGTATTAGAAATGAAATAGTAAGTTATTAATTTGTCTTTTCCACTTAACCGTAAAAATTGGGATAAAATTTACTGTTAAGTGGATAAGTACATAAATTATATAACTTATTTATAATGAAATATATTCATAAAATATGTAGGTACGTATACAATATGTTAAGAAAACCCTGTCCGACCCGTAAGTATAATAAAGGTTAGGTAAACACATGACCAAATAACATATGAAATTTTACATAATCATCATAGTAACAATACTAGTGAATTTTGAAATAATCTTTTTTTCCCGCGAATTAATTTCAACTTCCCCAAAATTTGCTACTTTTTAAAAAGCGACAACATTATTTTTGACGGTATAATTCTGATCGAATAGCGATGCGACCGCGTGCCCTGCCCCCCTTCGACCGCGCCTGTATGGCCTACCGCACATTTCTTAAGTTACCTCTTTTTGCGAAATAATACTTATTTTTTTAGGGGGATTTTTTTTAAGTTTTGGGTGGCTTTGTAGGCATTAGTAGAATCAGTTATCGATACCTAACAATACCTTCACGGATCGGACAGGGTTTTCTTTACATATTGTATGTAGTACAAAGATTGCGAGCTACTTTGTGATTTTTAGGATTCCGTACCTAAAAGGTAAAACGAACCCTATTCATGAGACTTCACTGTTCCTCTGTCCGTCTGTCACCAGGCTGTATCTCATAAACCGTAATAGCGAGACAGTTGAAATTTCCAGAGATTGTGTTAGAATTTCTGTTGCCCCTGTAACAACAAGTACTAAGAATAAAAATAATAAAATATTGAAGGGTCCCTTAAATATTTTATTATTTAATGGGGGCCCATACAACAAACATGATTTTTTGCCGTTTTTTGCTCCATATTACTAACGGAAACAGATAAGACGCTTAAAATGTTCACAGAATATTTGGTTATATATTCAAATTACAAATAAATAATGAAAATAAAATAAATACTGAAGGCGGGCTCCCATACAATAACCGTGATTTTTTTGCCGTTTTTAAAGATAATGGCGTACCATTATCTGGTAAAGGTCTTGCTCCAGCAGACTACCATTTTTGTCGTGATTTGGACAATTATCTACGTGATAAGAAGTTTTCTTCCCAGGAGGCAGTTCTGCTTTCACACAGTTTGTGCAGTCTAGATCCTCAGAGTTCTACCGCAAAGGTATAAACGACCTTCCTATATATTGATTATAAATGAATTAGTTAAAAATTAAAAAATTAAACAATTATTTAAATTTTCAGTACTAATCGATAATTTTAACCTTTAATGCCTATTATATTAAAAGAATTATATAAATAAGAAACTTGTAAACTCAAAATTACCTATAATTTTTCTGCTTCTTAATTTTATTGTTTCAAGCTATCATAATGCGAAAAAACATCGTCGTAGTAACTTATTTGAATATTATCGATAACTTTATATCGAATTGATACAAACCCTACCACAGTTTTTTGCATTGCCATTTAAAAATATTTGCAAACAAACGTGTAAAAAGAATAATTTTGCTAAAAATGAAATGCAAACGAAAATTGCAAAACAAAATGCGCTTTATGGCGTAAAAAGTCTATTACACTCAAAAATATTAATAAACTGATTGTTATAATAATTCGTAATCATAAAACATCTAAAATGCCAATAGACGGTGTCA
Organism: Sesamia nonagrioides; assembly: GCA_017933935.1. Classification (NCBI taxonomy): domain Eukaryota; kingdom Metazoa; phylum Arthropoda; class Insecta; order Lepidoptera; family Noctuidae; genus Sesamia; species Sesamia nonagrioides. The sequence continues at coordinate 12,570,132 of JADWQK010000551.1, forward strand.
CGGAAAATTAATAGTAGCGAATAAAATTCTAAAACAGTTTTTGATGTTTGTACAAGACAAGTTTCACTTCATTTGTTTACTTTTCAATATTTATTTACCCGATTTGAACTATACTAGGGTATTAAATCACACTGGACATCTACCGGGCAATAGCTGAATACATTTTATATAAACTATTTTCGTTTTTACTATGTGATGTCTCCAGTTGTCGATCTAATTCTGCTACATTGTACTAGATGGCGGAACTGAGCCATGGGATCACAGTTTTTCTATGCGATTTTGACACATGCCCGCTCTATTTATCTTAAATCTCTTTGCATAAGACAGTTCCCCAAAACTCCCGCTCTTCGACACTTCCTAGTGCTTTATTTAGTTATTTTATTATCTACGTACACAAAATAAAATACATTCGGGATATGACAAAATTAAAAACTAGAGTGTGTTTATTTCTTAAGAAATTTCTTCCAGCAGGCCTGCGAAAGGAGAAGTAAAATAGAAATGTAGATAATAGGGTGTGAAAATAAGAGAAAAATATGACTGATTTATGTCTAAAACTAAAAACATATTAAGTATACCTAAACATATAATCCAAAAATAATTACAAGAGTACATATACTTAAATAAATACATCTTCAGCCTATAAAGGTCCACTGTTGGACAAAGGCCTCCCCCAAGGTATTCATTGCACTAGGGGTTTGCCATAATCCCCACGCTCGTCGAGACGGGTTGGAGATCGCAGTAATTTGATATTCCACAGCAGACATGGGTTGGTGCTATTCTAAGCCCGATACCACACGGGGCAATACATAATACTAAAATACATCCATACTAATATTATAAATGCGAAAGTAACTCTGTCTGTCTGTCTGTCTGTCTGTCTGTTACGCTTTCCCGCTTAAACCTCTGAACCGATTTTGATGAAATTTGGCACAGACAATCTTTGGACCCTGAGAAAGAACATAGGCTACCTTTTATCCCGGAAAAATATGATGTTCCCGAGGGAACTCTAAAAAGCGCGATATAACCGAACTCCACGCGTGCGAAGCCGCGGGCGGAAAGCTAGTATATACATATGAATATAATGAACAAATTCATACAGTATACGAGAAAGGTACTGCTCTTTTAATCGACGTTTAAATTTAAATATAGAAATTATGTCTAAATCACGAATGTTAGGCACCAGTTCCACAATCTTACAGCATGGAAGTTAGCTAAAAGATAACCTTTACAAGAGAGTAAGATTTACTGACAAATTAAACACATTTATAAATGTTAGTTCGTAATTAAAAACTTACTAGCTTCCCGCCCGCGGCTTCGCCCGCGTAGAGTTCGGTTATATCACGCATTTTAGATTTCCCTCGGGAACATCAAATTTTTCCGGGATAACAGGTAGACTTTATCCTTTATCAGGCTCTAGACTATCTGCCTACCAAATTTCATCACAATCGGTTCAGTAGGTTTGGCGTGAAATCCGGGCAGACAGACAGACAGAGATACTTTCGCATTTATAATGTTAGTATGGATTCCATCTGTCATTGAAACTGGAATGTTAACTTCCGTCCAAACTCAACAGCTTCCTCGATCCGCTATCAAAATAAAACAGGAAAAATTACACTGCTTTTTATAAAAGAAGGAAATTACTTAAACAACCTTGAGTGATAAAGTTTGACTCATATAATCCTATTGAATTATCTTCATTTGAAATAAGATGAAACACCTATTTTTTTACGTTCCGATAAACAGATTTTAGCTTTTAATCCGTCGATGTAAAGACAGTTTTTATGTGTAACGAATCGTCTTCGTAAAAATCGGTCGAACTCGGTTTTTTTTTTTTTTCAGTCCATTATTAAAAGAAATAAGTGGTCACAATGCCAACCTTTTAATGCTGTTACCATTTATTTGTCTTGCTCTCAACGCTTTAGAGCTCAAATTCGGTTGAATGGGCTGTAAAAAAGGTTTATTTCAATGTTCGATCTTATTTTAAATGGATTTCATAGGTACGTAATATTGTATTGATGATTATAATTCTGTAAAGTCAAGTGCTAAGGACGTGAATAGCGTTTTTTTTTTTTTTAAATGACTATATTATTTTATCTGGGGGTCTTAAAATGTCACTATTGCAGGCTCATAATAGGATAACGTTATGAATCATGTTCTGAATCGTAAAATGATCACAAACCGTCATCTGTAATTAAAATGTGTGGCCAGTTTAAAAAAGAAATACAATATGGCGCGATGGTACCTATACAACGTTATTTTTTGCATATGCGAAACCCGAAACACGTGTCTAGATTTTTTATGTAAAGAATCTATGTACAAACAAAAAGATATCATAAAAAACCATAAAGTTATGAGCTTGTTATCTTACCTGGTTGTCCCAACAAAAATATGATCAACGCATCGAGCGGTGCGTTGACCTGTGGCGTCAGTTGTTGCGCGAGCATGCGCAAGCGCCATTTAGATCTTAGCACATGGCTAAGTACCGTAAACTGAACTTGTGTGCTCGGTAACCACACAGCAACAATTTCTAAATGTATTTGGGAAAAAATATAACATGGTGTAAAAATGATTGGAATCGATTCAGTTGCTTATTATGAACAAACTGTATTCAGGTTTCGTATATGCCAGGCTCTTTAGACAATCATAAACAATATACAATATGTAAAGAAAACCCTGTCCGATCCGTGAAGGTATTGTTAGGTATCGATAACTGATTCTACTAATGCCCACAAAGCCAGGCTAAACTTAAAAAAAAAGTGCCCCTAAAAAATATTATTTCGTAAAAAGAGGTAACTTAATACATGTGCGGTAAGCAACCCCATTCCGCGGGCGGCGGGGGGCAGGGCACGCAGCACCTGTGACGTGGTCGCGTCGCTATTCGCTTATTATAATACCGGTGTTGTCACTTTTTTAAAAATTACCAAATTTCGGGGAAATTGTTATTAATTCCCGGGAAAAAAGGATTATTTCAAAATTCATTAGTATTGTTAATATGATGATTATGTAAAATTTTATATTATATTTGGTCAAGTGTTTACCTAACCTTTATTATCCTTATGGGTCGGACGGGGTTTTCTTTACATATTGTATAATAATAATAACGCTCCATTACATTCCACAATTAATCAAGTGATTATAAATTCATTTGTGCAAGATATTGTTATTTTGATGGTTTTAATTTAGATAGTGTGGACCACCTTAGGGTAAAAGCCTCTTCCAAAGATTTCCAATTAACTCTGTCTCGCTGCTTCCAGCCTCTTCCGGTAAAGTGCGAAAAGGGCAGTTATAACTCAGGCTGATTTTACCTACAAAAACGTTGACCAAAAGACGTTTCGTACTCCGCTGTTTTCTTTTTCAAAACACGACAGATCTCAGATCTCGAGAATCAGCACCTTTTGAACGTCAATATTACATAAGACAGTCCCACCGAAACGCCCGCCCTTCGTCGCTTCCTAAATTCCTAGTGCTTTCACTGGGAAGAAGAAGTGGCGGAACAAATTCCCCAGAAGGACAGCTGTCTGATTGTTTAAATAAAAAAAAAACTCATGACTTTATACTTGTATAACCCGCGCAGATAAAGAAAAGATCTGTAAATGGCGTCCGCTCGCATGCGTTCTCACTCACTCTCTATCACTGTCTATACTCACACAGTGAAGTACGCGCTGCAAAAAAAAAATCATCGATCAGGAATTCAGGATTCGCTTTCCAAACTACTGAAGCTACTTTGACGCACTCCGAGTTATCGTTAATTTCGTTCCGCTAAAGTTTCTGTTATTTTGTTGTTTTTGTTGATATTGTTGTTTTTGTTGAGTTTGAACAATTAAAATCAACAAAAACAACAATAAAAACAAACACAACAACAAACAAGTAAAATGTCATATTTGCGTTATAAATAACAATATTTATAACGTAAATTTGACATTTTACTATCTTAGCTTTTGATTTGTGATTGAACAATGGCATGTTTTGTCAACCGTACCATAAGTATCCGCCGCCATTTTCACATCTTTTCTTTATCTGCGCGGGTTATAACGCGGACATGTTGTCAGAACAACTTACAAAAGGAAAATATTAACAATAACTTGTTTATGGGCATCATAAATACTAATAAGTGTGGTAAAATTTATTTGCTAATAAAATAAATATTATGAGCAGTTTTAGCAATATGTTAATGCTTGATTATTTTTAATATACAGGATGACACCTTGACCTGTCATTAGTCTATGATTTATAAAACGATCTATAGATACATATATTTTAGTTTGTGAATAGTTTTAGTCAAGTTAGGATTAGGATATAATTTTGTTATTTTAGTCTTAGCTTGTATATTATAATTGTTATCTCTGTGAATAAACTTAGCAGTTACTTTAGGTTTATGTAAATATTGTTACGGGCTAGGGGTACTAAAATGCCGGTTAAGGGTTACGAACTTTATTGGCAACGAAGGTACAGACGGTAGTAGGCAATGACAAGTAGAACGTAGCTGATGTCTCACCGAAGTCTTCCCTTATGTCCACGAAGTCCGTGTCGTAAACACACAATAACAGTACAGATGTTACTCCACGTAGTACTCACAGTTCTCGTTGCAGTTGTCGCAGTAGGTATTCTCAAAGATCGCTTCTTAACTGTCGCTGTTTTCGTATCGTTAGTCGAGTGTAGACTGACTCTGCGTTCGGGAAATCGCGACGCCCCCGTCAGGGGGCGTGGCGAGCGGATCCAGGGCTATGCCCCCCGGCCGCGGAGTCCGTTTAGGCGGCCCGGCGTCGCGGCGCTTTATATAGGCCAGCTGATCGAACATTCCAGAATCCTCTAGGCGTAATAATAATACTGCATAACTTCGAGGTCATCGGCCAAGTAAGTGCCTACGGTAATTCCCGGAAACGGGTTTCTAGAAATTTCGATGTCGACACTTTGTTGACAAAACTGTTGAGACCTGTACCATTCGATAGGCCGTCCTAAGTCTAGCAATGCGTTTTATTATTGTACCTAGGAAATGTCTAGATCTAGCGAAATAGGGCTTAAAAGTGACACACTGCATGTCACGCGATATTGAACCTTATGCCATCGACATAAGGTCCATTCGTAACAATATGTTAATTAGTTTTAGTCACTAAAGGTGCTAGTTTGAGTATCTTTTACATTCCTCAATTAACCACCTAGCAATAATTTTAACATATTTCTAATTAAATAACAACTAATATCCAGGCCCTGGAATATTTTACCCTGTTTTGGTCCTGGGTACCCAGTTCCGGTTCTGGGTACCATACTATACTCTAATATTAGAGGCCCGTCCTCAACCTCTATACAAACGTTCACATTCTATTCTCAATCTGTCAAAAATTTAACATGTTTCTCTACATATTTGACATTCGCTAAGATGTAATTGTGGCATGAATTTGAACATTTTGAAATTTTTGAAGTATGAGTATCGGCCCTTAGTTCTGGGAAATACTAATTCATTTATTAATTAGTTGCATACTAAATATTTGTTGTCTATTATTTCCAGATGGACAATTTGCTACGACCATGTGCAGACATGGGCATTCAAGCAGACTCACTCATCGAGTGGAAATATGACATAGAGAAACAGGTAAATAGTCTCTGTATATACCTTTTCATTTACTTTATTTTAATAATCTAAAGTCAACTTAGCAATAATTCTTTCTATTCATAAACTTTTTTTTTTATCAATCTTTTTTATTGTCCCACTGCTGGGCACAGGTCTCTCATACAGAGAAGGATTGAGCGTAATCACCATGCTTGCTCAATGCGGGTTGGCGATTTCAGACTTATAAAGTCCAGGTTTCCTCAAGATGTTTTCCTTCATCTTCAGTCATTGGTGTCCAAGATATATTTAGAAAGTACATATAACTTAGAAAAGTTACATTGGTACTTGCCTGACCTGGAATCGAACCTGCACACTCATACTTGAGAGGCTGGTGTTTTAACCACTAGGCCACCACGACATAAACGTTGCTTAAAGTTAACTGTAAGTGTTTGACCATACATTTTTGACGTTTTAACGTCACTGAACTTTAATCGTAAAAAAGACGATACATACAAACTTATACTTACTTACTTTAATCGTCGTTTATGAATAAAGACCGGTGTTTAATGGGTTTATTCATAATTGATGATTAAAGTTAAGTGACGTGCAAACGTCAAAAATGTATTATTAACAGTCGCTATTCACTAGTTCTGTTCACAGTAATAGGTGGACAATGTGTAATAATTGTTTTTTTTTTTAACTTTAAACAACGTTTATTAATAAGGGGGTAGATTGTTATCGTCAAAATTGTATGCTTTAATGATCTCAAGGAATAGATAAAAATTATGAATTTTTCAAAATATATTCTCTTATAATAAAAAAAAAAATAGTAAATACTATGATTCAAGTGATTTCCGAAACTTTTTCATTATTTGGCACTTTGGGTCTTGAAATTAAACTTATTTAATACAAACAAACAAGTCAACACCATCTATTGGCAGTCTCATTAACTACAACACTTCAACTTCCTCCTTCTAACCCAGTGTTCTCTCCCCACAGATAGACCACATAGTACTAGGTCGGGGTCCCCCCGGGGGTGCGTGGCACACGTTCCCCCCGGGGGTTCGGACCCTGTCCCCGGGCGCGTGGCTGTCCCTCCCGCCGCACGCCGCCACAGGGGCCGCCCGCCTGTCGGCGCGTGCTGTGGCCAAGTACTGCAGGCGATACGTGCATGCTTGTAAGCTCCAGGTGAGAAGCGACAGCACATTTAAGAAAACCTTTTTTACAGTCTGTTTAATCGATTTTGACTTCTATTTCGTAGACATAGGGATTATATTAAAAGTAAAAAGGGCGAATGCCCACTATTTACTGTGACAATGACAACTATTTATTGCGGCTACCATTTGTCCTTGCCACCATCGTAATAGAAGTCAAAATCAGTTGACCAAACTCTAAAAAAGTTTTGTTTAAATGTTTAATCTTATTCAAAATGGATAGTTAATAGGATAGTGTCACCATCTATTCAGTAGAACACGTCCATTGCTAGATAAGATACTCAACCGATTTTTTTAGCGCAGTGAATTTTCAACGTACCGCCCAATACACGTTCAGAATCCAACCTCAAAAACCACCCTGTTGGATTTTGAACTCTCACAAAAAGTACTCTCAGATGAAAGTCCAGTGCCTTAATTTTTTTATATTACCAATAATTATGTATATTTCCAGAAATTCTTTCGTTCTGGCGTGACAGTGACCAGCGTGACTCGCATCCCTCAGCCCGGTGGACCGCGATGTCATAATACTGATTGTCCACTTAATGCTGAGTTCTGCGTGGCGGGGTAAGCATACATATACCGCTCTATTTAGCTCATAATACTTAGCCATACTTATTTTAAAATAAACACACTGATAGATCTGTGAAAAGATAAAATATTCAAGAAAAGTGCAAAACATAACCGCTAACGCCATCTATTGGTGGACAATGTGTAATAATTGTTTTTTTTTTTTTGTAGTGTGGCACTAGTTATGACTTTGTGCCAATGTCAAATAAAATAAAAATCTTCAAAAGTTCTTCTTTCTTTCTCTTATGCCTTCGCACGGTTTGTGCATTTAGCCAATGTCACGTAATGAATTATTCATGTCGAAAAAGACGGCCGCGCGAACCGAACACGGAGGAAGATTTGGTATAAAGTCATGATGTGGCCACTATGCTACAATATTTCACTGTTCTTTATAAATTATTCACTGAATGCACTTTTTACTACATAAATCACGCGTTTTTATTTAGTAAACGACACTATAAATAATTTAAAAGTCCAATGAAAAATGAGCGTGGCACTCATCTTAGCTTCCCGCCAAAACTCCCTAATAATTGTTGTTGTGATTTGCTACAAATAAATTTAGAATATAACTTAACTAACTGTGCCCCGCAGTTTCACCTACATAAGTTAGAATATCGAGTTAAAAACTATTCTTTCTGTTAAGAGGGGACTCTAGTGACGCTCTCTCTATACAAATGTGTTCCGCTTTTTTCTTCGTGGTTAATGCGTTTAGAGCAATTATTATTTTCTTCTATTTTACACTAAATTAAATTAAGTTTTGGAATCAAATATGTATGTTATATTAAAATCCGAAAAATATCCCATTTTTACTGCAATTTTCAAATTACTATTATACATTTATGATAAGTTTTGACAAAAAAAGAAATAATAGAAGCATAAGTATGCTTTTTCTATAAATGTTGATATAAAAATAATTGAAATTTGTCGTGTTTTGTCTAAAACAGCGGAATACGAAACGTCTTTTGGTCAACTTTTTGTAGGTAAAATCGGCCTGAGCTGCAGCTGTCCCTTTCGCACTTTACGGGGAGAGGTTAGAAGCGGCGCGACGGCAATAGTTTCTTCAAATACCTATTTTTCTAATTCCTCGGGACTAGAGCCCCCTCTTAATCCATGTTATGAACCAACTATGTGTCAAATTTCATCCAAATTCGTTCAGGAATTTTTGTGTGAAAGAGACCCCAATCACAAACGTAGACCTATACAAACCGTCACGTTTGTGATTGATAGGCAGTGGCCTACAAACATCCAACGCGCCATATTGACGTCACACGAATTCTACGTCTCGCAATCAGAAGTTTACCGTACAAATAGCATACATACAAGTTCCCAACATCAACCGTTGGGCAAGTGCCCGCCAGACATAACACCCGCCTTGTCGGAGGATCCTCCCTTTTCTATGGAGGATGAGTGAACTTTACACCCTGTTCTTCGTTAATAATATTACTAGCTTTCCGCCCGCGGCTTCGCCCGCGTGAAGTTCGCTTATATCGCGCTTTTTAGATTTCCCTCGGAAATATCAATTTTTTCCGTGATAAAAGGTAGCCTATGTCCTTTCTCAGGGTCTAAAGATTGTCTGTGCTAACATCAAAAGCGTAACAGACAGACAGAGTTACTTTCGCATTTATAACATTGGATATGTGTTGTCCCCAGTTACGACACATCGTCGTGCCAGCCGTTCCGCTACGTGTGTCGTCGGGTGGTTGTGGCGAGCGGGAGTGGCGACCGGCCCAACACCCTCGCGCACGACGTGGCGCGCCATGCGCTCCACTCGCTGGCGCCGCTCGAGCGAGCCGTCCACGTACTCAGTACACATGGTAAGGAAATCTCATTCATTACCAACAATTTTCTTCAGATGGTCTCCAAAGCCTAGAGCCAGCCTTTCGGTGTTCTATAGGATGCATTTTGGGGAGTGTGTTCTTTCTTCAAAAGACCATTTCTGACATAGATTCTACATGATCTTTATATGATCTGAGCCGGGGATGATTCGACACAAAAAATCTGACTTTCCTCCCCTAACTCTGACTTCCCTGACGTCATACTTCCCCTTTCATTCTTTTCACAAAAATATAATAAATAAAAGATAAATAACAATAGTTTCTTGAAAACGTCATTACAAACGTCATTACAAACGCCACAAACAAACAACGCGTCGTGCTGACGTCACACGACTTCTACATCTCGCAAGCAGAGTTTACCGTGCAATTAGCAAACATACATACAACTTCCCAACTTCAACCGCTGGGCAAGTGTCCGCCAGACTCAACACCCGTCTGGTCAGAGGATCCTCCTTTTTCTGTTGAGGATGAGTGAACTTTACTCCCTGTTCATCATACCACCACACTATCTATACAGTCAAGACCACTTTTAGTACAAAAAGGTCCCAAATAACAGGCTCCAGTGGAATTTGAACTTAATGATTATAAGAAATAGAGATAATTTTTGCCAAACTCTTCATTAATAGATGTAAAGAACTTTGATTTTGTCAATTTTAACCCCCTTTTCTCCTCTATTCCAGCATCTCAAACCCCACCATCAGTGCTCATCGTGGGGTCTGGCGTGTCGGCAGCAGACGCAGTGTGGCTCTCCCTGCGAGCTGGTCTGCATGCACGACACCTCCACAGGACGCCGGCTGAAGCCCTCGCCAGGCTGGAGCCGCAAGCATACCCGGATTACTGTCAGGTATTATAATGAACACCATGTATTCTTTATCGTTTGTTGATGTGTGGCTCCACCAACAATAAGGAAATCTAGGAGTAATTCTTGATGAAAGTTCAGTCTCGGTGAAAAACTAAAATACCTCTATTCACCTACATTTTTGACAAGTTGATAGATTTTGAATGTTTTTAATTAAATAATATTATTAATAAATATATACGGACAAATCACACAGATTGAGCTAGCCCCAAAGTAAGTTCGAGACTTGTGTTATGGGATACTAACTCAACGATACTATATTTATAATAAATACATATATAGATAAACAACCAAGACCCAAGCCAATCAAGAAAAGTTCGTTTTCAATCATGACCTGGCCGGGGATCGAACCCGGGGCCTCCACGTCGCAGGCAGGCGTGTTGACCGCTGCGCCACGGAGGTCGTCGTTTACAAGTCAATTACAAGCATAGTTATACCTTTAAGTGTTGCCAGTGCTTGCATAATAATACTTTTCTACTATAAATATCTAATTTTAGTTTTGTTATTGGTCCTTTTTCCAGCAGACGTTTTTGCATTAAACTTTGTTGGTAGAACTATAGGTTTACTAGTATGAAATAAAAAAAATGTTATTATGCTATTTCAAAGGTTAATTTTGGTGTCGTTAACTTCTGTTTAAACACATCTAGGGCCCTACTATGTAGTGTTAAAAGTTAAAACCATCACCAAACCGTGGTTTTTACATGTCATAGTAACCCCTCTCTAAAGGTACCTATACGATATGTACTAACTTAAATACCTTTCGATATATAATGGCGGACATATCATATGCGGGATTCCACAGCCTTGCTAACAGATCGGCTATCTGCAAGGCTGTGGAATCCCGCAGAAGACGTATGAACTCTCCTAATTACTAAACAAAGTATAAACGAGAACTTATCTCTAACTTTTAAATAAATCACGCAGTAGACACTAACTCAATGTACGGTGTAATTGACAAAAAAACCGCGTGTGACTATATCTCACAAAGATTACACACTCTAAAAAATTTACTTGCCCCGCCCATGATGTCACCGGTATGTCAATTTCATAGAACCATTGGCTAATCTATCTCCATCTCGTTCCAGGTGTACAAAATGATGTGCGACGGGCCCTCCGGCAACCACAACAACTACACACCCTACCCGAACCACACCATCATAGAAGTCACACCCGAGAACGACCACACGCACAAACTTAACGTAGACGACATCGAGGACTACGCCTTATCACTGAAGCGGGTCAAACTGCTCAACCTCAACACGAAAGAAATCACGGAAATACAAGTTTACCTCATCGGCGTTTTCATTGGCTCTAAACCAGATCTATTTTTCCTACAAACAAACTTCCTAGACTGTATCGACATCAAAATGGATTGCGTAAAATGTATCGACGAATCTAAAACCACGAAACGGAAGATCGAAGAAAAACAATGCTTCTTGAAAAACCACTGGCATTACATCAAATCTATGCTCGGACAAAGCATTCAGAGTTGCAAGTCCAGATATTTAAACTATTCCGAAATTAATGGCAACACTGACACAAAATGCGTTGTACCGGATTGTAATAAACGGAATAAAGATAGCGATATAGTCGAGAAATGTCAAATCATTCCATATTCAGACGAAGAAGAAAAGGTGAAATGTACTTGTGAAGCGATTAACCCTTATTCTTCTGGTCTCGGTTTCGGTATCGATCCTAAAAAGGCTGTGGACGGGAGGGCCAACCCTATCGCCATAGACAAATCTTCTCACGAGATATTGAACGCTCCCGAGGGTATGTACGCACTGGGTCCGCTGACCGCAGACAACTTCGTGCGTTTCATCCCGGGCGGCGCGCTTGCCATAGTCTCACACATTCTACAGAACAAACACTGACTTGCCATAACTAGTGATGTGATTGCAATACTTAATTTGTTTTTTTTTTTTTACAATAAATTATTTTTTATACCCAGTTTTCTGTGGTTTTATTACCCATACCTGCCCCGTAATCGGCGAACACATTTTTGTCAAATGATTTCGATCATTTGACAGACCAGTGCAAATATTCATATTCATGCATACAAATACTTGCACTGTGCGGGGATCGAACCCGCGCCACGCTGCGCAGCGGTCGCGTCCGCTACGCCACGGAGGCTGTCTACGAATTCTACAAATTCTTTTAAATATAGTAAATAAATTCTACTTTTGATATTCAAAAATAGGTATGAATAAGTATTTTTTAAAACTTGCTTCATAACTACAGCCAAAATGGAGGAGGAAATAAAACAAATTATTTATCACATTGAATATTAATCAAATCATAATATTAATCAATTGCTTCGTATGTTCGAAAAATGTTCCTTCAACTACAACTCTTGGTCTATGGCTCCTGTGGAATAGACACCACAATTTTGCCAATAACAAAAGGATATTAGAAATTCTTCGATAATTTTACTTCACAATAATGGCGGTTATCGCCAATGATAGTCGAAAAAGACGGCCGCGTGAACCGTCTACGAGGGAGGTTTGAGGCAATGTCATGATGTGGCCACTATGTTACGATATTTCGATGTTCTTTATGAATTATTTACTGAGTACACTTTTTTATTACCAAATCACGCGCTTTTATTTAGTAAACGACAACACAAATCATTTAAAAAGTCCAATGAAATATGAGCGAAACAACAACATCTTAGCTTTCCCGCCAAAACTCCTCGAAAAGAGTGTCTGCTCAACAACATAACGCAATGAACGTTGTTGAACTGTCAAAATGAAACCCATTATTAAGTTCAGTGCATCTTTTTCTATAAAAGGACAAGATAATGTCGCTGATCTTTTTCTTTCTATTTTAGTAGCCATGTTTTATAATCGCGTCTTAAGTTTCTATGGAATATCTAAATTTGACAGGATTAAACTAAAATGTTATCTTCTATCCTTTTCTTATTGAAGTAGAAAGAAAAAGATGCACTTATGTTAAAATTAGTTTAGCTTGTGAACATGAGAATCGACGTCAGTGTGTTACGTAATTATACCATACAGGGTGTATCTGACATCGTAACGCAAACTTCGCGAATAGGCTACACCGCATGCCACTAACAAAATTATGATAGTCATTTATGTCGTTAATGAACGGTTACAGAATTCACAGTGGTTAAAAAAAAGTGTCGGCTCGGCATTTGAACGTAGCAAGCGTGCCGCCGTGTAGGTTTGTAGGTATGACGTTGATCCCTGATGTGAACTCTATCAAATCAGCTGATAAGATAGTTTTTCGAGTTTTGTTTTCATTGCGCTTTTTTGTGTAATTAGCGAATTAATTAATTTTGACTTTAAAATCTTATTGGGTTTTAAAAGTATAGCAATTATGAACGGTCTAAAGTGAAAAACTTCATTTTTTTTTTTATCATGAAAAAGCCGACAAAATATTCCACCACTGGGGGGTCCAGAATCATGTACTGGATCCATGGTACTCGTTTGTGCGTCGATGTCAGATACACCCTTTATACCCTGCTGAATCTATCTGACCGTAAAAGCCTTGGTGAAGTGCGCTAGGAATTGAAGCTTACTCCACCTAACTTTTCATGGTGTGATTCTATCGGCAGATCTAACTCCAGGGAAATTACTCTGTGGAAAATTCAAATGCTGACAGAAAGGGAGCGTTCAGTTCAAGTATTACGTAACGCAATATTTGAAAATTTTTAACCTCCCTTCCCCCTTGTAACGCACCCTAACGTTTTTCTGTACCTCCTCCCCGTCTCTAAATGTTACGTAATACTCAAGGGATCAATTTTATCCTGAAGTCGTAAAAAGTTATGTAATAGTTTTACATTTGGTATAGTTTTAATTAATGGTATAGTTTATACAAACAGTCCAACTTCGAGAAAGAAATAAAGAAAGAGATACCACAGTGTCTCAAGACTAAAGTCTTTGACCAGTGTGTGTTGCCAGTGATGACTTACGGAAATGAAACGTGGTCGCTCACAATGGGCCTCATACGAAGGCTCAGAGTCACACAAAGGGCAATGGAAAGAGCTACGCTCGGAGTTTCTCTGCGTGATCGAATCAGAAATGAGGAGATCCGCAGAAGAACCAAAGTCACCGACATAGCTCTGCGAGTCGCTAAACTTAAGTGGCAGTGGGCAGGGCACATTGCTCGTAGAACCGATGGCCGATGGGGCAGGAAGGTTCTGGAGTGGCGGCCACGTACTAGAAGACGCAGCGTAGGGAGGCCAACAAGATGGACCGATGACCTGGTGAAGGTCGCGGGAAGCCGATGGATGCGGGCAGCACAAGACCGGTCGGCGTGGAAAGCCTTGGGGGAGGCCTTTGTCCAGCAGTGGACATCTATAGGCTGAAGAAGAAGACAGTTTTAATTAACAAAATAATATTTTTTTAGAAACAATGTTAGTAACGTGTTATAAGAAAGACCCCCGCCCGCACCTGTAACGCATCGTAACGTTATACGAGAGACCCCCCTCCCCCAAATTGCGTTACGTAATACTTGAACGTTCCCAAACATTAGTTCTTCCTGTCGCTAAAATATTATTCGCTGCATATTTTATACAAAACATTAGCCCCTTGGCCCTTTAGTCATAAACGTTAACTAGCGATTAGCTATTCTTAAACCATACATTTTCGACCTTCTAATGTCACTTAACTTTAATCATCGTTTATGAATAACACCAGTGTATAATGGGGTTTATTCATAAAATATGATTAAAGTTAAGTGACGTGCAGACATCTAAAATGTATGGTTAAAGTGTTAAACAATCGCTAATCACTAGTAAACTTTAGCAACTTTTGAATAAGGTGGTAGGACACAGGCCTCTGTAAAAACGGATGGGCCGTATTACACCACGCGGGCACATTGAAGGTAAGTAAAAAAAAGTTAGAAGTTAGAAAAGTAAACTAAAACAAATATACCCAAATCGAAACAGGAACGTAACCCGTGACCCCGTGGTCTCAAGCGGATGCTTAAATTAAAACTAGGTCACTGTACAGATGATAGCACATCAAGCTATTACAATCTGTCAGATTTCTTCATTAGATTTTAAACTTTATCGCTAAAGGACTAAGGCTCAAAGTTAATTGGAAATTGTTGACAGTTTCAGGTAGCTTGGACCTGATGTCGTCCGTGCCATCAGATAATTAAGAAAACATATTACACATACCAACGTATGACGAAATTTTAATGATTCATAAGTTAGTTATCTAAATTGATATTTAATTTGTAACCAATTGCAATATAATAAGTACTTTATTTTAAAGTATTTATTCCTGAGTAGCTAGCATTATCAAAAAATTATGATGTAGCGGAAACCGAATTCTATTTTGTAGGAATTAAAGTTATTTTTTCCAAAATTGTAAACAAATATGAGCTTATTGGCTCTTAATTGTTTACAATTTTGGCGAATATTTCGCAATATTATTTTACACTAGCGGCCGCTAGTGTAAAATGCCCGCGACTTCGTGCGCACGTGGAGTTAGTCATTGAACATTTTATTTTAACCCCAAAAGAGTTATTTTAAAATTGTAGTACTTATCTTATAAGATGATAACCGAAATTAAGTGATGTCAAAGGATAATTTTGTTTAAAATTAAATACTATTAATGTATTTGGACAAGGATTAATATTTATTTTTTTATATGCTCCGCTCCTATTGGTCGCAGCGTGATTTTTTTTTTTTATTATTTACAAACTAGCGCTTGACTGCAATCCCGCCTGATGGTAAGCAGTGATGCAATCGTTGATGGTAAAACGCACTAGCTTATTAAGCCTATTCACTCAAAAAACTGAGTGAATAGGAAGACAGACGGCAGTTGAGCGAGGTGATGCAATGTTTAACCCAACAACACGACCAACGATGCTGCGCCAGAGGATGATCTGGAGACCCTCCACGACCAAACTCCCGACACAACAACATTAGCACATCGTACCCGGTACACATCGCAACACAACTGCTCAGACCCGTCCTCCGTACGGCTTCACCAGACATCATGCCGGAACACGACGAATCGTTTGGCGGCAAGACTTTGTCTGGTGGGTGGTAACTTATGCCGGCGGCTGATGTTGTTGCCTACCACCGAGAAAATGATAATAGTGATGTTATAATATAGCCTAAAGCCTTCCTGGATTAATGGGCCATTCAACGTAAAAATATTTTTTCAAATCGGACCAGTAATTCCTGAGATTAGCGCGTTCAAACAAATAAACTCTTCAGCTTTACTTATAGATAGATAAAAGATACATGGCCAGCCAGCCTATTACTTTCCCAGTAAAAATTTTCCCAAGTATTTGGGAAAAGTTTTTTTTTAACTGGATCCCACCCCAATGTACATTGGGGTGGGATCCAATGATCCAGTCTATAATCTGTTGCAGCTGGATAACTTGGACACCAATATTTCACATTGAGCGATTGAATTTTTGAAAGCGCCTTTGGTACTATTGCAGACCATTATCATTACTTATTTAAGTAGTCATTAAGGCTTTGTCCGCATAAAATTCTTTCCCCGCCGACACCATGGCATCGCGTCACCAGCACGCACTATCACCTTTTTCGCTTATAGTTCTCGACCTTAGAAGCATTAGGTCCATGTTCAGCTCGATCTTAGAGCTGTTTTTGACTGCTTTTCTTTCTACATAGATCCTAACATTCCCAACAGTCATAGATATTAAAAATTGTCTCCTTCCTCAAAAATTAGGCTATCAAATGCAACGACGGTTAGTTCCAGAGATTACCGCGTTCTGACAAACAAACTCATTAGTATGTATACACTTACTTATAGATAATATCGCATTTATTTACTGTCAATTGACAAATATACACAGCCTCTTGAAGGTTAGTTCAACAAAACACTTCGGTTTTTGTGTGTGTTTGAACAAAGAGATTCAAATATAGCAAAATGCACTTTTGTGTTTTAGTAATTACCTATATAGAGAAAAGAAAGAATGAAAACGAGGAAAGAAAAGAAAACAAAGAAAGAAAATGTAGTAGTATGTCTTCCTACCCTAGACCTATTTATATACTACTGGACTTCTAAAACGAGCCATCGTGCATTTTCATATAGGCCTAAAACACATACATAACGTTGATTTAAAGAAAACGTTTTAACTGTTTTTAAGTCGACATCGTTGGCGTGCCCGTGGCTGCCCAATACATTATTTAAATTCACAATCATTAAAAATGTTTACAAAAAATGTAGTTCGGCTCGATTTTAGAGTCCAGAGTGTATTTTAGGCCAATGTTTTAGTAAAACCACATCTTACAAAATTCGATTCATTTATCTTTTTATAAATTTTACATAGGCGAATTGAATTTGTCGGAGTAATTCGCTTGACTAAATCTATACGAATCGTTAGCGTAATGTCGTGGCGTTCGACAGAGCCTAGCCAGAATTCGTAGTGGTGATGACAAGCGTACGTGCCTACATAGCGGTGTGAGCAGGCAGCTCGACAGGATTGTATGCTCAAAGGATCAGATCTTAGAACAAACATGTGCTTAGAAATCATCCAGCAATTATTGTGTGTACCTACAGTGCGTGATTCGTTAGTGTAACTAACTTGTTCGTACACAACTGTAACCTTATTAAAACTGCAAACAGTGCTTCTATAACCAACACTACCCACTGAGTGCAGTGCCCACATTAATAAACATAAATACTTGAAGATAAAGAGAGATTTATTCACCATCTCCGAACTATTCATAATACATTCTGTGTATTTTCATTTTATTTCTTAAAAAATATAGAGGGTTATAAAAATAAAATATTTGATTCTATAATAGATATAACCATGAAAACCGTTGAGCATTTACATGCAAACAAGTTTACTAATAGCTGAGTATTTTATGGGAGAAATAATAATGTAAGGCATCCCATACAAAACTGTACACAAAAAATAATGATTAAATCAAAATAGATATAATATAAGAGTCATGATCTTATATATCATTAATATAACAGAAAATAGATGCTCAAAATAAACAATAATAGATGTCAAATAATAATAATTAAATGCTAACATAATTATTACGTTATACTTATAGTTACTTAATTGAGACCTTAAAGGTTATATAATAAGGTGCTTTTTCTCACTAAACTCATATTTTCTATCCATAGCACCACTGTGCAGTCCGTCTCTTAGAGAAACCATCAGACTAGAGTATCACACTTAAAACAATTTTCTTACAATAACTTGTTGATTTATATTGTCAATGAGGTTCGACACAGGATTCTGCAGTGCATACATCAGATGGTAAACACTGAGGAAAAGGATAATCAAGGCAAGTTTTTGCTTCTTCGTAATTGTAACACACCAGAAAATTATAATAGCTGCCAGGGTGAGAAGGATTACAACCACCGGCATGTACAACCAGCATCAATCAGAGTCATTACGTTCTTCTTCCATCTGCTGTGGTGGTGGCTGGACACGAAGGCTATACACCAACTCTTTCAATTCCCGGGTCAGTACCAGTGGCAGGTCAAGCTGCGATGCAGCCTCCGAGTTTGGCAACATTGAAGCCAGCGTCAACATTGTAGTACTTCTTAGAGAACGTACAGGCACAGTAATATTCCAGTTTGTTCTATACATCATATCTCCCACATGATCAGGTGCTCGGAACACATATTTATTATTTATCACAAAGTGCTCCTTAGTGGAAGCATCAGTGAACTCCCATGGATGAGTCAGATATGAATTGATATCGTAAAAAGCGCCTGGCTCCATCCGCTCGTAAAATCGCCGATTTCCATCGAAATCTCGCCACCAAATATCCACAGGACGAGAAGTTCGATTTGTGAACCGAAGGAAAGCTTGATGCTCAGAATTTACTGACCTCACTAATACTCTCTCACCTTTTTCGTTCACTTCGTACGTTAAACCGTCATATATAGCCATATTTGATGATATACACGGAAAGTTCAGTAATGAATAATTTACGTAGACAAAATCTGCACTACAATTTTTGAAAGTTCCCGCTAATTCTAAGCGAAATGTCAATGTTGTTGGTTCGATCGCGAGTCGAGAACGGTTTCGTCGATTAATTGTCAACAATGGCAGTGTGTGTAGCAGTTATCGGCAAAGACGTAAGTTTTAATGCACTATATTTTAACTAAATTTCGATACACCTTACTAATGACTGATAGACGGACTCGGCGCTTAACAGGGCACCATTATTAACATAGTTGCAACGTTTCCCAAACTATGGGAGTAAACCGAATTTAATGTATTTTCGCACTTGCACACGTCACTTCATTAAAGTTCATAATGACGTTTCAAATTAAGGAGCATCACTAAGTGTACATTATAAAAATTATTTTTCTTTGTTTAGGTTTCATCAGAAATCAGTTTTGTGTCGGAAATCCAACAAAACAAAACATCTCTAAGATTTTGTTGAATTTATTATTTTATTTAGGCCATAGACAAAATGTATACAAATTCAAACTTGCCTACGTGAGAAATGCAATTACCACTGAATATGTTTTATTACACTCTGAATATAGATAAGCTTCTCTCTCTCTCTCTCTCTCTCTCTCTCTGCGTGTAGATAAAACAAGTTATTTTATAGCACGTAAGAAAGTTTATTTTTTCACTTCATAGCAATTTTTGATGTTTTCAGAATTCTCCCTTATACATTGGTGGTATTGGCAATGACACGAACACAGACAATGAGCTGTCCCGCCAGTGGCTCGTGCATACGGCGCTAGACGCTCTAGAAGAAAGACTTGCGAGCACCAATACAAACAACTCTGCTGCCAACGCTAACGCCCCGCGCACGGATATGAGGGATCTGTATCTGGGGCTGCTGTATTCGACTGATACTCATAAGATGTAAGTTTTAACAAAAAAAAAGTTGATTGAAACCATCTTAATTGTATCTATTGACATGACTTAGATGTCATCAATGTCATCGGTTGATTACAACTGACTACTGGTACGTAAATAAATAATACATTGTAGTTTTGTATTTATATTTTATAATCATACGAAACCCTCATTTTTGCAGTTACGGGTACGTCACGAATACTCGCATCAAGCTGGTCCTTGTAACATCATCGACTTCTCCGAGCGGCTCCAATATCCGCGATGCTGAAGTGAGGACGGCGCTCCGTCGCCTGCACGCGCTCTATGCTGACGCCATCTGTAACCCATTCCATTTGCCTGGAGATCAAATCACATCACCGTAAGGATTTTCATATATTCCTTGTCCTTAAAATGGCCAGCTTTTTCTCAATTATACTTAAGTGCAAATAATATTTAAAGCATAATTTTTATTTTACAGGAAATTTGACAAGCAAGTGAAGAATATAATGCTCAACAACGTGTAATGCTCTTGTATTGCTATGTTATGCTTAAGTACAAATGTGCTAAAATAGATTATACCGCACGATTTCCTCCACGTATTCTACATGCAGGTGTTATAATTTTAATGTTATGTTAAACAACGTTGGTCGATGTTTTGCTGTTTATATGCTTTATAAATAAACATAATTATTTAATGAAAATGTTTCCATCTCAATGTTCAGACCCCGATGACCCCATTACCCTCCTCCAAGAGGCCAATAGGGCCACCAGCACAGTACACAAAAACAGACCGACCTACCGACCTCGCCGCCGAGGTCCATCGCGACGCGCTCCCAGTAGCAACCCCCTCCCCCGTCCCCTGTCCGATGAAGGCCAGCCCGCGCCGCAGCTGAGCCAGTAATTATCATAATGTCCCAATAATGACCTCTGAGTTTGTTTCGGCGTTTCTTCTCAGAGCTAGTACTAGGAAACGCCGTGGTCATCAAACCATTAAGTATAACTTTCGATCCAGCCGCCCTTGCTGTCCTCTCTAGCGACGCCCTAAGCCGAGGTTCGTACCCCACGGGGGGTGCCCTTAGTGCGTAGTCGCCTAATTTTAATTTAGTTTTAAGTGCCCCTGGCTGGAGGCTTTAATTTTAATTAAAGCATCCACAGGAAAGTCCGATTAAGTAGTTACAGTCTCTTAGTAGCCACCTACGAGATGCCATATCAAAAAAAAAAATCTCAATGTTCATGTCATCTCAATGAAAATGTTTCATCATTATTTTGTCACAAACCAACATATATTTTCCCTAGGTATTTTAGGTTGTCTGGAATGTGCATAAATAATGGCAAAATAATTATGGTGTACTGGTAATACTCCGATTAAAACTATAGACAATATATTCTCTTGCGTTTCATTGAACGCATTCGCAAAGTAAATGATTCATTTTGTGAATACAAAATATGACTTATCATTTTAATAAAACACTAAATATATGAAAAACATAATATCACGTAATTTATCAAAATGACCAAAATCTAAATCAAAATATTAAAATTTTGTATAAAATAGTTATGATTTTCATTTTCATTTTCTAACATGAAACGGAAACGAAACGCGTTGACATAAGGTGAGTAGGTGACATTTCGTTTTCTTTCTCTTTCTCTCATCAATTGAAGTGAAGCTGTGCTCCGGTTCAGCGCTGTGCAATTTTCTCTTGAAATTGTTTATCTCGACCGGAATATCGCATCAAAATGGTAAGTAATAATCACTTTAGTGACACCAATATGTTATTTCGTATGTAATGAAATGATACCGGACATATCCTAGTTTTAAATTGGGCCTCAGATTTTGGGGTTATGTATGCACGTGTCAACACAAATTCCCATTCGTTTTTGTGTTTTTACAAGTTTTTCACTGTTTTAATACAAAGAGTTATTCATTTATCGCTACAAGCCATTCATCTAAAGCCAATTATCAGATTTAAAACCATAGAGCGGACACATGACCGTATCCAACTTTTTTAAAGTATTAAAACTTTACATATAGTTCCCTGTTTCATTCTCATAGCATGATGAAGTTGAACGACGATTCCATAGAAATATACTTACTTAAATATCAGGAACATCAGTTTAATATTCAATCACTAACTTGTTCTTACTAAAACATTTCAGGCAGCCGCTGTCGTGTCAGGCAAGGACATCGAGAAGCCCCAGGCTGAGATCTCGCCCATCCATCGCATCAGGATCACCCTGACCTCCCGCAACGTGCGCTCTTTAGAGAAGGTGTGCGCGGACCTCATCAATGGAGCCAAGAAACAGAAGCTCCGTGTCAAGGTGAGTTTCAGTATTATTTGAATGTAAATGTATGTCACGGTTATGCTATTAGAGTATCTAGATATCGTAGATTCTCTTCAGAACAATCTACAATGGCATAGCAAATCCAGAGTCAGTCCATTTTTTCAATATTTTCACTGGCACTTCCCGTCTATAAAGAAAAGTGTGTGTCTGTGAAGCACTCATAAGAAGTTGAATCTTCTTTACAATATGTACCTATATATTTTTTCACCTATTTTAAATAACTTGTGTAGACAAGATTTAAGGAATAATAATTGCCCCCGATTTTCTTGTTCAGTAACATAAACTAAATTCAGCAACATCATGTAGCGACTGCGGGCAATCCTTTGTGTTATTGTTGTATTGTAGCGACTGCGCTACAATCATTTTCTTTGTTTTTTTTTTTTCTTTGATTAAGTTAAGGACAGCAGTTAAAATATTAGTTCCCATCCTGTCAAATTAATTAACTCCATAGACAGTTTATGTCAGATGCGAAGTAGAATCCTTGGATCCCATTTGGCTTTCACTCCCTGCTGTTCACCAAGTAAATACTGCGCTAGATGAAGACACAGCATGTTCTATACAGCTGTGTTCACCAAAATGGCGCCACAGTAATGACACTCTCAAAAGTGCTTCATGCAAGTCTCCATACTGCATATTGTTCATTAGAGAGTTACACTTTTGTATAATACTAGCTGACTAGTGCTGTCTTTATTGATGGTAAAAATTAATTCATCATAAAATCTGAGTTAAACAAAAAAAAAAATAACTTTCCAATTTCACGATTAGTGATACTGTGACTCCCATAATGTGGCTTTCTATTTATAAAAGGCTTTTCAAAATCGGGTTAGGAGATCCAGAGATTACCCCATGGCCCATACAATCTCACAAATAATATTCATCATCATAAACCTTTTTATTGCCCCACTGCTGGGCACAGGTCTCCTCTCGTACAGAGAAGGATTGAGTGTAATCACCACTCTTGCTTAATGAGGTTTGGTGACTTCATACTTTAAGTCCAGGTTTCCTCAAAATATTTTCCTTCATCTTATAATCAGTCATTGGTGTCCGATATACTTAAAAAGAATATTGGTATAGTCAAATATGACATTGTTTTTTCTTTGTTTCGTAGGTCTGAGAACAGGTTGTGTGAAATCTTCTTTTTTCTAAAGTTAAAACGAGTAACCAACCATAATATCTTTTCAGGGCCCCGTCCGCATGCCAACCAAGGTCCTCCGCATCACAACCCGCAAGACTCCTTGTGGTGAAGGTTCAAAAACCTGGGACAGGTTCCAGATGAGAATCCACAAGCGTGTCATCGACCTGCACTCTCCCTCCGAGATCGTGAAGCAGATCACCTCCATCAACATTGAGCCAGGTGTAGAGGTTGAGGTCACCATCGCCGACGCGTAGGCACAACTGTCTGCTTAATATATTTTATTAAGGAATTTCTGATGTTTTATTTGTTTTCTGAAAGAAAAGAAAGTAAGAATGAAAAAACGTTTATTTGCAGTAAATATGACGCAAAAGTTTACAGAAACACAAAAAATAAGAAATAGTTGAGGGAAACATGCGTCACATCCACGCAAAACGGCTGTCGCTCAGCATTATGCTGCCACTCTATGCAAAACAGAGCCCAGCGCTGGTTTTTAGCGACAGCCGGCGCCAACGTCAAGACGTTACCCAGTGCAACAAACAAAAGTGGCATCGAAACTAGTATACTGCGCTGCTGCGGTTCTGCTGTTATTTTTCAATGACTATCTTTTGAGACTTTTAATATCCAAACGCAATCTAAAGTGAAAGTAGATGTCAAATCAATCTTTCACAACATTGTTTTTTGAGTTCAGCTCCCACACGGAACAAATATGTAGACAAGTAGTTATTCTGGGTCCAGACCCAGATTATTTTTTCATTTAATGTTGTTTTCTTGAGTTATTACTATACATAGTATTGTACAAAGTCCTTTGTTCTTTAAATGAACAAACAGCTGTGCTGCTGGGGAGTGATAGTGGTGAAGGGCGACGTTCTGGGGGAATTTCGATGGATTTTCGATTGACGTCCAAAAAGTGCTGATTCTCAGCCACTCACCAGACAAAGTCTTGCCGTCAAGCGATTCGTCGTGTTCCGGCATGATGTCTGGTGAAGCCGTACGGAGGACGGGTATAAGCAGTTGTTTTACGATGCGTGCCGGGTACGATGCGTCAAATGTGCCGGAGTTTCGTCGTGGAGTCTCCACATCAATCTCCCTCTGGCGCAGCATCGTTCGATTAACTTCAGAACCTTGCGCCCAACTTTCTAGCGACTTGCCAAGTATCACATCCTTTAGTGACGAAAATGTGACGCACATTTTAATATTCGCTATAATTTGTGACGGCCTTTGTCTGGTCGATATTGCTTGTTGCAGCAATGGCTGTTTACACCTTGCGCCCTCCAGTTTTCTTATGATTATTATGTAATTACTTAGTTTCGGTTTCTGGTATCTTGTTACCTTGCGCCCTCCTCATATTTCGATAACCAGAGATCTTACAGGGTTGAAACCTGAATTTTATATTTATCGGGTACATATTTACCGGGTTTTTTTTTATTATAGAAGGTTCCAAATGGAATCAAACACATGTAAAAAGTTTTAACCGTCGTAGTTTGTTGATCTCCAAAATTCTGGCAGAGGAGAAATACTGTTACATTTTGCTAATTATAATAAAGGCAAAACGCACTTATTCAAATTAGGCTGAGAATCAGCACTTTTCGACCCGTCGAAATAACATACGAAAGTCCCCCAAAACGCCGCCCTTTATTTCCTAGTGCTTTCACTCTTCCATGTAGATAACAGCGAGCCTTGAATCTAATGTAATGACCTTGATTAAAAACAGTGACACAACAGTCTACATGAATACATCTATTATACAATTAGAGACAAACCAGGTCGTCTGTCGGATTGTGATGATTTGTTCAAATTGGTGCACGCAAGCTATTTTGATCATTGTGGCTAAGTAAAACAAGATTGAAATTTGCTAAAATAACTAAATTTTGCCCGGAAGTCTTCCCAGTTAAGGTGTTAGAAAATGGTGAAGGGTATATTGTAGATTAGCAACCCGCCCCGGCTTCGCATGGGTGAACGCTGATATTAAAATAATACACTACAGAAAAACTGAACGTTGTTTAAAAAACAGCGGTTCGCCGCCGCCTCTTTCGCCCTGCCCGGCCGACCGTATCGCAGCAAACGCGGCGCCCGCAATTTTTAAATCTGTAATATCTTCGAAAATATTAATTTAAAGCATATGCTGTAAAGGGCGATATAGATCTATATTAAATCAACAATACATTAAAGGTATTAAATCGGATAAGGATTAATGCTATATTGGTTAAAACCGCTTCGAAAATTAACCGGTATTTATCGTAAAAATTAAATGACAAAAAAAAGTTATTGTGTGATATCCATAAGAGATAGGCATATACCATCGCGGACTTTTTGTGGACCTTTTCAATGTGTACAATATTTAGTACATTATTTTAATAAATCTCGTAGGGTTCAGCCTGCGTTTCACTACAAACACGGAAAAAAAATTACATTAGACTTTATTTCACATTAGAAACCTCAGCAATAATACTATTTCTCTAGAATTTAATGGATGTTATACATATAAAATTATAAACCTTTCTCTTTAATCACTCTATCTATTAAAATAAAACCGCATCAAAATCCGTTGCGTAGTTTTAAAGATTTAATCATACAAAGGAACATAGGGAAAGAGTGACTTTGTTTTGTAATAATATGTAGGTACTTAGTGATATTCAGGTACACTAGGTGCTGATTCTCAGCTTAATTTGAATAATCGACTTGATTGTGACTCATTCGCAATGAAAAGACTTATAATTTCTTTTATACGTTCAATAATAGAAACAACAGTAAGCAAGTCGTAGTAAAAAAATCACGCAACCAATTCCGCAATACAAACCAGCATTTATGTCTATTGCCATAAAGTTTATTTTCTCTCACAGTCAGCTAAATAATTGCGTGTTACTACAATATTAGCGGTTTTTTGACGATTCTTTTATTAATGTTAGTGTTTAAATAACCTTTTTGTGACTATGACCCCGATATGTTTAGAATAATAAAATATCACGAAGGGTGGAGCTGTAGCTAACATTTTGACACCCACTTCGTGTATCGCTTCAAGGACAATTATTTAACTATTTTTATACTACTGAAAAGTATTATAGATAATTAATTTTCGTTCTTTTCGACTTGTTTGTTGTTGTTTCGTAGTTGGCCGTCAGTACGACTGTTGAGCTTGGGTTACTGACCTTCTTAGGTTCAATTCTCGGGAAGGTCAGGCCTGATGGAGCACTGCTCCTGAGCCAGAGAGAAAGCTGGTCTCTTTACTTCCCTCTTTGCCCGTAATTCGCGTCTTGGCACTGGCAGTGCTACTCCACCTAATTTGCCTCATTGCGGAACTTTAATGCCCGAGGTTCGCATTGGGAACAGGGAGGTTCTGAGAGTACTGTGTCGTCTGGACGTGAATAAGGCTAGTGGTCCAGACCGTATACCAGCGATTGTTCTTAAGGCATGTGCGCCCGAGTCGCCTCCGGTATTGACGCGCTTGTATCGCCTCTCGTTTAGGACTAGTATAGTGCCCAAGTCCAGGAAGCTTGCCAACGTCCAGCCCGTGCCCAAAAAGGGTAGTCGTGCCGATCCTACCAAGTATCGGCCTATTTCGATAACCAGCTCCATAATTTGCAAAATTATCTGTATTTATCGTAACCCATAACCCATATCGTGTGTTGAACTCACGCCTCTTGGCATACCTGGAAGGTAACGATCTCCTCAGTGACCGACAGTACGGGTTTCGCCGCAATCGGTCAACTGGGGGCCTACTAGTGTATGCCACTCACATGTGGGGCGAGGCCCTCGAGAAGAATGGGGAAGCGATTGCTGTCTCCCTTGATGTTTCAAGACCTTCGACCGGGTATGGCACGCTGGCCTTCTGAGTAAACTTCCAGCGTACGGCATTTCCCCTGGCTTGACTGGCTGGGTAAAAGACTTCCTGACTGAACGGTCCCTCCGAGTTGTTGTCGACGGTTGCTCATCTGAGCCCATGTCGACTAATGCCGGTGTTCCTCGGGGGTCTGTTCTCTCTGCAACTCTGTTCCTGCTGCACATTAACGATCTGCTGATGCCCGGTGTCTACGGGTATGCAGATGACAGCACAGTTGTAGAGAGATACCTGCCAGATGCTCGGGCTAGTAGGGAATCAATCCGGTCCGAAAGAGAGGCTATGGTAGAGCGTACGAATGTTGCATTACAGGCAGTCTCCGAATGGGGTAATGCCAATCTTGTAGCATCCAATGCCGCCAAAACACAGGCGTGTCTTTTCACCGCCAAAAGGAGCCCGTTCACCTTGGCTCCTACTTTTCGAGATGAATCCTTGGAGTGTAGCGACCGCCTTCAGCTTTCGGGAGATTAGATTTCCTTCAACCTTTACTTTGGGCGGTTCATTGAGTCTAAGGCCAAGGTGGCTGCCAGGAAGCTTGGCATTATCGCAAAGGTCCGACGGCACTTCACACCAGGGCAGCTTCTAATGCTTTACAAAGCACAGGTCCGTTCGTGTGTGTAGTACTGCAGCCACATTTAGGCTGGTGCTGCGAAATGTCACCTGGCCACTTTGGATTCGGTGGAGAGGCGTGCGAAGAGGCTGATTGGCGACCCAGATTTAATTCAAAACGGTCTCCAAAGCCGAGCACAGGCGTAGAGTAGCCAGCCTTACGGTGTTCTATAGGATGCATTTTGGTGAGCAAAATGAATTCTATAGAATACCGAAAGGCTTGCGAATGAATTGCATGATTTAGTTCCCCCATCTCCGTTCCACCATCGGACGGACCCGTCGCACGGCGAGTTTCCACCCTTACGTCGGTTTGTGTACGGACGACAGCACATCAAGCTACTACAATCTGCTAGATTTCTTTATTAGATTACTAGCTTTCCGCCCGCGGCTTCGCCCGCGTGGAGTTCGGTTATATCGCGCTTTTTAGATTTCCCTCGGGAACATCAAATTTTTTCGGGATAAAAGGTAGCCTATGTTCTTTCTCAGGGTCTAAAGATTGTCTGTGCCAAATTTCATCAAAATCGGTTGAGAGGTTTAAGCGGGAAAGCGTAACAGACAGACAGACAGACTGAGTTACTTTCGCATTTATAATATTAGTATGGATAGTATGGATTAAATTATTAGGAATATTTGTCAGTTTCAGGTAGCTTGACCTGCTGTCGTCCGTATACTGAGTATACAAAGTCCAAATAAGCTGTCTTCATTCATTGTTGATCTCAACCACTTGAAAATAATAACATGTCAAATAAAATAATTGCTAGTCTTTCGAACGCTCGGCTAGATTCAGTAATCTTTGTGCGCTGTCGTCACACCATAATTGCATCGTACATTTTGCCAGTAGACCCCATTCCCATGTTCACAAACTAAATTAAATTTATGTTCAATGCATCTTTTTCTTTCTATTACATTAAGAAAAGGACAGAAGATAAAATGTTAGCTTAGGTGCGTATTCCAGAACGAAACTCAAGCATTGATCTCTGCTTAAGCATTACTTAAAACTAGTTTCAACTAATCAAATGGCTTGAAACAAGACATAAGTAGAGCTTGAGTTTTGAGTGACGTTCTGTAATACGGACCTTAGACTCGTCAAACTAATCCGCTCCTGACGTATTTTTGGTCGCCATGTTTATAATCGCGTCTAAACTGTCTATGGAAGAGGTTTGGCGGGAATGTCAAGATGAGTGTCACGCTCATTTTTCATTGGACTTTTAAAATTATTTATAGTGTAGTTTACTAAATAAAAATGCGTGATTTATGTAGTAAAAAGTGCATTCAGTGAATAATTCAAAAAGAACAGTGAAATATTGTAGCATAGTGGCCGCATCATGTCTTTACGCTAAACCGCTCCTTATCGTCCAAACGCGGGAAACGAAAGGAGTTAGATTCATCATCATTTATTTATTCATAACAATTTACATTGTGTTGAACATTGTATATAAAATTAAAATAGAAATACCACATGCGGCTATAAAAATGAAAAATGTCGAATTGGAATATAAATAAAACATAATCACAGAAAAACATAACAAGTCAATCAATTATACATAAGTATGTCAATAGATATATAAACTAATGTCAGATATGATTACAAGAAAATTAAAAAAATAAAAATAAATACATAATGTCAAATGCGTAGTTATAGTCAAAGCATAATGTTACAGTCAAAGTTAAGGGTTCCGTCGAAAGCGTATTCACTAGTACTTTATTTATTTATATCATTTGACATGTATTCTGATACTGAGTATAAACATCTTTCCAACAAGAAGGTTTTTAATTTATTTTTAAATAAATGACTATTATATATTAACAATTTCAAATCAGTTGGCAACCTATTGAATAATTAAACTGCTTGGTATCTGGAGTAGTGCCTGACCACGTTAAAATTTGGTGACAACTTGTGTTTAAACTCCTTTCTTCTTGTGCTTTCTCTTACCTTACGTTCCTCTTGTGATTCATACTGATGAATATACTTAGCAAAGTAACAAAGTATAACCAATATATATAAACTTGGTACTGTCAAAATATTCAACTTTTTAAAATGTTCTCTACATGATTCTGTTTGTGAGATCCTTAATAAAGTCCTTATAGCACGTTTCTGTAAGATGAACGCTTTCTGACAGTTATAGTCGTAGCTGTTACCCCAAAGCATGATGCTATACCTCAATCTAGCTTCGATAAGCGCATAATATACAGCCTTTAGATGCTTTAAATCTAAAATATCTCTAAGGCTCCTGAGTGCATAGCATGCTGATGAAATAGAAGAGTCAATAGCAGCTAGCTCATGTTTCCAATTTAAGTTCACATCTATGTTAATACCTAAGAATTTAACTTTATCTACTAAGTCAATCTTGTCTCCATTAATTTGTACGTCTAGATTGTCATTGTTACGAGTTGTTGTCTTGAATAAAGTAATGTTGGTTTTATTTGTATTTAGCAAAAGGTTATTAGCTGTAAACCAATCGTAAAGATTTTTAAGTGTTTCGTTTACAACTTGAGTCAATTCTTTTAAGTCATTAGCCCCTATTATTATGTTAGTGTCATCCGCAAAGACGACAAGTTTTACATTAGGTTGAGTGTGATGCATAAAGTTCAACAAGTCATTTGTAAATATGATAAATAGGATAGGCCCCAAAATTGAGCCTTGAGGTACACCACGTTGTATCTTTGTGATTTTAGATGTGTATACAACTTCGTGATTGTTTCTATCGATGCTTTTAATTTCTACAGACATTCTTCTATTATGTAAGTAGGATCTCAAGAGAATTAAGGAATTGCCTCTGATACCGTAATGTTCTAATTTAGTCAGTAATAATTCATAGTCAATAGTATCAAAAGCCGAGCTGAGGTCGATAAATAGTCCAGCCACTTTCATTTTGTCATTTAATTTATTAATTATGTCATATATAAGAGTGTTTATGGCATCAGAACAACCAACGCCTTTCTGGTATCAAAATTGTCTTTTATTAATTATTTTATTGACATTCAAATGTACCATTAGCCTTTGTTTAATGATTTTCTCAAATATTTTGGATAAGGTTGGCAGAAGGGATATAGGTCGGTAATTTTTTGGATCAGTCTTCCTGCCTTTCTTGAATACTGGGATTGCTTTAGCCAGTTTGAACTGGTCAGGGAAAACTGACTCTTCAAAACATTTATTAAAAAAACCAGAAAGAGGATCTGCCAAAAAGTCCATGTTCTGCTTTACTATCGAAATCGGCAAGTCATCAAAACCGCTAGATTTTTTATTGTCCATCCTACTAACAATTTTTGTGATTTCCGACGGTGTCGTCGGATAAAAAATTAAATCACTATCTACTCTTTTAGTAGTCTCAAAAAGGAAGGACATTGCCCTTACTTTTTCTTTGTCACCCATAGAGGATTTCAACACAAAAGTGTCAACGAATTGATTTACGACCTGCTGGGGATTAGTTATCACTTTATTGCCTACTTTTAATATTATAGTCCTATACTGCCTATTTTTTGTTTTCTTTGTATTTTCATTTACAATTTTCCACGTCAATCTTGTTATGTCTTTAGCATTATTCAATTTATTTGTCAAGGCATCTCTTTTGGCTTGCTGAATAACTCTTCTATAAATTCGAACATAGTTGTTCTTATATTTTATAATGCTGTCATTTTTCAGCGTTCCAGTACATAATACTCTTTTCATTAGACTTGAAACTTTAAGTCCTTTAGTAATCCACTTTATTGTATTATTTTTAAATGGATTGATTCTAATTATCTTCTTTCTATAACATTTCTGGAATGCTTCACCAAGACAATTTATAAAACCATTTATACCTAAATTAGACCAATTCTTATTATTAATTGAATTTTTGAAAGCACTGCTGTTTTTGTCATTAAAAATTCTTCTTTTAATTACTATACTTTGTTCAGATATTTGTTTATTGTTCATTTTCTCTAGTAGCACATTACAAAATAGTCCTCCATGACCATCTGCTAGGCCATTGTGATCAATTGAACACTGATTTATATCATCATCATCGAGATTTGTAATTATGTTGTCTAAACAAGAATATGCGTTGTTACGAATAAACGTAGGAGCATTGATCAGATACCGAAAATTATAACAAGTCAAAATACTAGAAAACTCATCAGATTTCTTACTGTCAACAAGTATGTCAATATTAAAATCGCCACATATGATACACTTCTTGTCAATAAAATGTTCCAATAATTTTTCCAAACAATGTATAAAATTTTCAAAATTTTTATCATACGGACTTCTATAGCAACAGCAGATATGCAACCCTGTTTCAAGATCTTTAACTCCACATATTTCAAAACTATCTGATTTATATAATTTTTCAACACAATCAATGTTTTCACAATATTTATTTACATGAGATAAGATTAGACTACCTCCCCTTTTTTTGTTCGTTCTTGTGTTGTATGAAACTAGATTATAATTAGAAAAATTAAACACTTCAGCAGATTGTGGATTTAAAAAATGTTCTGTTATACATAGGTAGTCTACATGAGTACCCATGGTAGCAATGTATAATTCGAGCTCAGTTTTTTTATTATTTATTCCACATACATTTTGATGGAATATTTCTAAGCAAGTAGTTTTTTGCATCATAGTATTTTTGCAGACTACATTTGACACTAGATTAGGCACGAAAAAATTCACTATCGTTAATTACTGTGCTACAATTAGATATAACTTTAAGTGAATTTGAGTCCTTTTTCTTGAAGTAATAGGGAATAGTCCCAGGTTTCCACTGACATTTTTTAACCTCTTCATACGTTTGTGTAAAACTAAAATTATTATAATTACATATGTCTTGATGTGTTGACTGCTTAAATAGTTCCAAATAGCTTTTCAAGTTCCCAAAGACATTATTCATTGCTGTATTGTTAATTCTTCCAGTATACCTACAGAACATGTGATATGAATAGTCAAGTTTTTTATTTGTATCAAAGGTGTATGCATATTTAAAAACCCGGTTACTCTGATGTAACAGTCGGTTAAAAGATTCTATTCGGTTGTTAAACAAGCTTGTATTCCATCTTAATTTGAAGGTAGGACAACATAGAATGATATTTGTATGTAATATGTTTTTAAGTTTACATTTTATATAATCCACTAATTCTGAATAGTTCTTGGATATTAAGAAGTCCTTTTCACTTAGAAAAATTATACAATAGTCATTAAGGGTGTAATTTACTAGTTTTGTATCCAATGTTGCAAATAAATCCTTTATACCCGCCTTTGGCATGCAATAGTGGCAAATTTTTTTGTTTGGAAATGTATTTTCGGCAATTTCTAATATGCTATTAACATTATTGTCACTTATTATACATAATTTATTCTGAGGCGTGTTTTTCACTCTAATTTTATGCCGTGTAGTCAAAACCGTTACGTCTGAGGGTCGAACTGATCTCATCATGTCATTCTGAGTCACGTTAGGTTCCATTTTTGTGTCTTGCAATTGCGTTTCGTTACGTCCAGTTGAAGAACTTTCTAAAGGGCAGTTCTGCGTAATGTTGTGCCCCGGTGTGAAGTCTAGTTCAGTTTCTAGTGTCTGTTTCAACCCTACCGTAGTTGTATTTTGAATCAGTTTTAATGGTAATGTCACGTTATCAAATAATTTGTTATATTCCTTATTTTGTACTCTGACATTTGATTGTTTGTGTTTCGTCACTGGTGTTGCTTTGTTGTTTTCGTTTCTTTTGCGTTTGCGCCCTGAGCGCGGAGTCATGTTATTTGAGTCAGTACAATTTATGTCCTTATATGCATTTATTATTTGAATGTATTTTTGTATGTCAGTTTTAAGTCTGTAATTTTCAGAAATTAAATTTTCTATCTCTTGATGAGCGCTTTGTAAGTCATCAGACAACTGTTTATTTTTTTCCTGCAATTCTATTACCGTTTGGCTGTTATTTAATGATGTATTTGGTAGACTCATCATAGTCGCGTCAAATAGAGCAGAACTATCTGCAGTCATGTCGCAAAGTGAGCTTGTCCTGAATATTTTACGGGTGCGGTAAGTAATATTTTCGTCCATTATTATTATCCCAATAATAAGAAATTTTCTACCAAACACTCATATATTTTTTTCTATGGTAACACCAACTAGTATTCTACGCCCTCTGGTGGCTTGTAGTCGTACTTTTTTGTTAGGCTACTCACCACTATAGCGCTAGTTGTCATACATTTGACACGAGTCCAAAGTTCAATATTTAAAACTATTGCTTAAACGGTTTTTTCGATTCTTGTATTTTTGAAAAGAATATGTTAAACTGCACTAAAGGTTATTATTTAGCCGTCACATAAGGCAAGAAGGTATTATTTTACTAACTTGTACAAATTATTAAGGTAGTTAGACCGCTTTGCACTGTGTTGTTTTTGGCTTAATAATTCATCATATTTGTTGTTTACCCATGCTGTAGATCATCACAAATAATGTCACTTGTTAGTTACAACCCATACATTCCATCTAACCACTTTTAAAACTAATTTGAAAACAAACACTATTTTTTTATAAATTATTAATACGCTGCTAATGTAAGCAAAGCTAGTGTTGCCACTGTACGTCGATTAGTTAGGATAAGTTTAGGATAAGCTAGGATAAGTTAGGATTAATTAGGATAAGTTAGGATAGAAGTTTACTCAAGAATATATATACTGAAGACTAGGCTGTATGGCGTACTATGCCTTTGCCTTTTCCGTTCAGAAGAACGGAAAGAATAGAACCAAAAAAAAAATGTCTATGGAATATCTTAATTTGACAGTATTAAACTAAAATGTTATCTTCTATCCTTTTCTTATTGAAGTAGAAAGAAAAAGATGCACTTAACTTAAAATTAGTTTAGTTTGTGACGAAGAGAATCGACGCCAGTGTCTCTTGTGGTTTATTTAAAAGTTGGAGCATAAGTCCCCGTTTATACTTTAATTAGTAAATAGGCAAGGTTATACATGTTCTGCGAGATTAGATATTCAACATAGAATTCAGATGGTTTGTTTATGATAAAAAAGATGAGTGGAAGGAAACTAGCAAAAGGTATTACAAAGTAGGACATCTGTATGCACCGAATGAATGAATAATGTAGGTATAATATTCAATGCCAACAACAATAGAAGTAGGCCACATAAAAAGCTGATGTCAACATTGGCATAATGTTTTTTTCAAACGAAGCTGTTTTGAAAATATCAATATTAGTCATTACCTGCCCACAGCAACAATATGTGGGTAGTTTTACAATCATTGATGAGTAAGCTGATCTGAGGGTCGCACGACCGTACGGGGAAATAACACGTCCTAATCAGGGTCCGATCGAAACCAAACGAACTTCGAAAAGGGACTTTGTTTCGTCCAAAACCGAAATTCCTTACAAGGATCATATTTTGAGGGAGACGTAAATCAGTGATTTATTGTTTTCTCTTTAAATTACATAGATGAGCAGTCGTCAAGATTTTCATTTATTAATAATCAACATCACCATCATCATGAACCAAAGTCACCGACATAGCTCTGCGAGTCGCTAAACTTAAGTGGCAGTGGGCAGCGTACATTGCTCGTAGAACCGATGGCCGATGGGGCAGCAAGGTTCTGGAGTGGCGGCCACGTACTGGAAGACGCAGCGTATGGAGGCCCCCAACAAGGTGGACCGATGACCTGGTGAAGGTCGCGGGCAGCCGATGGATGCGGGCAGCACAAGACCGGTCAGCGTGGAAAGCCTTGGGGGAGGCCTCTGTCCAGCAGTGGACATCTATAGGCTGAAGAAGAAGAAGAATAATGAACATTGGAAACTTTCTTTATATAAGGAAAAATATTATTTGCGCCTTAAAAATACTCACAATAGGTAGTTTGAGTGGATAGACCATTGATATAATATTTAGTACTTATAGGGTATTAGATATAGTTATTAGATACTAGCTTTCCGCCCGCGGCTTCGCCCGCGTGGAGTTCGGTTATATCGCGTTTTTTAGATTTCCCTCGGGAACATCAAATTTTTCCGGGATAAATGGTAGCCTATGTTCTTTCTCAGGGTCTAAAGATTGTCTGTGCCAAATTTCATCTAAATCGGTTGAGAGGTTTAAGCGGGAAAGCGTAACAGACAGACAGACAGACAGACAGAGTTACTTTCGCATTTATAATATTAGTATGGATAGTAGAGTATTACATATAGTTTAATATTATATCAATGGGATAGACTCTCAATCACTCGAAAATTAGCTACCACAATAAAACAAAGCGAATAGAATTGACATTGGCTTAACTCTGATGAAATTCATTCATTCAACGCGCCGAACATGAATCACAGCATTCACAGCTCGAAAATTCCCGAATGCACATTGGTCGTATTCTGTAATCCGTGGTCGTAGTTTCGGCAAGTTTGCCACCGAAAACGAAACTGAACCGAAACTCGTGTTTTTGCCGAAACTCAACCGAAGCCGTATATTCGATCGAACTAACCTGACCTGGGGGCCTAGACAAAATCCAAGCGTTTTCCGTTCAAACGTTTTCCTTTCGCGTTAAGGAGTTAACGTTAGCGTGTGAAAAATGGTAGACAAGTGACATATGAAATGTCGAACGCCCATTCCGCAGTGTTAACCGAAACACTCTATTATTAGTCTATGAATTGTGTGTAGCAAATGTCGGAGTGACACTATTGCGTTTATTTTTTCACTGTCAAACGCATTTTTTTATAAGTTTTTAGCTCGGTTACTAGGCCTTTAAGCCAACCTTATATTCAAGAATGTTGTGTGCGTTGAAAGTAATTGAATAGTGTTTTATCACAAAGAAAGCAAGTAAACGGCTTAAGTTAATGTAAGGATTGTGATTAAATTGTTATA
Source organism: Sesamia nonagrioides (assembly GCA_017933935.1). NCBI lineage: Eukaryota > Metazoa > Arthropoda > Insecta > Lepidoptera > Noctuidae > Sesamia > Sesamia nonagrioides. Next base: position 12,606,678 of record JADWQK010000551.1, read on the forward strand.
TTTGAAATCATTGTATATTAATATTGTTAACAGATCAATTATTCCTATTGCGATGAGTAATCATTACATTTTATTTTAGATGGAATCTAGACTTCGTACGAGTCCCGGCCAATTTAATTTCCTGATAGAATTTATGGAAAGGAAAGTTTTTTCGATGTTCTACCATTTATTTCAAATTCCTATCCCATTTTAAACTACTATCGGAACTAGGTACTTACTTAAGGTTATGGAATGCGTATCGTAAACAAACTCAAGTGGTTCACTTAAATTATTGTGGTCCTTACGTTTGTTATTTCTATAAACATAAACTCTATTCTAAACCTTAAAACTTGTTTGTTAGATGCGGCATTAGAATGCTGGTAGCAAACTTTCCCCCTTATTCATAAACGTTGTTTAAAGTTATCTTTACATATCGTTTATGAACAAACCTCTTAAACACTGGTGTGTTTATTCATAAACGATGATTAAATTTGAGTGACATGAATGGTTAAAGAATCGCTAATCACTAGTTAACTTTAAACATTGTTTATGAATAAGAGGGTTTATATTTATTGGGCTTTATTCTCACTGCACACTAACATTAGGTATAATGTTTAGCCATGGTGATCTTTCAAGGCCACAACCTGGGCTTCAAGGAAAAGTAAGGAGTGAACGTCTGTGGCAGGAGTTAACGGAAGGTTTTAATTCGATGGGTGGAAGTGGTGTCAACAAACATTTGTTTTCAATTAGATTTATTAGTGTATTTTTTATATAGTTCTTCTTTCATTTAGACATTAGAATTAATAAAATGCTTAAATAAAAAAAACTCTTAATGACAGAAATACATTTTAAAGAACATAAAAACTCTTTAATTTTAATCTTAATATTGCTTTAACCTTAATTTTGAGCTCTTGATACAATACTTTTACAAATCACTTAAATACCATGATATATTAAAAACTAAGAAAGAATATAACATACAAACATATTTTAAAGAACATAAAAACTCTTTAATTTTAACATTGCTTCAACTTTTAATATTTTGGAAATGAGCTATTGTTATATCACTTTTATAAATCGATTCAATACTGCAATAAATAAAAAACTAAGAAAGGATATAAAATAGAAACATATTTTAAAGAACATTAAACTTTTCATCTTGATATACCTTCATTTTGAAAATGAGCTTCTAATTTGTGGAAGCAATGTAATATAACAAACACTGCATTCACAAATTACTTAACATACACATTAATAACTAAGAAAGACTGACTAGGTACTAAAATTACGACTCTTAGTCATATTTTTAGTTGTCAGTTACAACTCTGGGTAAAACCTTATTCAGTGCAGCCCTGCCTTGGAGTAGGCACTCTGACTACTAGAGGCACTAACACCTCTTCTACTTCCATAACAGCTGGAGGAGGTAAATTGGCCTCTAAAGTTTAAAGCAATATTGTGTAACACAACAGGCAACTACTATTTACATAAAATATTTTAATACAAGGTCCTGTGTCTTAATAAACACCACCAACGTGACTTGAGCAATCCAAAATAGTGCTCTATACAATTCCTTGCTTGTACATATCGCTGGGTATAGGTATCTTCGACAGAGCCAGGAACTGCAAATCATCAGCCAATTCCGTTGAGGATATCCAGAATCACCTAAAAATACATAAATAAATATTAGCAGTATTATGTAATAAATATTAGCAGTATTATGTAATAATTGTTGGTAACACAAGTAATTATTTGTACATGATTGTTTTGGAAATAAAATGGGTGTTTTAAATGACACAAATATCAGTCATTAAGATAAAAAGGTAGGGCAGGGTACATCGATGTGCTCAAATATAAATAACATAGAAAAAGTTAACCTACCTAATAACCATTTTGGTGCAGTTCTTGCATAAAACTTTCCATTCTGCTAGATGCCCCTATGAACGAGTCATGGTTGGCTCCACCAAACTTCAAATTGAAATTAATAATTTTTAAATTACTATCGCACACCTGTAGACAAAGGAAAAAGATATATGGAACATGACATAATAATCCTATAAAATATGTTTCTATAAGCATTTATAGCAATAATAATATTATACATAGTTTAACCACAAACACATGTATACTTACCAATTGTACATTCAATGAATCAACGTTAATCGAATCAATGGTAACCTTTCCGGTTAAAAAATAAACGCTCTTCTTCTGATGTTTGACAATCGCCACATGAGTATATTCTATGCATCCAACTATACCTGGGAGTCTACACCGCCTCTGAAACCTGTTGTTTTGGAAATATAATAATGTTTTGTTTATTATGGTAGACAGGTTTATTACTACTACTTGGAAGTGTGTATACATATATTCCATTTTCTAAGTACCTATTGTCATTAAAGAAGGTATATTGTTTCATATGAATTACTTAGGAATATGTTACTAATAAAAATTATTAGTTATCATACATTAACTTACTCAAGTCTTATTTGGGCTCGTTGTACTTGCGACCTTTTAAAAGGAAACACAATCCATTTATTTACAATAGCAGGATGGAACAATGCTTCAACAACTTGGCGTATACACCTAGTAACTGTTCTTTGGACTTTGATATGAAGCCGTAGCCAATGTACACAAAACCTGAACTATGATGAATTAATTGAGAAAGACAATTAGGGCACTTTTATCTTAGGTTGGAAGTACACAACTTAGAACTTACCTTGATTTGAACACTAATTTGCGGTGATATTAAACGCCGAAGATCATCACAAAGACGCCAAAAACTTTGTTTATCCAGCCTAAAACCATGAATAAATTCCAATTCCGACATCTCAACAATTTGCTCCATGTTACGGCGATTTAATCTTCTTTGACGCCTTCACAAAGCTGCTTCATTATTAGCCGCCCATAATAGTCTCAAAGTATGCATTTTTACTAATTAATTTGAATGAAATTACCAACAAAAATTACTATTTATAAGGTTAACGTGAGCGTCCTAGCTCCCGCTAATGTAACGTGCCGCGGAAACGTTGAAATATCATATGCGTTTGTCAAAAGTGGCTTTTGTCTACCATTTTGATGAACAATTATGACTTGTATCTGTCACGCTCGCTTCGACGTTCCTTTCCACATAACAAATAGTGACTTGTCTACCAATTTAGCAGCAGGCACGTGACCTCTGATATGCAAACGTCAACTCCATACATTTTGACTTTTGCGTTGACGTTAACGCTTACAGAAAAAGGATTTTGTCTAGGCTTATAACGTTAACCTTATAAATAGTAATTTTTGTTGGTAATTTCATTCAAATTAATTAGTAAAAATGCATACTTTGAGACTATTATGGGCGGCTAATAATGAAGCAGCTTTGTGAAGGCGTCAAAGAAGATTAAATCGCCGTAACATGGAGCAAATTGTTGAGATGTCGGAATTGGAATTTATTCATGGTTTTAGGCTGGATAAACAAAGTTTTTGGCGTCTTTGTGATGATCTTCGGCGTTTAATATCGCCGCAAATTAGTGTTCAAATCAAGGTAAGTTCTAAGTTGTGTACTTCCAACTTAAGATAAAAGTGCCCTAATTGTCTTTCTCAATTAATTCATCATATTTCAGGTTTTGTGTACATTGGCTACGGCTTCATATCAAAGTCCAAAGAACAGTTACTAGGTGTATACGCCAAGTTGTTGAAGCATTGTGCCATCCTGCTATTGTAAATAAATGGATCGTGTTTCCAAGGTCGCAAGTACAAGGATCCCAAATAAGACTTGAGTAAGTTAATGTATGATAACTAGAGATGTACCGACTACCACTTTGGCCGACTAGCCGACTAGCCGACTAGTCGGCTGTAAATAGGCCGACTAGTCGGCTAGTCGGCCTCTTTACAGTCGTAATAAAGAGATTTTGCTATGTTTTATTATAGAAATATGACATTTTGTTTTGGGTTGTGTCCGGTTAATCATATAAGTTCATATGTTTCTTTTTTATTTTTCTTGAAACAGTTCGTGTTTAAAATATTGAATGTTTATTTTTTAATCTGTTGGTAATTATAAAATACCTACTTTTTCATTTGATTAACAATTAATAAATGTTTATTTAACTTAAGAAGATATTCTTTTGTTTGTTAATTAATACCACTTTTATGAAGGTAATAATTTTGTTTTGTTGGTGTTACAGATATTAGGTCCTTACATATGAAATTGGCGTTTTGTATCATACTCACTGTGCTTTCTCTAGCGACACCACTGCCATACACAACATTAATTCTTCGACCCGTTTCTGCAGCACTGGTGCCACGGCGGAACCTATGGCGGAACTCATATTCGTGAATAACGCGAAACTTTAAATTTTCCATTTTGTAAACTCAATCATCATCATCATCCCAGCGTTAATCCCAGTCGCATCCGAAGCTTTTTCAGCTTTGGAGTCTGGGGTCCGCTTTAGCAGTCCAACTGTTGATATGGCTAAACTTCGTCATTTTCCGTGAAGCGACAGCCGTCTGACCTCCACAACCCGAAGGCGACATCGAAGCATTGCAGTTAGACCAACATTTTGTAAACGCAATGACGCAGAGAAATATCCAAAAGAAAAAAAAAACAAAAGAAATAGGTTTTCAAGACACAAATTGATGAGTAAATAGCTGCATAAATTTAAATTTGGAATTCTTAACCAATTACCAAAGAGGAGATATTTGAAATCAAAGTGGCCAGTGCCTACGACAAAACGCCAATTTCATATGTAAGGACCTAAGTTAGTAAGTTAGAAGTCCGGATTAAACAATAGCATACTTTTCATCCCGGAATAATTTGATAATCCCATGATTTCCAAAAAGCGCGATATAACCCACGCGGGCGAAGCCGTGGGCGGAAAGCTAGTAATGAATAGTTAAGGTTTTATTTCATTTCAGTTCCACTGATATAGTACATATTAATGAGAAATACATACAAAGTAAAAAGCCGACTAGTCGGCGTTTTTTGCCGACTAGTCGCCGACTATTCGCCGACTACAAAAGCGGCCGAATACTCGGCTTAACCGACTAGTCGGCGACTAGTCGGCACATCTCTAATGATAACTAATAATTTTTATTAGTAACATATTTCTAAGTAATTCATATGAAACAATATACCTTCTTTAATGACAATAGGTACTTAGAAAATGGAATATATACACACTTCCAAGTAGTAGTAATAAATCTGTCTACCATAATAAACAAAACATTATTATATTCCCAAAACAACAGGTTTCAGAGGCGGTTTAGACTCCCAGGTATAGTTGGATGCATAGAATATACTCATGTGGCGATTGTCAAACATCAGAAGAAGAGCGTTTATTTTTTAATCGGAAAAGTTACCATTAACGTTGATTCATTGAATGTACAATTGGTAAGTATACATGTGTTTGTGGTTAAACTATGTATAATATTATTATTGCTATAAATGCTTATAGAAACATATTTTATAGGATTATTATGTCATGTTCCATATATCTTTTTCCTTTGTCTACAGGTGTGCGATAGTAATTTAAAAATTATTAATTTCAATTTGAAGTTTGGTGGAGCCAACCATGACTCGTTCATAGGGGCATCTAGCAGAATGGAAAGTTTTATGCAAGAACTGCACCAAAATGATTATTAGGTAGGTTAACTATTTCTATGTTATTTATATTTGAGCACATCGATGTACCCTGCCCTACCTTTTTATCTTAATGACTGATATTTGTGTCATTTAAAACACCCATTTTATTTCCAAAACAATCATGTACAAATAATTACTTGTGTTCCCAACAATTATTACATAATACTGCTAATATTTATTACATAATACTGCTAATATTTATTTATGTATTTTTAGGTGATTCTGGATATCCTCAACGGAATTGGCTGATGATTTGCAGTTCCTGGCTCTGTCGAAGATACCTATACCCAGCGATATGTACAAGCAAGGAATTGTATAGAGCGCTATTTTGGATTGCTCAAGTCACGTTGGTGGTGTTTATTAAGACACAGGACCTTGTATTAAAATATTTTATGTAAATAGTAGTTGCCTGTTGTGTTACACAATATTGCTTTAAACTTTAGAGGCCAATTTACCTCCTCCAGCTGTTATGGAAGTAGAAGAGGTGTTAGTGCCTCTAGTAGTCAGAGTGCCTACTCCAAGGCAGGGCTGCACTGAATAAGGTTTTATCCAGAATTGTAACTGACAACTAAAAATATGACTAAGAGTCGTAATTTTAGTACCTAGTCAGTCTTTCTTAGTTATTAATGTGTATTTTAAGTAATTTGTGAATGCAGTGTTTGTTATATTACATTGCTTCCACAAATTAGAAGCTCATTTTCAAAATGAAGGTATATCAAGATGAAAAGTTTAATGTTCTTTAAAATATGTTTCTATTTTATATCCTTTCTTAGTTTTTTATTTATTGCAGTATTGAATCGATTTATAAAAGTGATATAACAATAGCTCATTTCCAAAATATTAAAAGTTGAAGCAATGTTAAAATTAATGAGTTTTTATGTTCTTTAAAATATGTTTGTATGTTATATTCTTTCTTAGTTTTTAATATATCATGGTATTTAAGTGATTTGTAAAAGTATTGTATCAAGAGCTCAAAATTAAGGTTAAAGCAATATTAAGATTAAAATTAAAGAGTTTTTATGTTCTTTAAAATGTATTTCTGTCATTAAGAGTTTTTTTTTTATTTAAGCATTTTATTAATTCTAATGTCTAAATGAAAGAAGAACTATATAAAAAAATACACTAATAAATCTAATTGAAAACAAATGTTTGTTGACACCACTTCCACCCATCGAATTAAAACCTTCCGTTAACTCCTGCCACAGACGTTCACTCCTTACTTTTCCTTGAAGCCCAGGTTGTGGCCTTGAAAGATCACCATGGCTAAACATTATACCTAATGTTAGTGTGCAGTGAGAATAAAGCCCAATAAATATAAACCCTCTTATTCATAAACAATGTTTAAAGTTAACTAGTGATTAGCGATTCTTTAACCATTCATGTCACTCAAATTTAATCATCGTTTATGAATAAACACACCAGTGTTTAAGAGGTTTGTTCATAAACGATATGTAAAGATAACTTTAAACAACGTTTATGAATAAGGGGGAAAGTTTGCTACCAGCATTCTAATACCGCATCTAACAAACAAGTTTTAAGGTTTAGAATAGAGTTTGTTTATAGAAATAACAAACGTAAGGACCACAATCATTTAAGTGAACCACTTGAGTTTGTTTACGTTATGCATTCCATAACCTTAAGTAAGTACCTAGTTCCGATAGTAGTTTAAAATGGGATAGGAATTTGAAATAAATGGTAGAACATCGAAAAAACTTTCCTTTCCATAAATTCTATCAGGAAATTAAATTGGCCGGGACTCGTACGAAGTCTAGATTCCATCTAAAATAAAATGTAATGATTACTCATCGCAATAGGAATAATTGATCTGTTAACAATATTAATACACAATGATTTCAAATATAACAATTTAATCACAATCCTTACATTAACTTAAGCCGTTTACTTGCTTTCTTTGTGATAAAACACTATTCAATTACTTTCAACGCACACAACATTCTTGAATATAAGGTTGGCTTAAAAGCCTAGTAACCGAGCTAAAAACTTATAAAAAAATGCGTTTGACAGTGAAAAAATAAACGCAATAGTGTCACTCCGACATTTGCTACCATTGAGATAGAAATATAAGGAGATGCTGTTGTCAAGCTATACAATTTTTCATTATACATATATATGTAATTTAGGGTACAAAACCGTAATACATTATTTTGTCTCTTTTTTTCAACAGTACATTTGCATTTGGCAAAAGAGACAAATATATTTTTGTTACTGCGGAATTATGGTAACACTATTAAAATGAACTGACAGTTGTTGGCAGCGTGCCAACGCCGGCCATCTTAGGTTACAATTTCGTGGTAGTTGTGCTGTCAACGGGATACGTAACTTAACGAAAATTAATTTTTTTGATAATATACAAGACATTTTAAAGTGGATTTGTAGTGTACCGTGTGACAAAACTATTACTTAATATGCCTGCGTGCTGTATTGTTATGTGTGGTGCCAGAAACAACAGAAATCAAGCTCAATTGACGTTTCATAGGTTATAAGCCCCGCACGATGATATTGCGATTGGCGGCCATCTTGGTGACGTAGTCGAACTCGCACCGTCGGTACCGTTCGCAAGTTCAGTCCGCGCTTACCCACTTACGCACATCGAATATTTTTGTTAGCTTTTTGTTTTTGTTATCCTGTTTTATTGTTGTTCTTGAGTTTTGTTGTTTAGTTTTGTTAACTGCTACTCGTTAAAATGAGTAAGAAATTAATTAATAGTCGTGCTCGTGAAATTATAATTAAAGTGGACAATTATTTTGTTAAAGAGAAAGAGGATTGTAAGTTAGTTCTTGAAAGTATAAACCGTGCTTTAAAAAGTGCTTCGGACATTTTAATACCGAAGCAACTGCTTACAGTTATTAAAAATATTTTGCAAAATTCTATCAAAGTCACGGAGTGTGTGGCATGTGCCACAGGCGTTGCAAAAAATACTGTGACGAAATTGAGACGAGAGCATGAGTCAGCAACAGCCAGTGGCAGCAAAATGAGAACTCCTACTAAAGGAAAAAGACAAAAGAAGAAATATTTCGACGGGTTTTCCTTAACAGCTTTAAGAAATATTATAGATTCAATGTGTACGGTGAGGAGAGAAATACCCACAATGCGCAAAATCTTGGCGGCTTCAAAAGTAGACCTTAATACTGGTAGTGAAACTACATTAAGAAAAATAATTAAATGTGATTTAGGCTACCAATTTAAACGATGCTACAAAAAAGACTGGCCCTAATTCAAAGACCCCAAATTCAAGCGTGGAGGGCTAAATATTTACGACGTATGAAAGAAAATGACTCGCTTGGTAATAACAAAAGACCCGTTATTTATCTCGACGAAACGTGGATACATGCACACTAAACGGTAGAAAAATGTTGGCAAACAGCAACCGATGGAGTGAGACGGAACGACAGCCCCGGCCGCCGATGGATAATAGTTCACGCGGGAAGTTAAAGCGGTTTTGTTGACAATGCCCTTTTAATGTTTAAAGCAGACACCAAAACGGGGGATTACTATGATCAAATGAATGCTGAGTATTTCACCAAGTGGCTTACAGACAAAATAGTACCCAACATACCACGCAACTCAAAAATTGTGATGGACAACGCCCCTTATCACAGTAGGGATGAGAATAGGCCACCAAGTATGAACAATAAAAAACAGTTGATTGTTGAGACTTTCCCAACGACAGTACAAAACCTGAACTGTATTTATTAATTAAACGGCACAGACCGCCGAAAAATTATAAAATTGACAATTTATTAGCTGGCAATGGCCATGAAGTCGTTAGATTACCACCTTACAACTGCGACCTCAACCCCATTGAGTACATCTGGAATCTGGTAAAGATGAGGGTGTCAGAAAAGAATATGGAGCAGTTGGAAAGTCGCATTGAAGCTCTGACGTTGGAGTCGTTGGCGTCAATAACTCCAGATGACTGGCGAAAGGAAGTCAATCATGTTAAACGGCTTGAAGAGGAATACCTATTGGAATAAAGATCGAATAATTGACGAGTTATTTGTCATAAATACGGCGACGACAGTGAATCGGAAACGACAGACACAGAAAGCAGTTATGATTCGGAAGACTATATACATTTTTTTACATATTATCCTGGTTTTATTTATAAGCTGATAGATGTAGGTAGTAATTAAAACATGACTACTACACAGTGGACTCTGGTTCAATTCCCGCTCGCAAATTAACAGAAATGTGGTTAGAAAAACATAGTATAGGTACATGTAAGAAAGATATACGAATAGGTAAGTATATTTTTCTTACGTCTACAAAAATTATTTCCTTGAAATTTTTAATAATGAATGTTTATTTGTCAGAATATGGGTGAGTAAGTATACCGAAGAAAGAATGTTAAATGCAAAATTAATATTAATTTTATTATAATAGTAATAAAATTATAAAATACAAATAAACCCTTAACCCTAATATTAATTTATACATACACTCTTTATAAAGAGTGTAATAAAATTATAAAATACAAATAAACCCTTAACCCTAATATTAATTTTGCATTTAACATTCTTTTGCTAGCTGTCCTTTTGTGTGACAGATGACGTCACAACGCTGTTATTGTGACAAGGTTCCATCGCAATATCATCGTGCGGGGCTAGTAGTTACCTCTTTTCTAGCTAAATCAACATTTATCATTCTAATTTTCAAACTAAAATGAACCATGATTACTTATTAGTCGTTAAATTACTAAATACACACTTATTTACACTATATAAGCACGTTTCTCTTTATTGTAAATGTTTATTTGTTTACCTAATTTGCTGACATATGTTAGGGTTGTCCAAAATTTTTTTTAACCGACTTCATAAAAAGGAGTTTTTCATTTCGAACTGTTATGTATGTAATATTTTCAAAAATGCCTTGTTTTCGGATATGTTAGTCTATATCAGCGTTTGAACAAATGTGCCGAATTGTATAAGTGTAGTATGTAAATATGTATGTATGTTTTTATGTTTGTGTTCGCATATCTCTGGAACTATTAGTCCGATTTCGGTATTCTTTTTTATATATTAGACATTGTTCAACTTAGTGAATACTGCAAGTTTCATCAAAATCGGTTCAGTAGTTTTTGAGATAGGGAATTTTAACTATTTCGCTTAAAATGAAGAAATAAATTATTTTAAATAAAAATAAAACAGCTTTCAAAGTCGGTGCCAATATGTTAGATGCGCAGGGTGTAGCGGGGACCAACATATGTACTTGGTTTAGCACCGATTTCAATTATCTATTATTGGGTGTGTTTTGAAGGCGGTTTTATTTTTATTTAAAATATTTTTTTTTAATTTGTCACTTTAAAGGAAGAAATATGATATTTTCAATAAAAATAATTTAATTATCTATCTACTCAATTATTTTGATAATAGATATTGATTTTATCTTTTGTTTATAGATTCAAACAGAAGAAGAACATATAATACATGTTTACCACATGCAAGAACATTGTGCAAGCGGCATGTTACGTGGGTAACAAATGTCTTGCCATGGCGCCTCCGCCGGGCCGGAACAAGTGGGTTAGACCAAAGAAGTGCTGGCTTGACGTTTTAAGAGATGACATGCGTGCCAACAAGCTCTTACCACAGGATGCTAAAGATCGTGCGAAATGAAGGAGAATGTGCAGGAAAGCGGACCCCGGGCTCCAACGCGAAAGCCGCGGATAAAACCGGGATAAACGCTGAGATGATGATGATGATGACGACGGGATACAAATGACGTCATAGATCACCTTTTAAAGGCGGGCGAACCCGCTTATGGAAGCTAGTAGTTTAATAAACGAATATATTTAAAAAATATAAATGTATTTTATTATTATTGCACCTTTTGCACTTAATAATGTCTATACAATATAATTACACTTAGATACTTTCAAACAAGGATCATAATTGAGAGGAGGGAGGGAGAGGACCCTTTTATCTAGTAACCCAATCAAAATAGACATTTGACTTAGCCAAAATTCAAACTTTCTTTATTACAATAGATCGTGGAGTATAGCTACGGGGGAAACCACGTTATAAAAATGCGCCAAGTACACACATTTCCGCACCACTTATGAGTTAATCATAGGTGGTGCGGAAATGTGTGCATATTATGTAAAATATGAATTTTCTAATGCTGCTTCTCATCCCATGCAGACTGTAAAAACCGGTCGAGGGAATTGGCCAAGTTTAAGAATCATTTCATTAAGCGATGAGGTTAGCAACCCATCACTATTTTGATTCCATTTTCTATCTATGCTATGCACCTACCAACGCGCTAAACGTGGCTTTTGTTCTTATAACCTCAAGCTCTGTCTACCCCGTAAGGGATAAAGACGTGACGTTATGAATAAATGAATAAGTACTTTATCTAAGAAGCCGACAGAAAACGAGAGAATTAAAATAATTATAGAACAGACAGACTATATTAAAAAATTATAATAATAAAAAATAATAATATATTAAAATCTTTGGAAACAAATACACAGTGACAGCCCTAGAAAGAGGCGGCCATATTATGTTCGAACAAATGTCAAACGATGGCACGTTTTTTCTGTAGGTATTTCACGTCTATATACTAGAAGTCTATGTTTGCTACACACAATTCATAGACTAATAATAGAGTGTTTCGGTTAAAACTGCGGAATGGGCGTTCGACGTTTCATATGTCACTTGTCTACCATTTTTCACACGCTAACGTTAACTCCTTAACGCGAAAGGAAAACGTTTGAACGGAAAACGCTTGGATTTTGTCTAGGCCCCCCTGTCACGTAACGACAAGAAAAGACTTTAGAGGGAGACAGTATTTATTAAGTATACAGAAAAGACAAGATGGAAGTATAAAAATGAATAATGTAGATGAATGATTGATGGGTGATGGTGAAGGGCGGCCCCTGGTGGACCGGACCGGCGGCGGACAGCAACAGACGAGCGGCCCTGGCGGACCGGCGACAGCAACAGACGAGCGGCCCTGGCGGACCGGCGACAGCAACGGACGAGCGGCCCTGGTGGACCGGCGACAGCAACGGACGAGCGGCCCTGGTGGACCGGCGACAGCAACGGACGAGCGGCCCTGGTGGACCGGCGACAGCAACGGACGAGCGGCCCTGGTGGACCGGCGACAGCAACGGACGAGCGGCCCTGGTGGACCGGCGGCAGCTACAGAGGAGCGGCCCTGGTGGACCGGCGGCAGCTACGGAGGAGCGGCCCCGGTGGACCGGCGGCAGCAACGGAAGAACGGCCCTGGTGGACCGGCGGCAGCAACGGAAGAACGGCCCTGGTGGACCGGCTGCAGCTACAGTGGAGCGGCCCTGGTGGACCGGCGGCAGCTACGGAAGAGGGACTGCCCCGGCGTCACAAGGCCGGCAGCAGTCGAGGGCTCCGGCGGCAAAGGGCCAGGCAGCTCCAGGCGCACCAGTTATATAGAGACTGGCACAGCAGGAAACACCCTAGAAGGGCTCTCGAGGCAGCGTTTACTGGAGACCTACTTTTAAGAGGCTTGTTTGGAAGCCAGAGCTCGACTGACCACTGCTCTGCGATGATTCCTAAGAAACCTCGCAGAACGGTTGGAGGTCGAAATTTAAAATATTCGAAAATATGGACGAGGAACGGTAAATAATTTTACCATAAAAGAGTTCGAATAACAATTATGAAATAAAAATAGCAGACCAACAAGAATTTTGATGAGAAGGTTGTCATAGATACATCATCAACAATGTTGTCAAAAAATGTCAAAATAATGAAAATGTTCTGTAACAATGTAAATATAAATGGTATTAAATTAAAAAGTGCAGTGTTTGATAGGAAAAAGTGATACAGTCCTGCATAGGTACGGCTTCCTACGCTAAGGGGTCAATAAGTCGCCGAAACTTAGGCGTAAAGTTGAGGACTGAGTCTGTAAACAGAAAAATGAGTCCTGGTGTGGTGGAATATGATCAAAACAGAGCCTCATAGTAATGGAATGCATATAATGGACCGTGGAAATGAATGATACATATATAAGTATGAATATGAGTATAAATAATAAGTGTAAGTATATCTGAATATGTACATAACATTACAACCCACGGGAGGATATAGGACGGTACTATTCTTTGCCCGGTACCACATAGGTGTTTAAGAGGTTAGGAAAGCTTTCATAGCTATATCATCATCCACAGATTCCATCCATCATACCCAATCAACATCCATATTCAAAACTTTCCTCTCGTTGAAATCATGCAGATGAATGGATGCCTAATGAATCAATGTCTATTACCGAGACGCCAACTAATTGATAAGTATAGAAGAATAATAAAAGACATGTTGCGCCGACCCCAAATCGGACGACAGCAGGTCAAGCTACCCGAAACTGTCAAATATTCAATCAACCTTGAGCCTTAATGCTTTAGAGATAAAGTTGAAAATCTAATAAAGACATTTGACAGATTGTAGTAGCTAGATGTGCTGTCGTCTGTACCTAAGTACGAATGTGTTACTCAATTATCCCTCAATTGTACCTAAACATCGCTGCAGTACTGTACTTAATCGGTTTAGATCAGCGGTTCCCATCAGGTGGGTCGTGACCTGGCATCAGGTCGTTAAAAAAAATACCGGGTCGCAGCATTATGGAGGCAATGTGCCGACTTTAAATAAGTACTAGGAGATAGTCGATTTAATTTCTTTACTAATGAGAAAATGATGATTGCTCGTCGGGCGGAGTGTAGATATTGTAACTAAAGGCGCGTGCGGGAGTCGGGAGGGGTGCACTCATGCGCATGCATTCTGGCTAGCTTTTGTTTCAGTCGCACTTTGTAGTAATCTATACTAATATTATAAATGCGAAAGTAACTCTGTCTGTCTGTCTGTCTATCTGTATGTCTGTCTGTCTGTCTGTTACGCTTTCCCGCTTAAACCTCTCAACCGATTTTGATGAAATTTGGCACAGACAATCTTTAGACCCTGAGAAAGAACATAGGCTACCTTTTATCCCGGAAAAATTTGATGTTCCCGAGGGAAATCTAAAAAGCGCGATATAACCGAACTCCACGCGGGCGAAGCCGCGGGCGGAAAGCTAGTACATACATATAAGCAATGTTTGTGTTTTATTTTACCTAATACCGACTTTAGTTGGGTCCAAAAACTTAACTGGGTCACGAAGGAGGAGTATGAAAACCGGGTCACAGTAGAACAGAGTTTGGGAAACGCTGGTTGGTAGATTGTTAATTAAACGTAAACAAATAAAACACGTAATTTAGTTAACTGACTCACCCTTATAGTAGTTTTATTTAAACCCCAACTATAGTATTACGCAATTTCTCTACAATTTAAATGTCACTGATTAACTGATACTAAAGATGGACGCAAGGTTGCGTCTATCGATCTGCTGTGGAACTGGCAAGGTGCCAGAAAGATGCTTGAAGGCTCCGCATTGCTAACTGTTATATATGGGATGTCTTCAAGGCTAGAGTGAATAGGCTCTAAATAAACTAACGCGCTTTACCATCAATGATGGCACATCACTGCTTACCATCAGGCGGGATTGCGGTCAAGCGCTAGTTTATAACTTATAAAAAAAAATGTTAAAGATTCCCCTCTCTCGACACTGTAAGACCGAAATCAAAGGGCATTTATACATATTAGGCAGAGAATCTACACTTTATAAATGTCAAAATTAAACTAGAACTAATTTCCGTGCGTTCAGGCGCTTTTGCCATACCTAGGTATTATTGGAATCAATTGTAACAGCACATACCTACTTAGGACCCATTAACTTAATCAAATTTTATTCCGTGGTGCTTGGCAATCTGGGCTTCTCCTAGTTGCAATAATGTCCCTTTGTGCCGATTAGCCTAGTTCTGTTCTGTCTCCTGCTTGTTATGGAGGGAAGTGGAAAAATATCTTTTTTCTTACTCCTCCGCTATTCTTTTCTGATTAATTTCGTTGCGGGACCCAAGACAGTTGAATCGTTTCTCAGGGACTCGTCGAGCTTCATTGCTCGGCGTTTTTCTGGCAGTCTCCACTGTTGATTCTGGCTTTCAGGAGTTGCAGTGGGTTGGGAAAGGTGTGGCAGATTTTGCCAAAAAAAAAAAAATCGAAATTACGTAGGATAATCCTCCAAAACGTTTGTCCCCCAGTGGCGGAATTACCAGCAAGCTGAATAGAGCTGAGCCTAGGGCGGCAGATTCTTGATATTTGGAGAGCGATTATTTTTTGCTTCGCATCTCACATAAATCAAAACGATTTCTTTATGACAATTTCAATTTTTTTAATGTTTTATATAGTTTTACAGAGAAGTCTGCAACATATTTTGCTGATGACTTTACCTTCTCACTTTGTTTAGCTCAAAAAGATATCTAAAAATAGTTTATGTGCAATTTTAACGAAATTTTTAGGTCGTAAAATTAATCTAGGATATGCCAATCAATCGAGTGGAGACCGCGTCTCGGCAAACGTAGCGTAGGATGCCCGTGGGCGAGATGGAGCGATGACATCAAAAAGGTGGCTGGTAGTGGCTGGCGGAGAACTGCTCAGGATCGAGCTTGTTGGCGTGCCATGGAAGAGGCCTATGTCCAACAGTGGACGAGTAGAGGCTGATGATGATGATGACAATTGTAGAGGCAAAGGGCGGTAAAAACATAATAACCTGTACCTTGGACATTTTTAAATCCGTCACTGCGTCCTCCGTCACGTGTTGATGTGTTACTAAGTTCCATCAACCATCACAGAAGAAAACACGACGTACTTAGACGAATATGATAAAATTAATATTAATGCAAATAGGAACGTGTTCTAATCTAACAACAGTGTACTATCAATCATTATTATACAGCCTACATAACATGGCGCACGGTATCGGAAATCATGTCATGACTGTCATGAGTCAGGGCTTATAACAGGTCCATAGAGGATAGAAGGCGGACGATGAAATGGCAGGTAGGTACTATGGCCCTGTATCTTCCTATGTAGATTGTTGCTTGTAATGTGGGCACACTTACAAGAAGCTGTACTACTGGGTTTATTTATAAACAATGATTAAAGCTATGAGACGTGCAATTCGTGCAAATGTCAAAAATGTATGGAGTCGTATTACTAGTTATCTTTAAGCAACTTTTTTGAATAAAGAGGTAAATCACCTTGGCGAGGGATATAAGAAAGATAGCTAAGCTTAGTATTTATTTATTTATATTATACTTTATTGAACACCAAAAGCATACCTACCTACATTGGCGCCGGTTCTCTTGTTCACCAACTAAATTAAGTGCATTTTTATTTCTATTTCATTAAGAAAAGAATAGAAGATAACATTTTAGTTTAATCTTTAAATTTGAAATATATTTACCACTATCAAACACAGCTAAAATTTAATAATAATAACAATAATCTTTCACCATCTTCTAGGTATTCAATAATGGAATTATATGCCTGTTAAACGAATGATGTATAACCTAGACTTAGGTCCGTATTACAGAACGTCACTCAAAACTCAAGCGCTACTTAAGTCTCGTTTGAAGCCATTTGATTTGTTGAAACTAGTTTTAAGTAATGCTTAAGACGCTGTGAATAGCAAACTTTTAGGTATTTGAGGGGGTGAAGCAGACGAAGTGGGACACGACTAGCCCCGCCCACTGCGGGACGCGGGGCGCTCCGCGCGAGTACATCGATGCGTGAGGTGAGGCGTCGTGCATCGAGAAATACGCACGTTCTATTAAATCTATACCAACCATTCTCTTCCATCTACATTTAGAAGCGTAATTTCACAACCCAACCGCGACGTATGGTTGGCTCTGTTCGTTACAGTCCCGGTTCGCATTAGACGAGCAGCAGGTTCGAATCCCACATCCGTTCACTTTACCTTGCGATTTTCGAAAATGTGTATTTTATACATATTTTCATTTTTTATTATTACTTTTGTTTTCTTTTCTATTTTTATAATGCGTTTTGTCCGTTCTGCTTAAATTTTTTGTGTTATGTCCTTTTTTCATGAAACTGTTAGAAATATATCATTTCTAGAAATTACTCTTTATAAACAGCTGTTTAGAGTAACTGTTAAAAAAAATGCATTATCGGATATTTAAAAAAATAAAAGATTTTTTCTTCAAAACTGCAACTCTTATCGAAGTCGGGTTTGTACGAGTGCTTACAATAACACAACACAAAAAGATTGAAATAGATGGAGGCACTTGGAGGAGGCCTATACTGAATAATGCAACAAAATGAAATCTAAATTTACTGTTTTGAACTATTATCAAATCAACTGTTATTTTTATTGTTTTTCTTTTCTATTCCATCTACATTTAGAAGGGTTATTTCACAACACAAACCCGAAGCATGTTTGGCTCTGTTCGTTACAGTCCCGGTTCGCATTAGACGAGCACCAGGATCGAATCCGACTTTACCTTGCGATTTTCGAAAATGTGTATTTTATAGATATTTTCATTTTTTATTATTTTTTTTGTTTTCTTTTTTATTTTTATAATGCGCTTTGTCCGTTCTGCTTAAATTTTTTGTGTTATGTCCTTTTTTCATGAAACTGTTAGAAATATATCATTTCTAGAAATTACTATTTATAAACAGCTGTTTAGAGTAACTGTTAAAAAAAATGCATTTTCGGATATTTAAAAAAATAAAAGATTTATTCTTCAAAACTGCAACTCTTATCGAAATCGGGTTTGTACGAGTGAAATAGATGGAGGCACTTGGAGGAGGCCTATACTGAAAGGGGCCATGAACAATGCAACAAAATGAAATCTAAATTTACTGTTTTGAACTATTATCAAATCAACTGTTATTTTTATTGTTTTTCTTTTCTATTCCATCTACATTTAGAAGGGTTATTTCACAACCAACCCCGAAGCATGGTTGGCTCTGTTCGTCACAGTCCCGGTTCGCATTAGACGAGCACCAGGATCGAATCCGACTTTACCTTGCGATTTTCGAAAATGTGTATTTTATACATATTTTCATTTTTTATTATTTTTTTTGTTTTCTTTTTTATTTTTATAATGCGCTTTGTCCGTTCTGCTTAAATTTTTTGTGTTATGTCCTTTTTTCATGAAACTGTCAGAAATATATCATTTCTAGAAATTACTATTTATAAACAGCTGTTTAGAGTAACTGTTAAAAAAAAATGCATTTTCGGATATTTAAAAAAATAAAAGATTTATTCTTCAAAACTGCAACTCTTATCGAAGTCGGGTTTGTACGAGTGCTTAGAATAACACAACACAAAAAGATTGAAATAGATGGAGGCACTTGGAGGAGGTCTATACTGAAAGGGGCCATGAATAATGCAACAAAATGAAATCTAAATTTACTGTTTTGAACTATTATCAAATCAACTGTTATTTTTATTGTTTTTCTTTTCTATTCCATCTACATTTAGAAGGGTTATTTCACAACCCAACCCCGAAGCATGGTTGGCTCTGTTCGTCACAGTCCCGGTTCGCATTAGACGAGCACCAGGATCGAATCCGACTTTACCTTGCGATTTTCGAAAATGTGTATTTTATACATATTTTCATTTTTTATTATTTTTTTTGTTTTCTTTTTTATTTTTATAATGCGCTTTGTCCGTTCTGCTTAAATTTTTTGTGTTATGTCCTTTTTTCATGAAACTGTCAGAAATATATCATTTCTAGAAATTACTATTTATAAACAGCTGTTTAGAGTAACTGTTAAAAAAAAATGCATTTTCGGATATTTAAAAAAATAAAAGATTTCTTCTTCAAAACTGCAACTCTTATCGAAATCGGGTTTGTACGAGTGAAATATTATAATACAAATTAACTGTTATTTTTATTGTTTTTCTTTTTTTAAATTATATTATGAACTAAGAAATTCATGGTTAAATAAAGGCTTATTATTATTATTTATTATTAATTTCTAGAAATTTGTAGAAAGAAAATTATAACGAATTGATTTTAAATATTAGTTTGCATTATAATTGTTACAAAAAGAATATATTTAAAAAGATGGAACAATTACTACAAAAATACAGAAAATCGGATAAATTAATAATAATTAAAAAAAAAAAACAATTGCAAATAAGAAATCCAACAAAAAGCATACAACGTAAAGCTGGGGTTTGAACCCGAACACATACAGGTGAAGAAAAATGTGCCGGGGAAAAAGTAAAAAGAATAATTACAGAAAAAAATCAAATAAAATATCGGCAAAAATACAACAGTAAATTAAAAAGCATTTATTTCAATTAAAATCTACAAAAAGCATATAATGTAAACCTGATTTCATTTCATTTCATTTCATTTCATTTCATTTCATTTCATTTCTGGGGTTTGAACCCGGGCAAAAACGAAATATGATTATTCATCAACAAACAGACACGTAAATATAATTATTTTCTGTGCGGGGTAAAGCAAAAAGTGACATAGGTCCGACAAGCACAGCGCCTCAGCGGTCACTGTCGCTAAGCATAGAAGTGAAAGAGAAGGCAATGGACGCCGCGATGGAGTGACGTTTCGTTCAAGTTATTTATCATTAAATACATTATTTATTTTAGAATATCTTAGTTAAATCGATAAACAAAAACAATGGTTTCATTTACTATTATATTTTACATCGCTCTTCTCAATTTTATCAAGATTTGATGATTAATAATACAGTTACAACTGTTATAAATTCAATTTTAGGGGTTACTTTAGGATTTTTTTCTATCGAGAAAATTAATTCAAAACGTGTTTTGAAAACAATGGTTTCCTGCTACATATAATCAAGATTAACATATAAATTTTTGGCTGCTCTGAAATGTATACATTTGGCTAAAAAATTGTTTTAAGAAGCCTATTTTTACTGAACACAGCGCCTTAAGCAGAGATCAATGCTTGAGTTTCCTTCTGGTATACGGACCCTAGTGAATGAAATTAGTCGGACTGACAAATATATTATGTAGGTACAAGAACAGTATAAAAGAAACTACAAAGGTTGGCGTGTGTAGCAATCACCAGTTGCATGAGAACCACGCCTACTGCCGCCCTGCAGGCGATGTTGGGACTGCCCCCCCTTCACCTCGTTGTGAGGGAGGAAGCGACATTGGCTGCCTTCAGACTCCACCTATCGGGAACCCTGAGCAAAGACTCCAGGGTCAAACACACACGCCTGATGCTGGATGCAATCGAGAGGCGGCCAATACTACAAGCACCCAATGACAGGGTACAAAAACAGTACTGCTTTCAAAAGCACTATCAGATAGTACTTGAAGAAGAGCAGTGCGACCACTCAGGACCGGAGGAGTTGAGAGTGTACACCGACGGATCGAAATCCGATCAAGGAACGGGCGTTGGAGTGTTCTCACAAGACCTCAACATAAATATATCCAGACCGCTAGGGATGCTCAACACAGTCTATCAAGCAGAGTGTGTGGGCATAACTCTGGCGGCCCTAGCCATAAAAGCCAGAGGAGTTGCGGACACGCGTGTCCGCATACTCACTGACAGTGCTTCCGTCCTCCAATCCCTAAAGCAGGGATGCATCACATCAAGTCTAATACTTGAGTGCCACGATGCATTGGAACGGATAACCGTACCAAACCGCAACACCGTGACTCTACAGTGGATAAAGGGTCACAGCGGTTCACTGGGCAATGACGCAGCTGACGAGCTGGCTAGAAGGGCATCCAGCGCGTTGGTCAGCGGACCGGAGCCCATTGTGCCTATTCCCTTTATTCAAATACGCAGATGGCTACAAAAGCATACCTACGAACAAGCGGAGATTTGGTGGTCCTCGTCACCGGGCTGCAGGCAGTCCAGGGAGGCCATGCCATCTCTGGATGACAGGCTAACCAAAAGGTTGCTGCGCCTGGATAGGAGGAATCTAAGATTGATGACGGGGATCATCACGGGCCACTGCTCGCTGAATAAGCATCTCCACACAATAGGCATAACAGACAGCCCTCTGTGCAGAGCCTGCATAGAGGCTGACGAGACAGTTGCGCATGTACTCTTCGAGTGTACAGGCGTTACGCAAATTAGAAACGAAACCATAGGAGCACCAAGATCTTACACAGATGTTCTCAACAGGCTAGGAGACCTGATGGGCTTCTGGAGGGAGGTGGGCTGGTTGGAATAACCGCCAAAGGCCGCCATGGTCCACGCACAATGGTCCGCTGGAGGGACTGAGTGCGGAAACCAAACGAATAACATAGAACATAGAACAGTATAAAATAATGAACTGTTAACCTAGGGTCGAAAGAATCTATTCCCGAGGTATTTTAGCGGCTATAGTCCGAGTAGGAATTGATTCTTTTACGCGTGTTAAACTGTCTTTTAAAACACTCTACTTTTCAAATATGAGGAAAATTAAACTATATTCTCGGCAAGCTCCTTAAAGAATACAGGTTAACAAACCAATTTAGCCCTACAAAAAAGAAAGATGGCAGGTATTAAACACATTTTGTGGAATTCAGCCAATGAATAAAGTTGAGGCATTTGTCAATACAATTTTGCGTAAGTATTTTTATTACTTTACTGCATAAGACATTCATTGTAATACTTTCAAGTATGGACTAAGTATAATATATGTATCAAAAAATATATATTTCAATGTATATATCAATTTAATTGGAAATTCAATTTATGTTGACTTTTTAAATTTTAAATATGGATCTCACAACGTAATGTTGCGGCTTAATCCGCTCAAAGCAGTTTGCACTAACTTCACACTGGCTGTTAAAAAACTCACATTGTCGCAGCATTTTTTGAATTAAGTATGTAGTTTTTTTTACATAATACTAAGTCGTGTGAAATGGAAATTAGCGTACCTTACCTACATACTTTCATTGGTAAATTTAATAATGTAGGATATTTAGAAAACCTTTTTTAAGTAAAAAAAAAAATACTCCATAACGTAAATATAAGGCAAAGAATGTTGTTGATCTGCAAACTAAAGCCATTGCTATGATAAAATACAATTGAAGTAAAAACCAGTGTCGATGGAGTCACTTTTTGCAAGATAATTTTAAGAAGTTACTGAGCCTGAAAGGCCTTTTTTACTTCGGGTATTCCTCATTAAAAGAAAAACGACCCACGGAACGGATTGTCATATTCATAATAATTTATTACAGTTCCAAATTCCAGGTCAACCTTGATAAAGCTTGAATGATTAATGTTCAATAAATAAACCCAAAACAATGTTACCTGAATTAACTGGCTAAACAAATACAATAAAAGTTAAAACTCACGTGATCATAAACATTTTACGAGTCTAGACAAAAAGTTCCTAATTTTGGTGAATGAACAATAAAGTCCAACAGTGCCTGAAATGATGTAATGATATAAAAATAAAAATGCCTTGTCTCTGGCCGGCACCACACGCCATTGCCCAAAGACAATCGAATGAAATATGGTCGCGATTATATTTCGGCAGTTCGTCTCGACCTTGTCGCATTTTTAGATTATTATAATCAAATGATACGATCGATTTATCTTTCTTATTTATTTTGATAAACGGATTTTTGTTTCAGTTTATATTCTTTGAGGTTGGTAAACAAAACGTCTGATTTTGAATTTCATCGATCAACTTCTTTTTCTCTGAGTTTTAATGAAAACTCAGATCTCGTTTAAAGATTTATGAATTTTGTCCATATGACACCATCCCATAGTGCTCTGTGTATGGTAGGAATCTATACCCTTGTATCTTTGTATGGACTGTCTTTGGGACAAACTTACTCATTCAGTAGAGACAGGTTACTTAAAGCATTTTTTTTTTTTTTGTAGTTTTGCGCTAGTTATGACTTTGTGCCAATTTCTAGTAAAAGGTAAAGATTTTTTCTCAAGTAATCAAGAGTTTCTTTCTTTCTTTTTTGGCTTCGCAAGGTTTGTGCATTTAGGCACATCTCTCAAGTATGAGTGTGCGGATTCGATTCCAGGTCAGGCAAGTACCAAAGTAACTTTACTAAGTTATATGTACTTTCTAAGTATACCTTGGACACCAATATCAAGGAACACGACGAATCGCGTGGCGGCAAGACTTTGTCTGAGTGTTAACTTCTGCCCGCAGTCTATGTATCTCATTTAACCATCTGAAAGCCAGTAACGAAGACTTCCTATAATCTTAACCTGTCTTACATTATGAAGCAATTGCATCAGAATTACCTTTTGAAACAGTACAGTCGCCCACGTGTCTACTGCCACACAAACTACCTATTTCCATGACAGATAAACCTACTTTAAATCAACTGGTATGATGGACAGGATAAGATAAGCGATAATCCTGCACTCTTAGCGGTATGCACTGACTCTCATTACCAGTCCATCCTTTGCGTATTAAAACAAACTTTTCCAAATTACGCAGAAGTAAAAATCAAAATCAGAAGTCATTTATTCAAACTAGGGTGACAATCAGCACCCTTCGGTACCTAATATTTACTGCCTCATCTTGAATTAAGTATCTTATCTATTGTATAAAAGTAATGTGTGTTATGTACTGCAGTATATAACAAATTATTTTTTTCAAAAAATGGACACTCTTTTAAATCAAAATATTCCAAATTCAAAAATGTATATTCATGTCACAAGTCATTTTTATATTTATTTATTCTTTGGCTTCGCACGGTTTGTGCATTTATCCAATGTCACGTAATGAATTTTCATTCATGTCGAAAAAGAGAACCGCGTGATCCGTTTACGAGGGAGATTTGAGGCAAAGTCATGATCAGGCCACTATGTTGCGATTTCTCAATGTTCTTTATGAATTACTAGCTTTCTGCCCGCGGAGTGTGGTGGAGTGGAGTTCGGTTATATCGCGCTTTTTCGATTTCCCTCGGGAATAGCAAATTTTTCCGGGATAAAGGTAGCCTATATCCTTTCTCAGGATCTAAAGATTGTCTGTGACAAATTTCATCAAAATCAGTTGAGAGGTTTAAACGGGAAAGCGTAACAGACAGACAGACAGAGTTACTTTCGCATTTATTATATTTAGATAAGCGATAATCCTGCACTCCTAGCGGTATGCACTGACTCTCATTACCAGTCCACTGGAATAAAGACTGATTTAATTGCCTATGGCTTTAATTAGATTGAAGCAACAATAAAAGTTGCATGGTCTAAACATCATTTAGACGATGCAAGTAATTAGTTGCATCAATTTTATTGTATGCCATAGGCAATTAAATTGCGCCGTGTAAATCAGCCTTAAGAAACTGGCTGTATGATTATTTATCCTTAGTTTAAAAAAAGAGATGTCAACTGTCAGACGTCAAAGTTGTTGGCCGTTTAGTAGCCGATGGGTTTGGCGGGAATGTCAAGATGAGTGTCACACTAATTTTTTATTGGACTTTTAAAATTATTTATAGTGTTGTTTACTAAATAAAAGCGCGTGATTTATGTAGTAAAAAGTGCATGATTCAGTGAATAAATTATAAAGAACAGTGAAATATTGTAGCATAGTGGCCACATCATGACCTCACCCAAACTTCCTCCTTCTCGGCCTCACGCGGGAAACGAAAGGAGATAGTTATTAGGATAAGTTAGGATATAAAACTCAAGAAAAAACATACTGAAGACTAGGCTGTATGGCGTACTATGCCTTTGCCTTTTCCGTTCAAATGAACGGAAAGAATGAAACCAAAAAAAAAAAAACAATTAGTAGCCGATAATTGCCGCCAATAAAGTGCGTATCAACTCTTCTGCATTTTGGACAAAATTGTTTAAAACTCTGTTCATCCACAATGCTCCTGCTGGAACACAGGCCTCATCTCGATGAGAGGGAGTGGGCTGTGATCTACCACGCTAGCCTAGTGTGCTAAATGTCACATGTCTTCGTAAGTCGTGGTGGCTTATTGGTTAAAACACCAGCCTCTCAAGTACGAGTGTGCGGGTTCAATTCCAGGTCAGGCAAGTACATCAATGTAACTTTCTAAGTTATATGTATTCATCATCAGCAACCTTTTTTTTATCGTCGCACGGCTGGATACAGGTCTCCTTTCATACACAGAAGGCTGGACTGGAAGGTGTATGTACTTTCTAAGTATATCTTGGACACCAATGACTTATTACAAGGTGAAGGAAAACATCTTGAAGAAACCTGGACTTTAAGTCTGAAATCGCCAACCCGCATTGAGCAAGCGTGGTGATTACGCTCAATCCTACGAGGACACCTGTGCCCAGCAGGCGGGATGATAAATAGGTTGATGATGATGATGATGACATGTCTTCGAATGGAATAATATAATACTAAAAGACGCCGGTTTCCTTACGATGTATTCTTTAACTGTTTTTGAGAAGAGTGGTGATGAAATAATTTATCTACACTAAGAAATGCGCCTGTGGAGGGTCGAACCTCGTACCTACACTTCGCATCATTGCTTCAAAAGTTCATACACTAATTGGTACCGGCTTACTCTTTTTTTGGGATGGGAAACCATCAAATGACGACAAAGAAGTGAATGAAAGGCGTGTGAGAGTTTTACTAACTGCAATGCAATGGGTTTCATTTTGACAATTCAAAAACATTCATTGCGTTATTTCCGTTGTTTGGGAAACACATTTTTCGAATATACGGGGCAATGGATTTGCAATACGCTTCAAAATTATTCCAACTGATAGTAATAGTGTGTTACGCAATTAGGGTGCTGCACACATTTTTGTCAAATGATTGCGACTAGTCTTTTTTTTTTTTGCTTATAAACTAGTGCTTGACTGCAATCCCGCCTGATGGTAAGCAGTGATGCAATCGTTGATGGTAAAACGCACTAGCTTATAAGGAAGGAAGACGGCAGTTGAGCGAGGTGATGCAATGTTTAACCCAACAACACGACCAACGATGCTGCGTCAGAGGATGATCTGGAGACCCTCCACGACCAAACTCCCGACACAACAACATTAGGCACATCGTACCCGGTACACATTGCAACACAACTGCTCAGACCCATCCTCCGTACGGCTTCACCAGAAATCATGCCGGAACACGACGAATCGCTTGGCGGCAAGACTTTGTCTGGTGGGTGGTAACTTATGCCGGCGGCTGATGTTGTTGCCTACCACGGAGAAATTGGGATCAGTTGGGATCGTTTGGATCGCCCATTGGTCCGTTCTGTTCAAACGATCCCCACTAGTCGCAATCATTTAACAAAAATGTGTTTGCCAATTAGGGGGCTGGTCTGAGCAGTTGTATTGCGATGTGTACCGGGTACGATGCGCCAAATGTTGTTGCGCCGGGAGTTTGGTCGTAGAGGTTCTCCGGACCAATCTCCCTCTGGCGCAGCATCGTTGGTCGTGTTGTTGGGTTTAACATTGCATCACCTCCCTTAACTGCCGTCTACCTTATGTTAATAAACTAGCGCACTTTACCATCAACGATTGCATCACTGCTTACCATCAGGCGGGATTGCGGTCAAGCACTAGTTCATAATTATAAACAAATCTACATGTTCCATTAAGAAAAGGATAGAAGATAACATAATTATTAGCTTTTGCAGTCAAATTAAAATAGACTAGAATAATAGTTTAGACGCGTTTATAAACATGGCGACCACAAATATGTACGTTGATTTAGGTCAGGAGCGGACTAATTTGACAGGACGAAACTTATATTTGTTTCCTGTCCTTTTCTTATTAAAATGGAAGGAAAAAGAGGTCCTGAAGTTAAATTAAGTTTAGTATATACAATATGTAAAGAAAACCCTGTCCGATCCGTGAAGGTATTGTTAGGTATCGATAATTGATTCTACTAATACCCACAAAGCCGAGCTAAACTTAAAAAAAATCCCCCTAAAAAAATAAATATCATTTCGCAATAATAAAAAGTAAAAAAACTAAAACCCAACTACGACAAAAAACGACGCTGAAAAAGTATAAAACAAGATTTTCAGAATACTGAACTGAACAAAGTTGCTAATGTAGTTGCAAGTAAATGGACACAGTAGACTCTACCAAGATGCCTTCGTTGTAAATTGACAATAATGTCATACAATACTAATCTGAAGTATGCAATATTCACTATGTAGAGATAAATTTTAATGTTTGAAAAACCGCAGTCACACGTCGAAGTGCTACGGTAGGTAGGTATATGAAACGTGTGACTACGCCTTTCCAAACATCAAAATTTATCTCTACGTAGTGAATATTGCATACTTCAGAATAGTATTGTTCATACAATACTATTCTGAAGTATGCAATATTCATATAAGTTCGTTCTAAATTGACAACAATGTTATTATTATTGTCAATTTAGAACGAAGGTATCTTGGTAGAGTCTACTGTGTCCATTTACTTGCAACTACATTAGCAACTTTGTTTAGTTCAGTATTCTGAAAATCTTGTTTTATACTTTTTCAGCGTCGTTTTTTGTCGTAGTTGGGTTTTAGTTTTTTTACTTTTTATTATTTGTACTATTTTGGTGTTAAAGTGTATTTGTGGCGCATAATATTAACAAAAGTTAAATTGATGAACTAAAAAGCATTCTTGTAATTATGTACAAACATAAAGTACTCGTGAAGCTCTTTCAAGTGATACCAAACACGGTATATTTATTTTAATTTTATATTAACATAGAACTTTTGTCCGCTAGAGGGCGCAATACTAAATTTGGTGACAAGCTTTATAGCTCATAACCAAAAGAATATAAGGCCCTTCTAATGGTACTGCAGTGGTCTTATTCTGATAAGTAGTAAAGAAGCTATGAACGAAAAGATCAGAATTATATGCAATCAGCCCATGAATACAGGTAAAGTCACAAGCAAATGCTAGCAATATATATATATTCAAAATGTACAAGTAAAGCGCTTTCAAATGATACCAAACACGGCATATTTATTTTAACTTTATTTTTTTACTCTGTATGTTTTGTCCGCTAGAGGGCGACACATTAGATTTTGTGAAACCCTATATAGCCTATAACCAGCGGACAATTATGACGCTTCTAATGATATGCCATTTGTCAAATTCTGATAAGTATTTTAGAAGTTACGAGGGAACAGATGAACATACATACATACATACATACATAGCCTGTCAAAATCATAACCCTCCTTTTGCTTCGCCGTAGTCGGGTAAAAAGAGGTAACTCAATACATGTGCGGTAAACAACCCTTCCGCGGGCGGCAGGGGGCAGGGCATGCGGCACGTGGTCGCATCGCTATTCGCTCATAATAATACCGGTGTTGCCACTATTATAAAAATTAACAGATTTCGGGGAAGTTGGAATTAATTCGCGGGAAAAAAAAGAGTACCTATCTCAAAATTCACTAGTATTGTTACTATGATGATTATGTAAAATTTCATATGTTATTTGGTCATGTGTTTACCTAAGCTATATTATCCTTACGGGTCGGACTGGGTTTTCTTTACATATTGTATAGTCGAGGGAATCGGGGTCATTATTAAATATCTTTGTCTGTTTACTCCTGCATCATATAACGGTATGATGTTATGCTCAATATTTAATTCCACATTCTTGTAGAACTAGTGGTTCCGAAACATGCAATAAAATTTCAAAAGACGATCACAAAAAGCTACTTGATATTATGCTAAGTAAAGCGGAGTCCGCAGTGCACCGCCTGTAGACGCCACAAATTATAATAAGTATGTATAATAGGCGAAATGGCCGCAAGTTTTTAATAAAAAGCAAGACTAAGTAGAATTTTGCATATGTATAGACGACATCACATCAAGCTACTACAATCTGTCAAGTTTCTTTTTTACATTTTCAACTTTATCGATAAACCATAAAGGCTCAAGTTTTATTGGGAAGAATTGACAGTTCAAATCTTGACCTGCTGTCGTCCATACCTAACAGAATTTCAATTTCCTTCTTTTCCATGTTAAAACAAACTTTTCCAAATTACGTAAAAGTTAAAATCAAAATCAGAAGTCATTTATTCAAACTAGGCTGAGAATCAGCACTTTTTGAACGTCAATATTACATAAGACAGTCCCCCCAAAATGTCCGCCCTTCGGTAAATAAATATAGTTTTAGTGCCTTTTGTTATTGAAATATCTTATTTATTGTACGTGTATCAAGCAATGGTTACTGCAATATACAATATGTAAAGAAAACCCCGTCCGATACGATAATAAAGGCTAGGTAAATACATGACCTTCTCTGTATAGTCTGTATGAGAGGAGACTTGTGCCCAGCAGTGGAACGATAAAAGGTTGATGATGATGATGATGAAACACATGACCAAATAAAATATGAAATTTGACATAATCATCATAGTAACAATACTAATAAATTTTGAAATAATCTTTTTTTTCCCACTTCCCCATTTTTTTTAAGTTTAACCTGGCTTTGTAGGCATTAGTAGAATCAGTTAAGGTCAACCGGGGCAATTGCGTCTTTGGGGCAATTGCGTCTAATCGAAATTATTTTAAATCTATTTGAAAACCTCCTTCTCCTGCCATCTGTACGTTATAGGTTTTTCTTTAAAGTAAAAAAACAAGATGGCAGGAGAGTAGGTTTTCAAATAGATTTAAAATAATTTCGATTAGACGCAATTGCCCCAAAGACGCAATTGCCCCGGTTGACCTTATCGATACCTAACAATACCTTCACGGATCGGACAGGGTTTTCTTTACATCCATACTAATATTATAAATGCGAAAGTAACTCTGTCTGTCTGTCTGTCTGTCTGTCTGTCTGTCTGTCTGTCTGTTACGCTTTCCCGCCTAAACCGCTCAACCGATTTTGATGAAAATTGGCACAGACAATCTTTAGACCCTGAGAAAGAACATAGGCTACCTTTTATCCCGGAAAAAATTGATGTTCCCGAATCTCTAAAAAGCGAAATCTAAAAAGCGCGATATAACCGAACTCCACGCGGGCGAAGCCGCGGGCGGAAAGCTAGTATTGTATAAAAATATATTTAAAAAAAGTCTAACTAGTGGTAAAGAAACTCAATGGGCACTCTTTTAAATCAAAATATTTCAAATCCATATGTAAATTCATGTTACAATCCATTTTTATATTATACAGCTCGAAACTATTTAAAATGAATTCATGTGGCCAGTGATTGTGGAACACTCTAACAAAACTACCTTTTATCGCCCCACTGCTGGGAACAGGTCTCCTCTCATACAGAGAAGGATTGAGCGTAATCACCACGGTTGCTCAATGCGGGTTGGCGATTTCAGACTTAAAGTCCAGGTTTCCTCAAGATGTTTTCCTTCGCCTTCAGTCATTGGTGTCCAAGATATACTTAGAAAATACATATAACTTTAGAAAAGTTACATTGGTACTTGCCTGACCTGGAATCGAACCCGCGCACTCATACTTGAGAGGCTGGTGTTTTAACCACTAGTATTAGTTACTGCTTAGTTACTGCGTAGTTAGTAAAAATGTGTTAAAACCTCATTCCGCTAAAGTTTTTGTAAAAACTAGGCGGCCTAGCGTAAATCAATACTAACTGAACCTGCGTACTAGCCTGGTAAAATATACATACAGAGCTAACATAAAACCTATTTACTGAAAATCCAGGACCCGCATGCACTCCCAGACGTAGCTATAAACACATAAGTTAGCTGTGAGTGTGTGTGTGATTGTGGATGTGTGGGTGTGTATGTGTGTCGGGTCGTTATACCACGAAATCAATACAGTCTGGTTCGCTCCAGGGCGGCTGGCACCGCGCTAACCGTGGTTAGGGTTTCGCTGCGTGATTTCATGCAAATGTCAGTTTGACATGAATTAAATGGCGGAAATTTGCGTGATGGTAATCTGAATCGTAGGAATATAAAGCGGTGTATGTTTTTAATAAATTGGGTTATTGATTTGTGTGTAGACTTTATCCCCCTTATTCATAAACCTTGCTTAAAATTAACTAGTGTTTAGCGACGACATCAAAAAGGTGGCTGGTAGTGGCTGGCAGAGAACTGCTCAGGATTGAGCTTGTTGGCGTGCTATGGAAGAGGCTTAAGTCCAGCAGTGGACGAGTAGAGGCTGATGATGATGATGATGATGAACCATACATTTTAGACGTTTGCACATCACTTAACTTGAATCATCATTTATGAATAAACCACTTAAACACTGGTGTTTATTCATAAACGTCTAATATGCATGGTTAAACAATCGCTAATCATTAATTAACTTTAAGCAACGTTCATATATTATAAATATAATATCGTTGAGTTAAATTAGTATCCCTTAACACAAATCTCGAACTTACTTTGGGGCTAGCTCAATCTGTGTGATTTGTCCGCATATATTTATTTAATAAGGGGGTTTATGTTTAGTCGTTTCGTCTTAGATTATTGCCAGTTTGCTTAACATAAGTAAGACATCGTTTATCACAATACAGGCATAACAACATCTTCAACACATTTAGCTTCTTTCTCAGCTGCATTTAAAAATTATTTTTGAAAGCCTTTCTTCGCTTTTTTCTTCCTTTGGGCACTTTTGCTTATCCGAAGGTGCCGTAACCGGACCCTTTTAACTTCATGATAGACCAAGGTAGTCATTTCAAAAGTCACAAAACGTTTCACAGTAAAACCTTAATACCTGCAGATGTTGAAAAGGCACTTGCCAAAGAGCAAGTCAAATTTAGAGTAGTTCACCCCGGCCATATGGGGCTGCCAGAAGTGGCTCTATGAAGCATGTCTCAGTTTCTTGTACGGACGACAGTAGGTCCAAGGATTCTAATCAACCTTGAGCCTTAATGCTTTAGAGATAAAATTGAAAATCTTATAAAGAAATTTGACAGATTATAGTGGCTCAATGTGCTGTCGTCTGTATAATCAATAATCAGGACAATTCCCATGGACGTGGGCTGCAAACAATTAATTCCTATGCCTTTAAAATTACTGCTATATGTGTCCGTAATCAAATACCTATTACAAATTATTTCGTTATCCAATTATCTAGTTTATTTTACATCAGGACAGTTTATTACAGTCACATGTGGGCGTCCCTCTTGAAATACTGACATGTTGTACCGGTTGGGTATTAATTTATTAAGTGAAAGTTAAACCTTCATGGACAATCATGGACAATGATTCATCCAGTCGTCAGTTTTTGTTTCAGAGAAAAAACTATTAGTGAAATCTGTACTTTTTTTATAATTATCAACTGGTGCTTGATCGTAATCCTTCCTGATGGCAAGCAGTGATGCAATCGTTGATGGTAAAGCGCGCTAGGTTATCAAGAGCCTATTCACTCAATAAAACTGAGTGAATAGGAAGGAAGACGGCAGTTGAACGAGGTGATGCAATGTTCTGCGGAAGAATTTAGACTCCCGCGGCCCTACGCGCGCTCGTGATAGAAGAGACACCGGGGTGGTTTTAGTCAGTAAAAGTCTGACAGACCCCGTCGCCCACCCTAAGGCGGCGGACATCCTTTGAGGATTTCCAACCCGAAAAAAAATAGGTGATGCAATGTTAAACCCAACTACACGACCAACGGTGTTGCGGCCTCCTAGGGAGATTGATTTGGAGACCCTCCACGACCATACTCCCGACGTCCCGACACAACAACATTTGGGGCATCGTACCCGGCGGCCGGCACACGTCATATCATAAGATTTTTAATAGTTACTAGCCCATATTCCGTTGTTCACAAACTAAACTTAAGTTCAGTGCTTCTTTTCTTTATATTTCACTAGCTTTCCGCCAGCGGCTTCGCCCGCGTGGAGTTCGGTTATATCGCGCTTTTTAGATTTCCCACGGGAATATCAAATTTTTCCGGGATAAAAAGTAGCCTCCATCCTTTCTCAGGGTCTAAATATTGTCTGTGCCAAATTTCATCAAAATCGGTTGAGAGGTTTAAGCGGGAAAGCGTAACAGACAGACAGACAGAGTTAGTTTCGCATTTATAATATTAGTATGGATTAATAAAAAGACAGAAGATAAATATTAGTAAAATTCTGTAAAATTAGTCCGCCCCTGACGTAAACTGACGTAATTTTAGTCGCCATGTTTTTTATCACGTCTAAACTGTTTATGGAGTATCTTAATTTGACAGGACTAAACTAATACGTTATCTTCTATCCCTTTCTTAATGAAATAGAAAGAAAAATTAGTTTAGTTAGTGAACAAGGAAATCGACGTCATTATCATGGCTAATATTGAGAAGATATTAAGAATATACGGACGATATCAGGTCAAGCTACCCGAAACTGTCAAATATTCCCAATCAACCATCAGCCCTCAATCAATCCCATCCTCCTTCATCAATCCTTCTTTGTATGAGAGGAGATCTGTGCCCAGCAGTGGGACGATAAAAAGGTTGATAATGATTATGATGATGAACCATCAGCCTTAACGCTTCAGTGATAAAGTTGAAATTCTAATAACATCTGACAGATTGTAGTAACTTGAAGTGCTGTCGTCTGTACAACCAAGAAGTTTAAACATAGAGGGGTTATTCACCATAGTTCCGATTGGGACAAGTAGATCGCAGAAATCATCGTAACCCGTAAGCACAATGGCTTTTACATCTATCCAAAAGAGTCTGCGCTATTATGTTTGAAACTGCAAGCTGAATACCCCATTGTAATTTGACCGTCAAGGTCAGATACGAAAAGAAGAGGGTGCAGTGAACGCCAGGTGCGAGTAAAGCTAGGGGAATTCGTCGTATCCCCCTGTTGCACCTTTTATTTGATCAATCAGATTGAACATTTACATTTGAGTAACCTAAAAACGAAATAATGTCCCTTTCGTTTCATAAGTTTTAATAATATTAATAAACGTTTATGTGGAACAAGTTTTAGGACCGACGATAGTTACAAAAGCGCAGATATCAAGTTTTTCGGTTGTTTCGTAGAAGGTTCTTGTTAAAGGATAAGTTTGAATATCTCTATTTATTTTGTTGTAGAGCTTCGGGAAAGTGGCGTCTTACTATTGAAAATCTGGACAAAATCAAAAGGTGTCTTACAAACTATATCGGGGTGTCGTTTCTTAGATTGGAATTGTAGGTCATTCTTCCTGGGTGTTATCACTAAGCACGATTCTTGATAACAGTTTAAAGTATAGGTATACATATAACAGTCTGACTGTGAGAACATTACAGAGGGAATACAGTTCTGACGTCGGGAATCACATAGGTTTAGTTATTTATTTATACTTTCGCACATTAATTGTATAGAGGCGGAATTAATCCCTTAGGCATTCTCAACCATTCAAGCACAGGCGGTGAAGAGATTAGATGGCAACACCTGCCATCTAATCTTAATACTTGAAAAAAATATAAAGAAAAAATGCTCTTAACACTATTTTAATAAATACTTAAATAAGCTGATAAGATTTCTTGGCCAATAATTAACTAATTTGTTGGTCAAAAGGCAACTTTTTGAAATTCTAAACGCCTAACAACGGTAAACTAAACGCCTAACTGCGGTTTAAACTTCAGTTAAGTTAAACAGTGCCATCAGCCTTTTGACCCACCTATCTAGATTATATACAACAACTTAGGCCCAATTCTCGGGCCTAGGCTAGGCCGTGGGTGGGGTGCCTGCATTACGTCTGAGCCCTAAGAGCGAGCAGGACGTCAACATCTCCCGTCTCTCTTCCACTTAGGGAGTTATGGCCGTAAGTAGTCGGGAATATTCGGTTGCCATGACAACGAGAGAAGTCCAATGCGACAATATTTTATAGAATTACGTAATGGTTTGTATAAAGTGTTGGCTTCGAGTTTTACTGATCTGTTTTAGTCATCATCAACCTTTTTATCGTCCCACTGCTGGGCACAGGTCTCCTCTCATACAGAGAAGGATTGAGTGTAATCACCACGCTTGTTCAATGCGGGTTGGCGATTTCAGACTTAAAGTCCAGGTTTTCTCAAGATGTATTCCTTTACCTTTTAATTAGTAATTGCTGTTTTAGTATTTGAATATAAAATATGCTATGGATGCTAAAATATGCTTATAACTTAAGAGAAGCAAAGTTATATCTGTTATGTCTTCTTGTTCATTGGATCAACATTGAAAGCATAACTTTGACACGTGCTTTAAGAGCCAAAACATCGTATTAAAAGAAAAACGTGCGTTGCTTCAGACGAGGCAAACAATGTTAACCATTTTTTTCTAAGAAAATTATTTGTAATAATAATAAGAATTAAATCGAATCAGATCATTTATTTCCATAATATACAATATGTAAAGAAAACCCTGTCCGACCCGTAAGGATAATAAAGGTTAGGTAAACACATGACCAAATAACATATGAAATTTTACATAATCATCATAGTAACAATACTAGTGAATTTTGAAATAATCTTTTTTTCCCGCGAATTAATTCCAACTTCCCCAAAGTTTGGTAATTCTTAAAAAGTGACAACATTGTTTTTGATGGTATAATTCTGAGCGAATAGCGATGCGACCGCGTGCCGCGTGCCTTGCCCCTCTTCGCCCGCGCCTGTATGGCCTACCGCACATGTTTTAAGTTACCTTTTTTTGCGAAATAATATTTTTTTTTTTAGGAGATTTTTTTTAAGTTTAGCCCGGCTTTGTAGTCATTAGTAGAATCAGTTATCGATACCTAACAATACCTTCACGGATCGGACAGGGTTTTCTTTACATATTGTATATTAAAAAAAGGTGTTACAGATGTAAAAGATGCATTTTATTACAACCTATTGAGGTGTACAAATTAATACAAGTACAAACGACAGCACATGAAGCTACTACAATCTGTCATATGTTTATTTAGATTTTCAACTTTATCTTTTAACTAAGGGTATCTGGTACAAAACGATTCAGCCAACTCTTCCTCGGAGACTTTGGTTCAGCGAGGGTAGGATGAGCAGGCAAGAGGTAGTGGCGGCTTTGAGGCTCCGGCCGGACACATTCCACTCAACAGCTTCGGATTTATGATGCGGAAAGTCGATTCACCAAACTGTGCTCGTTTGGGAGTCCAAAGGTGTCAAGCCTTTGGAAAGAATGCTAATGTAGGCGTTTTCAATAGCATCCTGTCCTCTCCATATTCAGATGAGGCTAGAGCACTTTATGAAATTACTAGCTTTCCGCCCGCGGCTTCGCTCGCGTGGAGATCGGTTATATCGCGCTTTATAGATTTCCCTCGGGAATATAATTTTTTTCCGGGATAAAAAGTACCCTATTATTTAATCAGGACTTTAACTTTACGTTTGAAAAATTTCAAAGCAATCGGTTCAGCAGTTACGGTGTGAAAGCGGAACAAACAAACAAACTCACTTTCCGATTTATAATATTAGTTTTGTTTTTTTTTTTTATCCATACTAATATTATAAATGCGAAAGTAACTCTGTCTGTCTGTCTGTCGGTCTGTCTGTCTGTCTGTCTGTCTGTCTGTCTGTCTGTCTGTTACGCTTTCCCGCTTAAACCTCTCAACCGATTCTGATGAAATTTGGCACAGACAATCTTTAGACCCTGAGAAAGAACATAGGCTACCTTTTATCCAGGAAAAATTTGAAGTTCCCGAGGGAAATCTAAAAAGCGCGATATAACCGAACTCCACGCGGGCGAAGCCGCGGGCGGAAAGCTAGTTAATTATAAATCAGCGCTTGACCGCAATCCCGCCTGGGTAAGCAGTGATGCGATCGTTGATAGAAGAGCGCGCTAGTTTATTAAGAGCCTATTCCCACTAGGCTTGAAGACACTCAAATTGTAGTCCGACGGAAACACCAGCGCCGGCAAGTTGTTCCAGTCCCTTGATGTACGCGGTATAAAGGAGGAGGCGAAACACTTCGTCCGGATCGTAGTAGTGTTAACACGTATATGGATAATTATGGGTATAAGGTTGCAGGTAGGTTAGTTATAACATACTATATTTACTTGTATACATTATGTACTTGTATACAATCATAGGGGTGACATAGGTATTCTCTACAAAAAAAATACTCTTCAAAAAATAAAGGGAAAAAAAGCTGTATGTTTAAACACGTTCACTGTACACGACCCCTTTTGGAGTCACAAATCGAATTTTATGTGCAGTCCACGCCTACTTTGGGAGTCGTGTTCCTCATACCATACGTCTTTAGTAGCTTGTAACTTCGTTAGGATTGTGAATTTAGATTTCAATTTGTTGGAGACGTATGGGGAAAAAACTTGCTATTTTAGTGCAAAAATTTACTAGTTGTTTTCCCAAATTACTTATCAAACTTGACAATTTAAACGACAAAAATAAAAGTTGGATTCGGGGTGTGACTAATAAATTTCTTTTGGACTGTGAACGTGTTTATTATAATTTATTTACCTACACTTTAGTTAAAAAGTTGAAGATCTAATAAATCAGATTTTCAACATTATCTTTAAAGTATTAAGTTTCAAGGTTGATTGGGAATATTTTTTAACAGTTTCGGGTAACTTGACCTGCTGTCGTCCGTATTATACAAACCACAGAGCAAGTAATCACTACGTTTTAATACAAACAACATACCTATTCAAATTATGTAACAGAGTAAACTCAAATAAAATTTAAAGAAAAAAATCTCACAAAAATCTATAAATCCATAGATAATTAATCCTACTAATATTATAAAGGCGAAAGTTTGTAAGTATGGATGTATGGGTGTTTGTTACTCTTTCACGTAAAAACTACTGAATGGATTTGGTTGAAATTTGGCACAGGGGTAGATAATAGTCTGGAATAACACATAGGCTACTTTTTATCCCGGAAAAATATGCAGTTCCCGTGGGATACGAAAAATATTAGTCCACGCGGGCGGAGCCGCGGGCGAAAGCTAGTAAAAAATATAGACAAGAAAGCCGTAATCGTAGCTAAACGAAATAATACACAAAAATACAGTTTAAAACCTCATTTATAAAATAATCAGACTGAATAAAAATAATTAAGAAAATACCATTGTTTTTTGGTTTTTTTAAGGTTCCATTTTTATTTTTACCTAAAAAAGAATAAGTTATTTTACTGAGTAACCTCTTTGTTGAGTCTAAAGGTTTTATGAATGTGAACTGTGGAAGTTCGTCATATTTCTGACAAATTTCAACAATTTTGTTCGGCAAACTCTCTACCTACATATTAGTGTCAAACCAATTCGAAACCTACCGATATGGTTTGACACTAATAACTTTTCTAATCCCTTCTTAACCTCAAAATTCTAATTAAGGTCGTACCCTCACCAAATGACCTCGAGCATTTGCTCCCTCTTCACCGCGCCCCACCTCTACAATACTTCGCAAAATATTACTAGCGCCGTCTGGCGGACGAAGTACTTACAAATACGAGTTAAATTCATAGACTACAGAAGTAACAGACATGGCACTTTTATTTTTGTTTATTGGTACACCCAAATACTTTTGGTTATTATAGACTGAAACAAAAGTTGACGATACTTCATAATAAAAATTTTGCGTATTTTATTTTTTAACCGACTTCCCAAAAGTGTGGTTCTCAATTCGATTTATGTGTGCTCGCTGATAACTTTATTGTTAATGAACCGATTTTGACCATTCTTTTTTTATATGAAAGAGTATGCTGCCTATGTAATCTCATTGTTACCACGTCAGTGTCGATAATGGAAATTCTAAGAAATTTAGGCCAATTATCGAAAATTGTGGGCATGCTTCGGGTGAAAACTTGATACTCGTATTTATATCGGATGATACTATAAAACCGTGAAGATTTGGGCCTGACCTGATGATGGAGATGACAGAGAATCAAGGGAATCCACATCGGAAGCAACTGTAATGTGTTTGGGCTTACTTAATTTGTATTGATTAGAGCTTTACAACTAAATATGTTATGACTGTAACTTCAGGGTTGGAAGTTAGTTTTGTAGATTGAAAGTAAAAAAAAAATAATATAATAAAGGTTAATTTGTCATTATTTATTATTTTAAGGGAAAACGTAATTAGGGTGAAATAAATTTCTGCGGACAGGAAATCTACATAAAAAAAGATTTGATGTTTTTTTTTTTTGGGCTCAGGCAAGACTGATATTATATTATCATTCTCGTTTAATAAAACAAATACGTAAATTGTAAAAAACAAAACTATCGTATAAAAAAATGCCGGCCAAGTGCGAGTCGGACTCGCACACCGAGGGTTCCGCCGTACAAAAGTAGCGGTCTCCAAAGCCTGGAGCACAGGCGTAGAGTAGCCAGCCTTTTGGTCTTCTATAGGATGCATTCTGGGGAGTGTGCAAGGGAATTGCATGATTTAATTCCCCCATCTCCGTTCCACCATCGGACGACCCTTCGTACGGCGAGTTTCCACCCTTACGTTGTTGACACCACTGCGATCCGGACGAAGCGTTTCGCTTCCTCTTTTATACCGCCTACATCGAGGGACTAGAACAATTTGCCAGCGATGGTGTTTCCGTCACATTACAATTTGAGTGTCTTCAAGGCTAGAGTGAATAGGCTCTTAATAAACTAGCGCGCTAATAAGCTACCATCAACGATCGCATCACTGCTTACCATCAGGCGAGATTGCGGTCAAGCGCTAGTTTATAACTTATAAAAAAAGCGGTTTATTGATAAACAAAGTAGAAGTAAACAAAATCAACGAGAAATTGTCGCAAATTTTACTAATTTCGGTACACGTGCGAACAGCATCTAAGCGCTCGTGCGTATGGCGCACGGCTGCCGCTCGCTGTGCCGCGATACCCCTTCCCTTGACCAACCGCCTGCCTTCGCGCCAGCGGGCGGCTAGTTCTTGCGCGTTCTTTCGTTACTACTTTCTCCCCCCGTCCCGCTTCGCCAGTAGGAAGCAAGCTGTCTGATAATCATTGACAACAATAGGAAATTACAATTAATGTCTTTGAATATATTTATAAGTACTAAGTATAACACAGCAGTTAGGACACATTTAGGTTATATAAAGATCTACATTCACCAAAATATTTAGATTGAATGGCGATTGTGTTGGTCTTTCTTCTGGTTTAACTAGTTACTGTGCCTAAAAATTTTGAAAGGTTTCGGTTCTGTTAGGTTACCATATGCTATTGTTTCATACCAAAATTCAATATTCAATGTCAGCGGGAAGTAGTCTATGTTTTGATTCCATTGCGAGTAGTGGCGAATTTCAAAATATGCGGTATGATTATAGGTAAAAAAAACGCAAAAATTCAAAAAGCTGAGGTACCGCATTTTGAATTTTTGCGTTGATTTAGAATTTTTCACATTTTAGAGGTAATTAGATATAAGAAGTGTTTGATATGAATTTCAACTTTAATATCTCTACGCGTTCATGTGAAAAAGGGTAGGTAGTAAGTTTATAATTATTAAAAAAATATTTTATGTCATGTAAGCAAAAAATGTGTATGGGTGGATTAAGTTGTGAAAGAGGTTCATGCTTGGACGCGGCTTGCTTTTCTGAGATGGGTCTTGCACGGAAAACCTGCATCGGGGGCTATATATCAGAAAATGAAAACTTTGAGACAAACATTTAAATCAAAGTTGAAGTGGTGTCAGGACAATGAAACCCAGATTAAAATGGACATCATTGCAACCCTTCACGAAGATATAAATTCAGTTCTTTTTGGAAGCAAACCAATTCTTTGAATCCCAGACCGAGTCTACCATCAAACGTTGATGACTTGTCACAGAACAGTGATATAGCCGGCATGTTCATGAACCACTTTAGAGTTGTTCCGCATTTTGTAAGTACGTCGATGCGAGGCACTCAAGCCCCGTGTGAGGTCTATTCTCATTTAAGGTTCAGCGTGAAAGACGTAAAAGACGCGTTGAAAAGTATGAAGCGAGGTAGGTCGCCTGGGCATTTTTGTATGGGTCACTCTTATCTGCCTGACGATCTCGTACGAACTGTTGTGATTCCTATTGTTAAAAAGAAGACCGGTAATTTGATAATGGGCTAGAATGTGGGGTAACGCAGGGGGGGTTGACCTCGCCCAGCCTTTTTAACTTGTACATAGATCGGCTGGTTGGTGAGCTGAGTAGCACTCTGGTTGAATGTTCTGTTGATGGCAAAATGATTAACAACATAAGCTATGCTGATGACATGGTGCTGCTCAGCCCATCAATCTGTGGACTAAGGAAGTTAGTGGATGTGTGTGAAAGGTATGCGGGGTCCCATGGCTTGAGGTATAATGCCACTAAAAGTGATATTATGGTATTTAAAGTTCGTGATAATACACCCACGAATATACCACCGGTGATGTTACAAGGAACACCATTAAAAGTGGTCTCTCAATACCTCGGTCATGTGGTGA
Organism: Sesamia nonagrioides; assembly: GCA_017933935.1. Classification (NCBI taxonomy): domain Eukaryota; kingdom Metazoa; phylum Arthropoda; class Insecta; order Lepidoptera; family Noctuidae; genus Sesamia; species Sesamia nonagrioides. The sequence continues at coordinate 12,648,314 of JADWQK010000551.1, forward strand.
CGGATTCTCTCACAGATGACCAGGATATAGATAGGGAGCACTGAGAAGGTAAAACTGACGCTCTTTAGACCTTACTGCCAGTCGTTTTACTCGTGCAGCTTGTGAGTTAGGTATACGCAAAAGGCTTACAACGCTCTGCGCATCCAGTATAACAATGGGCTGACGATGTTGTTGGGGCTGCCTCGGTTTTGCAGTGCATCAGGCATGTTCGCGGAAGCGCGAATTGATGACTTTTATGCTATCATTCGCAAACGGTGTGCTTCGATGTTGCGGCGATTTCGGGGCAGCCCGAACAGTATCCTAGCTACACTGGCGGACAAGGTCGACGGACCTTTTATTAGGCTCTGGGCGGACAGACATGTGCGTGCACATATTCATGTCGCCAAATGATCCTCTTTTATTCTGTTTCTGTTTCACTAACATAGGATAAGTTTTTTACTAACAACATATGGGCCCTGCCTGAAATAAAATGTTTGAATTTGAATTTGAAAAACAATATTTTAATATTTTATGTAACTTCAAATTTATCATTTTCGCAATTTTTCCTTTATCTGTCTGTTATAACGTTGCTTCGTGCCGAATTTCAAGATTCTGAGTTGACTGGAAGTACCTTGTAGGTTTTGATTTCCTAGCGTATGACGGAAATTCGTCTAAGGTGTCGGTATAAACTGCTGTATCTTTTGATCGCGTTAACTTAGAAGTTTGATTTTTTCACTGCTTAAAGGGACAATAGACCTGAGTATTTCATGTGAATTTCAGCTTGATACGTCCACGCGTTCTTGAGATAAAGAGTCTTGACAGACAGACAGACAGACGGACAACAAAGTGATCCTATAAGGGTTCCGTTTTTTCTTTTGAGGTACGGAACCCTAAAAACAAATACATATACTATAATATTATTTACACAAAGCTTCCTTTTGGAGAAAAATAATAAACATCTGACTAATACAATATCCGGTCAGACTGGACGCTGACGGCAGCATATTTGGAAAAGGCCTGCAAGCAAACGACGTATTTCGTTTGCTTTAATTCCTATAAGACCACAATGAAAGTATGAGCATTTCTAGAAATAACGCAATGGAATAATAACACAACTTAAATTCAGTCTTTTGATTTTAATTGATTTTTGCATAAGCATGACGAGTAGGTAGTGTTTGTACTATGTTAAAGTAAAGTGTTGTAAATTGTTGAGGAATTCCCTCGACTGTCTATGGGCTTCATCATCAGATCTATTGTAGACCTTCATTTAAACCTAAAGTGTGTAAAGTTTTCATCAATATAAATGAATTAAGTCCAAACACAAGGTAACTATTGTAAACCTTTGAGGAGTTCCCTTAACTGGCCTTTGTCTTCATCGTCAGAGCTTTAATGACAATCACATCTCATTTAGGTGTAAAGTTCTTATCAATATAAATTTATTAAACACAAACACGAGGCAGCTGATGTGAATCGTTAAGGAGATCCCTCGGCTGTCTACCGGCTCCATCATCAAGTCCGAACTTTACTAAATTGTAGGGTGTTAAAACACTTAATGAAAAAACATAGAAATGCCCTAGGCGCCCCTATGATTTTTTAAATTTCTCCTAGGTTTCCTTAGTCTTCCACCACCTTGAAGATATAATCTTTCAAATAAAAAAAAAAAAAAATATGTGGCACTCGGGAACTGCCGCGGTAAAGCTATTGCATAGCATTTTTTATCAACTTATGCAATAGGGTATTTGACTAAAAAACCTAATTAGTCCGTCAGTCAGATTTCCAAAAAATACTCATCATCATCATCATTATTTCAGCCGTAAGACGTCCACTGCTGGATATAGGCCTCCCCCAAGGTTCTCCACGACGACCGGTCCTGCGCCTCCCGCATCCAGCGGTTTCCCGCGACCTTCACCAGGTCGTCGGTCCACCTTGTCGGGGGCCTACCCAAAAAATACTAGACACATATTTTTTTCTTTTTTCATATAAACAAAAAATGAATACGACACAGTGCTTTGAAAACTCGTGTGACGTCACTGCACGCTACACTTTTAGCGGCCAGTGACGTCACCAGCCATCACTCCTGATCTTTGATGCCTATTATATTTGTCAATTTTTATTGATTTGATAAAACAAAATATACGAAATGTAAAACGTATATAATAAACCTATCCAATATTTTTCTATAATCTGAATGACGGACTAATTAGTTTTTTTTAGTCAAATACCCTATTATTTATATTATAGTAAAGTTATCCGCAAACAAACATAAAAAAACATATAACCTCCTTCCTTTTGAAATCGGTTAAAAAAACGAACACCAAAATGAACATCAATAACAGAGACACTTTATGATAGTATTATACTCTATGCGACATGCGGGCGTGAGCGAGCAAGCAGATGCTTTCTCGCTCACGCGCCGACCGCTATGCTAGCGGACCGCGCGATGACGAACGACACGGGTTCCCCCTTCGAGAGCTTGTGGCATACTGAATCTCAATAGCTCGGGCAAGAGAAATGATGGGGAATACGCTCAGATTGTTGAATAAAATTTTTGTTTAGGTCGTTTTAAAAAAATATTTCTACAATAATGTTCGTCATGAAATTGCCTATCCATTCGTGTAAGAACGAAATCTAAATAATGCTTACTTTTCGAGGAGATGCACGTTTTTGATAATTATTTCTCTTGTCAGAGGTTTCGTTGTGAAGGAATTATTTAAACATTATGCTTAGTAAAAAAAAAAAAATCTACAATTTTGGAGCCAAGATTATGGAGAAAATTTATGTATTTTTAATAAGTTGATATTTCTTATGGATAAAGAGTAGATAGCTCCGAAAAACTACATAAAAACGGCCTGCGGTGCGTTTTTCCTCTGGAGCCGCCTTAAGAACCGTTCCAAAAATATACAAAACGTTTATAATTCAATAACCTAACAACAGTAGCCTCTTGCGTCATATCCCTTTCCACAGGGAGTTGTGAAAACGACAATGGTTGGATAAAAACAGCCATTTTGTGACAGAATTAACTATCGTGTTGTAATACTGTTTGGTTGTTTGGAAGTCATATCTGCTCAAAGTTATAATAATGGTCTATATATCTCATCACCATCATCATCATCTCATCGTTAATCCCAGTCGCATCCGTAGCTTTCAGCTTTGGAGTCTGGGGTCCGCTTTTACCAGTCTAACTGCTGATTTTGACTAAACTTCGATATTTTCCGTGAAGCGACTGCCGTCTGAGCTCCACACCTTGAAGGCGGTATCTAAGCATTGCAGTTAGACCAATTGTTAGACTTTTGAGGGCTCCAACAACCCATAACTGCCACTAGATGTTCGTATGTTAACCGGGACCAACGGCTTAAAGTGCTCTCCGAGGCACGAGCAGTCCAGTGCAAATATTCATATTCATGCATACAAATATTTGCACTGTGCGGGGATCGAACCCGCGCCTCCTTGCGCAACGGCCGCTTTCTCTACCGCTACGTCACAGAGGCGGTCTATATATCTGTCATACATATACATCTGTCACGTATGGACATTTGTACGCTTCTTGGCATAACATAGCGACCGATAAAATTTAATTTAAGAACTGTATTCACTACCTATGTTAAACAAATAAAATTGATTTTGATATATTGACAGCAATATAGGTAGAACGTAAAATAAAAAAATGCAAACCCGACAAAGATTTTCCAATTTTTTCCCAACCCGCATAATGGAAAATCTTTATAAAATATATATTTGTAAAATAAAAAAATGCAAACCCGACAAAGGAAAAAACAGGAGGACAGTGGAAAAAAATGGAAAATCTTTGTCGGGTTTGCATTTTTTTATTTTAAATGCAAACCCGACAAAGATTTTCCATTTTTTTCGACTGTATGTTTAAACAGTGGAAAAAAATGGAAAATCTTTGTCGGGTTTGCATTTTTTATTTTACGTACTTGCGTAGGTATCTACAATATGTAAATTAATTAACGCACTTCCTGAAAATAGTTTGTTCAGAATCGGTTTATACTTTTAATGTAAGTAATTTTTTATCCCAAAAATAAATAAAACTACGGAAATTATTGTCATATTAACCCTGTTGTTTGTACAGACTTTTAAAATCGCAGTTTTACTTGTATTCATACAAATTTAATCATTCATCATCATCATCAACCTTTTTATCGTCCCACTGCTGGGCACAGGTCTCCTCTCATATACAGAAGGATTGAGCGTAATCACCACGCTTGCTCAATGCGGGTTGGCGACAAATATAATCATTCAATACAAAATAAAGAAAAAAAAGACTTATTCCTAGAACATTAGTCTTTTTTCTCCAAGAATTGGTATAACTAATTTAATAAATAACAATGCATGTACTACATGTTATATTAAACATTTTTGTGTATGTACATAATATTACGATTACAGGTAACATAATATTTTAATTGGGGTGTTTAAGGGTGTGCGTTAATTACATTTCTTACTTGTTGTAAATACATAGCTATATTCCATTGGTCAAGCAATTTCTACCAAACGTAGCAGCATTTTTCTACACTAGTAACATCATATTTCAAGCTTATTACTTAATATTTTGGACAGGACAAAACAGTAACTTAATAACCTAACTCACTATGAATTACAGCCTTAATCATTTTGAAATATTACTAATCCAATGCTTGATAAGTTCGAAAAATTTGTCTTCGTAATTAACGCAATGAATATTGTTGGACTGTCAACATTACATCACCGCCTTCTGTTCTAAAACAAAGCTTCCTATTGAGAACGCAGTCACCTATAAATCTACCTCATCCTCTCCGCCATATTGACCGACAAGACGAACAAACGCTTATAGCTTTGGAACCGCGTAAAGTGAGACACATTGCTAATACAAGTGACTTTTATGGGCTCATCAAAATTAACAGAGATCACAAACGAATATGACCTTTAGACCTTTTAAGATAAAGTCTCCAAGAACTGCAAACTTAAATTGGTAGGTGGGATAGGAAAGAATCGCCTACTGAACGCCTACGGATGTTTTTGATAGCCTTGTGTCCATTAAAACGTGTTTTGGTGGTTCTTGTTGAGGATTACGTGCAGAGTAAATCATTGTCGAGCTAAACGGAACCTCGAAGTACTGAGGTGGTAACTGGTACGCCCACCAGGCGCTGTCGTCGACTTAAATGGCTGCTATAGTTACCGCGAGGAACCGCGTGAAATATTCATATAACAATAATAATTTAATCATTTCTTTTCCCTTCACAAAGCTGATTTACAGTTATTTTGTAACAAAAAATGTGCCAGATTTTTTTTTTATAATTATAAACCAGTGCTTGGAGGTAATCCCGCCTGATGGCAAGTTGTGATGCAACCGTTGGTGGTAAAGCGCGCTAGTTTATTAAGAGCCTATTCACTCAACAGAATGAATAGGAAGGAAGACGGCAGTTGAGCGTAAACCCAAAGGGAGAGATTGATCTGGAGACCCTCCACGACCAAACTCCCGACACAACAACATTTGGTGCATCGTAGAATTCGTAGACCCGTCCTCCGTACAGCTTCACCAGACATCATGCCGCAGCACGACGAATCGCTTGGCGACAAGACTTTGTCTGGTGGGTGGTAACTTGTGCCAGCATGTTATGGCTTACCACCGAGGAAAACGATCTATGCTACCATTGTAAGAAACTGGTGCCTAATAAGTAATACAGAGCTGTTTGGGAAAAACCTGTATTACACAAATCTGCCGATCCACACTTACGTTGTTGACATCACTGCGATCCAGACGAAACGTTTCGCCTCGTATTTTATGTATACTGCGTACATCGACAGGACTGAACCACTTGCCTGCGGCGGTCTTTCCGTCTGACTACAATTTGAGTGTCTTCAGGACTAGAGTGAATAGGCTCTTAATATACTATCGCGCTTTACCATCTCGCTGTCACCCTGCAATTACAGCTAATCTATACCTAACCCTCAACACGTTGTCACACCAGACTAACGACCTCTAATGAACCCATAACCATTATGTAAATACGGAACCCGCAAAAGGGTTCCGCAGACAAGTACGGTCGTAATTGGTTTGGCAAATGACTGCATCTCGTAAAATTGATCGTAAAACTTTGTCATGAACTAATTATGATCAAAAGACAATAATTACTAGCCAATTGGGAACTGCATCCGTATTTCGTAACACATTCGACTACCAATTTGAACGATTTTGAAGCATATTGCTAATCCATTGCTCCGTATGTTCGCAAAATCTTTCTGTCCGACAACGTTAATAACGCAATGAATATTTATGAACTGTCAAAATAAAGCTCATTATTACCATTGTACCTATAGAGAAGACGCCAGCCACTCATCGCTACATGTTCCGGGGAAGAAAACTGACAAATCTCGCCACTAGAGGCGCTGATAGCGTTTGACCCAAATAAACTGTCAAAACCCATAGTAATTTGTACGAATTTACGTTGTTTATAAAAAAATTAAAAATCACTCTTTTCCATTTCAATTTAGAACAGAATATATGTATGTATAAATAGATTTCAGTAAAGATTATGTTGATGTTTCTATAGCTTTCTGGGTGCGGTAAATCAATTTTTTTCTCTTGAATTTCTTGTTCTTGATGAACCTCGAAGTTAAAATTTCGGTCATACGATTCAAGTCTGGATAATAATTTTAGGTTAATAGGGTTGAAACTTTCAAAATATGGCAATATTATGTACATTAATATTTACTTAAATATAACTAAAGAAACATTAAACCTAATACAAAATTAATGTAACTTAAAACACTAATAAGTCTGCATTTAGTTTAAAGTCCGGGCATTGTTATTTGCCTGTACCAGGCAAATAACAATGCCCGGTTAGATCAGCTTTTCGTCCTTTTACTGAAGCTCCTCTAGACTTTTTACTCCTTTTTTAACTTGAAACAGTCCATGTACAATACATTGCTCTGCTTTACCTAAAAAAAACTCGTCAAACACAATAAAAAACTAAACATAAAACGTGATACGACTGACAGGTAATATTGTTATGGTTATGAGTCAAACCGTCAAACGCCATCAGCGACATCTGCAAATAGCTTTGCGTTTTCTTCCCCATTGCGGTTGCGGCTAGCCGGCCGCACTTCATTCAGTCGTTCGTTCGCTAGTTCTTCTGCGCGTAACACTTGCTTGTTTGAAAACGAAAAAAAAGAGAAAACTGATTAAATATGCCCTCGTGTGTGTTACGATATTGCACTAATAATTCAAGTAATACTGCAAAGTGTAAAGGAATAACTTTCCATCGGTAAGTAACTTGTTAATCATTATAAAACATAATTTGAGCAAAATGTTTAGTGAAGACGCCATGTTGCGCCTTTTGTCATAGAGTAACGACTGTAAAGAGTTAAGATGTGACATTGTGCATAAGTGAAGGTAGAATAGGGATGCTTCCTGGGTAAAAAAAAATTGATTCTATTTAGTCCGTCATTCAGATTATAGAAAAATATTGAATACGTATATTTTGTTTTATCAAATCAATAAAAATTGACAAAAATGTGTGGTTGACTGGTAGAGAATGCCTCAGGCATTAAGTCCGCCTCTGTACATTTTCTTCGTGCGAAAGTATAAATAAATAAAAATAAAAGGCACCAAAGATCAGGAGTGGTGGCTGGTGACGTCACTCCTCGCTAAAAAGTGTGTAGCGTGCAATGACGTCACACGAGTTTTCAACGCACTGTGTCGTCTTCATTTTTTGTTTATAATATGAAAAAAGAAAAAATACGTGTCTAGTATTTTTTGGAAATCCGACTGACGGACTAATTATTTTTTTTAGTCAAATACCCCATTAATTAAATTTCTTTTTATAGTTGAAAATAATAATTTTACACATATTTAGAAAAGAACTGTCTGTGGTTTTTGAAAGTTGAAAAACAATTCTTGAGTTATGTTTGTGTGAGTTGTGTTAGATTTTTTGTTACATTTTGTTTATTCAAGGTTCCCACGTCTGGGCCGTGAAGATAGAGAAAAATGGATAAAATTCGTTCAAAATAACCGCAGTGAGGAGACCTGGTTACCATCTGACCATACTTATATATGTTCGGTTCATTTTCGCGAAGAAGATAAATATACAACAAAAACGGGAAGGGGTTTTCTGAAGAAGAGTGCTGCACCTTGTATTGATGTAAGTTACAGTATACAATATGTAAAGAAAACCCTGTCCGACCCATACGGATAATAAAGGTTAGGTAAACACTTGACCAAATATAATATAAAATTTTACAGAATCATCTTAGTAACAATACTAATGAATTTTGAAATAATCTTTTTTTCCCGCGAATTAATTCCAATTTCCCCGAAATTTGGTAATTTTTTAAAAATTGACAACACCGGTATTATTATGAGCGAATAGCGACGCGACCACGTCACAGGTGCCCTGTGCCCTGCCCCCCGCCGCTCGCGGCAGGGTTGCTTACCGTACATGTATTAAGTTACCTCTTTTTACGAAATAATATTTATTTTTTTAGGGGGATTTTTTTTTTAAGTTTAGCTTGGCTTTGTATCTATTAGTAGAATCAGGTATCGATACCTAACAATACCTTCACGGATCGGACAGGGTTTTCTTTACTATATATTTCTTTACGATATTGTATTGCAAATACATAGTTACTTACCATTTTGCAAATTAAAAGATGATAACAAAATAATGTTTCAACTGTACTAACGTTATATTGTTTGTTTTAGCCGCGGATGTGTCACAGTAATACTGGGACAATTGATCCAATTTCCGAACCTGTTAGCGATTCGGAATCAATTTTTGATACACCCAGGAAAATTGCCCTTAAACAAAAAATAAAAACCATAACCATAGCTAAAAAAAAATTATCAGATAAAGTGAAAAAAGTCCAACGCCAAAACCGAATATTAAAGAAGAAATGTGAATCTCTAACCCTTCTTGTTAAAAGTCTTAAGACGAAATTGTCGAATCAGCAAATCTAAAAGGATTTATTGGCGCCATTATTTGCATAGGCTCTCTGAAAACATTGTATCAAAACGTAATCGAGAAAAAAAAAGGCATGAGTTATATTTCTTCCTATCGACTGAGCGAAGACCATTTAGAGCTTTTTTTTAGAGTTATCAGAAAACATGGTGGATATATCACCATCATCATATCAGCCGAAAGACGTCCACTGCTGGACATAGGCCTCCCCCAAGGTTCTCCGCGACGACCGGTCCTGCGCCTCCCGCATCCAGCGGTTTCCCGCGACCTTCACCAGATTGTCGGTCTACCTTGTCGGGGGCCTACCCACGCTACGGTGGATATAACAATAACCCTAATGTTTTGCAATTTCGAGCTGCCTACAAAAAACATTAAATCACTTAGAACTTCGCTCATCTTTTACAGGCAATTGTATTCCACTAGACAATTTTAATATTCTACACAAATCGTCAACGGACGTAATTAATAGCACTACAAACGTGAATAGACATGATGATGAACAATATGAAATCTTGTCGGCTTGTCGCTGGTTACATCCTGACATAGAAGCCGAAAACAACTGTACGATTTTTGCTGACATACATAGTTGCGAACATATCCCATTTGGTTCGAAGTTGATTGAGGGTTACATATCTGGCTACATTTCCCGGATGTTGACAAAGTTATTAAAATGTGAAGTATGAGTGGATAGCTTAAGTACAACAGAAAGGCTGCCTCATCATAAGCTAATAACGTTAAAAGATATGGGTGGTTTATCTTATTCCACAGAAGACGTATATAAAACTAGCTGACCCAGCGAACTTCGTACCGCCTAACAGTCAATGAATGTCGTGTTACCTTTTAGCTGAACTAATTTAGGCTTTGATGAACGTAATGCAATGATAAAAAATAATATTAATATAGATAGAAATATAAAAGTATTTTATTATGATGAAACCATAGAGAATAAGAATAAAAATTAAAAAAATAATAATAATTAAGTAAGTACTTCAAACTCATGTCAGAAAAAAAATATTGAAAACTATGTTGTGCAAATTGGGATACACTCGGATTAATTCAATAATGGGATTTTCATTCAAGCACTTTATGGTAAACGATATTCTTTGTTTTTTGGTCAGCCGCAAGAACAAATAAAGCGGATGGTTTGCTGACACGTGAGCATGTCACGTACAATTGATTTTCTTCATCGCTAACTTTCTTGGTAGTACCTGAAACAAATGCAGTAAAAATTATATTTTAGAACCCCTAACAGGTTAACGACTAGGGGTCGCAGTACCGAATCATTTAAGCAAAACCGGTATTTTCGGTATTGGCTCCAGACCAATACCGATAATCCGGTATTTTCGATATTTCCGGGATTAAGCTAAAGTTAACAAAGTACAACAAAATTAGGTAAGGTTAAGGAGTAATAATAAGTATGTACAGAATTAAATAATGACCAAAAATCAGTGTGTAAATTACAAAAACAAATCAACAAAACAGGCAATGCGGATGACGAAACGGAAGCAGTTGAAATAGAAAATTTGACACATGTCGGTCGCAACTAACTTCAACTTACTTGCACCGTTCGCGTCACGCCATTGGCTCGTTCGCTAATTATTGCGCGGGAAGTTTGGTTACTCGGCTGTTGAAGGTTTTGTTTTTGTTTTTATAATTATAATCTAGTGCTTGACCGCAATCCCGCCTGATGGTAAGCAGTGATGCAATCGTTGATGATAAAGTCCGCTATAGTTTATTAAGAGCCTATTCACTCTAGCCTTGAAGACACTCAAATTGTAGTCCCACGGAAACACTGCCGCTGGCAAATTGGTCCTTTCTTTCTTTGTTCTTGGATACTCGCCCGATAAACGGAGATGGGAAAATTAGGTCATGCAATTCCCACGCACACTCTCAAAATGGATCCTATAGAACACCGACAGGCTGGCTACTCTTCGCCTGTGTTCCAGACTTTGGAGACCGTTTTGAACCGTTCTTGGTCGCCAATTAGCCTTTTCGCACGCCTCTCCACCGAATCCAAAGTTGCCAGGTGGCGTTCTGTAGTACTAGCCCAAATGTGACTACATTACTCCACACATGAACTGACTTGTGTCTTGGCAGGCATTGAATGCCACAAGATTGGCGTCGCCCCATTCGGAGACTGCAGTGCAACATTCGTACGCCCTACCATAGCCTCTGTTTCGTATCGGATTGCTTCCTTACTAGACCGAGCACCCGGCAGGTATCTCTCCACAATTGTATTGTCATCTGCATACCCATAGATACCGGGCATCAGCAGATCGTTTATATGTCGGCATTATTCGACATGGGCTCGAATCAGCATCCGTCGATAACAACCCGGTTGGACCATTCAGTCAAAAAATCTTTTACCCAGGCAGTCAGGCCAGGAGAAATATCGTACACTGGAAGCTTACTCAAAATGCCAGCGTGCCATACCCGGTCGAAGGCCCTCGAGACATCTAGGGAAACGGCAATCGCTTCCCCACTTTTCTCGAGGGCTTCGCCTCACAAGTGAGTGGCATACACTAATAGGTCCTCAGTTGCCGACTGTAGCGAAACCTCTATTGTTGATCACGTGAGGAGACCCATTACCTTCCAGGTATGCCAAGAGCCGCGAGTTCAATAAACGCTCCATAATCTTGCAGAGTATGGAGGTTATTGAAATCGGTCGACAGGCGGAAGGATCGGCACGACTTTCCTTTTTGGGCACGGGCTGGACGTTGGTAAGCTTCCAGGACTTGGGCACTAAAGCAGGCCTATATGAGAGGCGATACGGCGCTCTTCTCGTGCTATTTATCGTTCTTCAGCAGATAATTGAGTCGCGATATTCCGTTGCCTAATTGCATTACGGGTCCGCTGGGAAAGATTAGATCTTCTAGGACGCGGCATTGTTATTAATGGTAATACTAAATGTGCACTCGCCTAAAATAACACCACTTATAACCACCAAATATAATATTATCAATGCCTGAAATTTCGAGACATAGACAATAGCTCAAAGAGTATATAACCTTAACCACTACGTAAAAATCAAGGAACTTAAACCTAAACTGGAATGTGCACTATCGATCAAAATGCGATCCGAGGGAGATAGCTTCACAGTAGCCCTCTGTCCTTGCTGTGTAGGATGACTATTATAATGGAATTAAGTTTTATTTTTTTACTTATATTACCTGAGTTTTTTTTATGACTATTTAGGTAATAATGCGAAGTTTTTGATTTTATAATTCTAAAAACGGATGAATAAATTGATGATGTATGAACGACAGCAGACCAATCTACCGAAACTGTTTACACAAATTAATGTCCAAAACAAACAAATATAACAGTACCTGAACGTTCGAGACATTTTACAAAAAATACATTTCTGAACGCACACATGAATAACTGTTACAGTATTTGACCATAGTGATTACATGTTCTAACCATGAAAATTGGTTGAGCAGATCTCGAGTTATAAGTGTTGTAACAATCCTTTGTTTTATTCATGCAATAGAGTCATCCATCATCATCATCCCAGCGTTAATCCCAGTCGCATCCGAAGCCTTTTCAGCTTTGGAGTCTGGGGTTCGCTTTACCAGTCCAACTGCTGATATGGCTAAACTTCGACATTTTCCATGAAGCGACTGCCGTCTGACCTCCACAACCCGAAGGCGACATCGAAGCATTGCAGTTAGACCAATTGTAGGACTTTTGAGGGCTCCAACAACCCGTAACGACTGCCACTAGATGTTCGTAGGGCAACCGGGACCAACGGCTTAACGTGCTTTCCGAGGCACGACCAGACCAGTACAAATATTCATATTCATGCATACAAATACTTGCACTGTGCGGGGATCGAACCCGCGCCACCTTGCGCAGCGGCCGCGTCCGCTACCGCTACGCCACGGAGGCTGTCGCTATTCATGCAATAGAGTATACTTTCAAATAAGAGACTTATGCAAGTTCACATTCCAGTTTAGGTATAATTTCCTTGGTATGAATAGCTTATCAAGAAAAATCCTACCTTTAGAAAGGCATTTACACTTTTGTTAACCTGTGGAATAAATCTTAGGTATTACTTGCGGAAATTAAAAATTTAATAAATAATAATTTACACAAACTAATGTCTAAAATAAACAAATATAACAAAAACAAACCAATATAAACAGTACCTGAACTTTCGAGACATTTTACAAAAAATAAATTTCTGAACGCACACATGATTTGACCATAGTGGTTACGTGGTTTTGGCGGGAATGTCAAGATGAGTGTCACGCTCATCTTTCATTGGACTTTTAAAATTATTTAAAGTGTTGTTTACTAAATTAAAGCGCGTGATTTATATAGTTAAAAGTGCATTCAGTGAATAATTTATAAAGAACAGTGAAATATTGTAGCATAGTGGCCACATCATGACCTCACCAAAACTTCCTCCTTGTCGGTCTGACGCGGGAAACGAAAGGAGATAGGATAGGAGTTAGATTAGTTAGGATAAGTTTAGGATAAGTTACAAAAGAAGACAGTTATAATTATAATTCAAGACGAGGCTATCATGGTCTGAGATACCTTTGCCTGCTCAGTGTAATGCACTGGCAAATTGAACAAACAACCATAGTGGTTACATGCTCTGTGGTATTTGACAGGATTGGACAACAAATGTTTGACATGTAATCAGCATATATTGAAATGATTAAGTATTCATTACACATATCGAATTTCATTGTTTTTAAGGTGTATTCTGCTATTGGGGGCGGAGACAAATCCAACGAATCAATAACCATGAAAATTGATTCAGCAGATCTTGAGTTATAAGTGTTGTAACAAACCCGACTTTGTTTTATATATAGAATATAGATATAGAAGATATGTATCGCCGCAGAAAATGTAATACGAAACCTTATTCAAAAAATGGTGGAATCAGTCTTTCTAATAAATACTATTTCGGTATGCCTAGTATGAGTTTTCATTACGAGACTCGATCGTCGATATCGAGCGTGTTTGGCGCTCTCATTGGTTTGAGAGTTCTTACAACCTTGAAGCGGGCCAATCGATGAGTCCAACGCGGTCGACATCGACGTTCGAGTTTCGTAATGAAAACTCATACTAGGCCTACAGTTATACTACTGTCAATACTTTGGAATATTTCATTCAGAAGGAGGTATTTACATCTTTAATTCAACATTCATTTAATCAACCAAGTACCTTAAACCACCGAACACATATGATGCGAGCCATCATAAATAAATATACAACAATCCGCTGGAAACACGAAGCCAAAACTGATAACGCTAATAATTATTTTTCTAAGCGGCAAAAGTTAACTAAACTTAGGTGCGTATTCCAGAAGGAAATTCATGCATTCTCTGCTTAAACATTACTTAAAACTAGTTTCAACCAATCAAATGGCTTGAAACGAGACTTAGTACAGCTTGAGTTTTGAGTGACGTTCTGTAATACGGACCTTAGACTGTTTAAAGGTAACTAAATAAACATATTATTTATAATACAACATTTGTGTTTCTTTCATTTTATCAAACCCTACTCTAATCTAAAATACTAAATTATGAAATAAGTTTAAATTCTAATGGATGGTAGGTAGAAAACTCACAATAGCCATGTCCACTCTGTATTGTACAATCTACACACATCAAAAGTGTCTAGGGATCAACATATATTTTTGCAATAACTTTTCTCCTGATTGATATTAATTAAAATTTTCTTTAAGGATTCATCAAATAAAGTGTTTTCGTTTGTCACAGTAACGATAAACCAAGTCACCTTTGCATTAATAAAGAAATTTGCCATTTTCCTAATAAAGGGATATTTGACATTTGAACCACTAACACAAAAGTTCGAAAAAAAGACTGAAATAACAGTTTTCTCTAAAATTTTATTGGGTAACTTAAACAATTAATAATCCGTGTTTCTACCGCGAACACTAACAACACAAGAACATCGGTTTGGCATACTCAAAATGAGTTCATCCAAATCACGCTGTGGAATGGCCGCCCATGTTCGTTGCAACAACAAAAAAAGGTCTTCTTGCGACTGGATACCCTCCATATTCGGCAGAGCTCTTCTCTGTAGCATATCCCATGCATGCTCAATCGGGTTCAAGTCTGGCGACTGAGCAGGCCAGGGCAGGACATTGATGTTAGCTGCGGCGAGAGTCTGTCTTACAACTCTTGCGGTGTGCGGTCGTGCATTATCATGCATTAACTGAAATAAGGGACCGATTTGCACTTGTAGAGGAACGATGACGTCTGATACAATCGTTTCAGCATAAATTTGAGCGTTGAGGTTGCCTCTGATCCAAATCAACTCAGTTCTTCCGCCGATCCAAATACCCGCCCATACCATGATGGTTCCACCACTATAAGGATGGACTTCCTGGCAGGATTTTAATCGCTGTTGGCGTCCAGGGGTTCTCCAGTGTCGTATACGTCTTGTATCCGGTCTCATACCAAAACGAGACTCATCAGAAAAGCACACGAAACGCCATTGTTCTTCTGCCCAATTTCTGTGTTCAAGAGCCCATTGATATGGAATCCTACGATTGTGCATTGCTATAGGTGGTACCCGTAGCGGTCTTCGGGAATGAAGGTTCACTTCATGCAAGCGGTTTCTGACTGTTTGGTCGCTAATTAAGTTCCCTGAAGAGTGATGAAGCCTCACGGTTAACATCATGGCGGTTATTGTTGGAGCTCTTCGAGTTAAGATTTGAATGTATCGGTCTTGTCTCCGTGTGGTGCAGCGATACCGTCCTCCATGGCGCTCAGCCACGGTACCAGTGCTTCGGTAACGTGTCCAAAGTCGACTGATAACACTCTGACTTGTATTCAGAGCAAAGCCACAGTACGTTGCCGGGAACCAGCTTCTATCATTCCCACGGCTCTGAGCATTTCTTCCCTGCTTAAATGACGTCGCCGCTCCATAATAACGTTGGTTTTAATCAGTAGTAGGGAAACAGTAGCACTAATAATGTCTTCAATGCGTTGTATGTTTTTATAGGGAAAATATTGACAGCTGATTTTCATCTTTTACTCGAATTTGATTCACAGTTCCTGATTCAAATTATGAAATGCACCAAAAAGGATCCATATAAATTTATAAAATCATAAATTTATTACAAAGCCACATCTCAATCTCAAGAAATCCGCATAAAAATGCTTGATCCCTAGACACTTTTGATGTGTGTATATTTCTGTTGCACTGTTGAAAATGGAAGAACAAACCGCGTAAGCGCCGGGCAAACGGCGGCGCTTTCGACCTTTTGATCGCGAGAAAACAACACTAGTAGCGGTTAAGCGCTTTACACTTTATCATATAAAAAGACGATAATTAATTGTTTTAGCGCTGCAGCGCATTTTAGTTTTAACTCTAAACAAAATTGACAGTACTTCTGCTTTGGATAGCTCCTCTAGTATAACTCGCGCAGTTAAAGAAAAGATCTGAAAATGGCGGCGGCTACTTATGGTACGGTTTACAAAACAAGTTTGGTTCTATGGGTCGTTACGCCTTTTTCAAGAAACGTAACATAACCAGTTACAAGGTCGAATAAAAGAGTTATTTTTGTAGCTAGTAATTTTCATTCGACTACTGTGATTGTTTACATAATTATACCTCCATCAACTATACAGTTACTCACGAAACGAAACTAAATTAAATCACCTTCTTGAGTGTGTTGTTATACAGTTAATTATTTTTTTTAGCTAATATTCTATTATATAATTGTATTATAGTTTGTCAAATATTATATAATTATATTACTAATATTAAATTATTCTTTTAGCTAATAACAGTAAAAATAATATTACTAAGTAAGGAGCAAGGGTACATAAAATACTGGATTTTAAAATTTGTCTTTATTAATTATAAAAATACCTGATAAAATATCTGAGAAAAAGGTTTTATAAACCGCTTGGCCCAGCAATATCTGGATCATCTGAACCCATTATTGGTTCAATCCCCTCCATCAATTCGTTATGATCAACCATGGACTGGTCACTTTCATAGTCTTGGTCGTCACATTCGTCACTTTCATCTTCGGTGTCGCTATTCATGCCCACACTGATAATGAAATCCTCTAGTTCACTCTCCCTGCCTACATCGCAATTCCAGTATGCTTCTTCGACTTTCTTTATGTGATTTAATTGTTTCTTCCATTCGTCTTGTGTAATTGAAGCTATGGCCTCTTTTGTGAAGTCCTCAATTTTATTTTCGTGTTGCTCCATATTTTATCTGCGACCCGTTGTTTTATTAAATTCCAAACATGTTCTATGGGTTCAGGTCGCAGTTATAAGGAGGTAGTCTGAGAACTTCATGCCCATGCTCACGTAGAAGTTCGTCTACCACATACTTTTTTCCGGGGTGATGCTGTTTTAGATGCACGAGCAGCTCTGCTTTCGTCCAGTCTTCTTCGAATGACACACCGTGCTCGTGCATCCATTTCTTTATATCCGCTTTGCGGGTTGCAGTCGTTGGCGCTTTATCCAACTGCATGCTATGGTAAGATGCATTATCCATGACGAGAATGGAGTTTTGAGGCAGATTTGGTATAAGTTTTTCGTTCAAATATTTTGTAAAGTTATTACCATCCGTCTCGTCATGGTAGTCGCCTTTTTTTGATTTTGCTTTGAATAATAATCCTGCACCCTCCACAAACCCATCCTCTGAGTCGGCATGAACCTTCACCCACCTTTGTCCAGGACTATCATTTTTTCGAATGCCTTTGTTGGTGGATGACTGCCAGCACTTGCTGACAGTATAATGAGCATGGATCCACGACTCATCCATGTATACAACTTTCTTTTTTTCCGCACCCATGGCATCATTTTGTCGGAGGCGGCGTAAATATTTCACTCGCCAGGCTTTTATATTATCGCGCTCTATGAGCACCATTCG
Source organism: Sesamia nonagrioides (assembly GCA_017933935.1). Taxonomy (NCBI): domain Eukaryota; kingdom Metazoa; phylum Arthropoda; class Insecta; order Lepidoptera; family Noctuidae; genus Sesamia; species Sesamia nonagrioides. The sequence goes on from JADWQK010000551.1 coordinate 12,666,133, forward strand.
GTACTGGCGACATTTTTTAAATCGAAATCCGAGCTTTTCTTTTAAAATCGTTCTTAACGTCGTTTTGGAGCCTGTATAGTTTAAATCAGCTCTTGCTGATGCCATAATCTTGTTCAGCGTAGGTACCTCCTTTCGAACGTCATATATTGAGGCCACAATATTTCTAATGGCACATATACTGAAGTTGTCCATGGGGACACGCGTATTGTTTTTGCCTTTTCTACCCTTACTCGGCGTACGGATTTTAGTGTTGGTTTGTTTCGCAAGTTTACCTGAAATAATAGTAAAATATTATAGTAAAATAGTAATATGATGGTTTTATTTTAAATAGGGTTTTTATGAACTGAAACATGCTAAAATATGCTGGACGCCCTTTTATAGCGTAAAGTCATTAAAATATACCTTTCTCTGCACGTGGGTACTGTAGTGTCCAGAGATTATTAGGTTAGAAGAATAAATTATTATGATAATGCACCTTGGGTACTGAGTCGCCCAGGCTATCAATATGATGAAAGGTCGATTTTTGTTTGCGTTATCCTAAGTTTATTTAAGTTTTGATGACAAAAGCATGCTATCCGAGTTTCTTGGATACTTTTAGTATCAGTTTATTAGTATGTTTTAGTATAGAAGTTAACTTCCAAGAACTTAACACTTTATAGAAGTTAACTTAACTTTGTTACTAATAACAGCGAAGCAAAAACAAAAAATGTCACATTTGGGTGATATCGACGGTAAATTTAACTGAAAAAACATATTATACACAGAACAGAGCTAAGCATAAACTGATAGTTTATTGGTAATTACCTTCTCTCTTAATTTTCGATATAGTAGACATCGATAAATTAGTCGCCATCGCTGCGCGTGCAGCGCTGTACTTGAGCGGATGGTAGCGCTCCAAGTTCTTCTCTTCTTCAAAGTATTTTATCACGTTGTAAACAATTTCACGCGCATCACTGTGTAGAATCTTTCCACGTTTTCGTGAAGCCATTGTTCAATCACAAACCAAATGATAAGATAATAAAATGTCAACGTTAGTATTAAAAACTTAACAAAAATAAATAACAATCAAACGTAACGCAAACAAATAACAATTAAACTCAACAAAAACAATAATATCAACAAAATAACAGAGACTTTAGCGGAACGAAAGTAACGATAACTCGGAGTGCGTCAAAGTAGCTTGGAAAGCGAATCCTGACTGATTGTTATTTTTTTGCAGCGCTTACTTCACTGTGTGAGTATAGACAGCGATAGAGAGTGAGCGAGAACGCATGCGAGCGGACGCCATTTACAGATCTTTTCTTTAAGTGCGCAAGTTATACTTTTTTTTTTTCTCTTTATTTAGTTTAGGGACTTTTACACGAATGTGTATGCCAGTCGCATCGTAACTAATCCAAAAAACTTAACTAAACCATAACCTAACAAAATTAACTTAATCTTAATTTAACAAAAATAAAAACTTTATAGGCGGCCTCGGAAATAGGTTTGGACAATATATGATGGAAAGTACCAACATCATATCTATTTACTTCCAACTCTTTAAACAATCTTTCTCTTTCAGACTGCAATCTAACACATTCCGTTAATAAGTGAAAAACACCCTCCGGCGTTGCGCACACCTCACAGTTTGGTGAATTAATCAGTTTCATTAAAAATCTAAACTTATTAAGCGGCATGTGTCCAGATCGCAGTCTGTGAGCGATCACCACCAGCCGTCTACTTAACCTACTGTTATAAAACCTTGATATATAAGGAGGCTCCGATACTATAGATCTATATCAAATTCCTTTCGACATCGATCTTTCGTCAAAATATTCTTTCCACAGTCCATAGCACTTATGTTTATACTAGCGGCCGCCAGCGACTTCGTTCGCGTGTAGTTGGGTATGCTCCGCTCCTATTGGTCGCAGCGTGATGTTATATAGCCTTAAGCCTTCCTGAATTAATAGGCTATCCGACGCAAAAGAATTTTTCAAATCGGACCAGTCGTTCCTGAGATTAGCGCGTTCAAACAAACAAACATACAAACTCTTCAGCTTTATATATTAGTATAGATTTAGGCAATATTTCCAGATAATTCGTTTTAATGTGTATTTCCTTTCCCTCATCTATCCTTACCTTTGCCAAACGATCCGCCTCCTCATTACCTTGTAAGCCTATGTGTGATGGAACCCATTGCAACCTCAGATCGAACCCGTTATGCCTTAACTTATATATCTTTGACAGAATACCATATGCTATCGGTGTACCTCTGCACCCAGAGGCACATCGAGCTATATGCTGCAGTGCGCTCTTGCTGTCTACACAGATTACTGCTTTATTTTTGGTGATCTTTTGAATGTAAGTAAGCGCTTCTGAGATTGTAAAGAGTTCCAGAGACATCATTCATTCAGACACATAGTTCATTATTTTAAAACAATTATTGCTGTCATTTTGCGGTCTCGAGGGATTGTATTAAGCTGCGCCATTTCCGTTAACGCTCTTAGACCCATCAGTATAGGTATATAATATAATAACCATAATATTTTTCTCTTAGTTCCCTCAACACTTCTCTTTTTATAATTTTTTTTAATTGATTCTAAGTCAATCACAATTGTATTTTGAATATCAATGTTAGTGACCCATGTATCCAAAGTAAACATTTCCAAGATGGGAGATGAGTTCACACATTCTTCCTTAACTTCTTCAGAACCATTAACAAGTAACGGGATCTTCTTCTTCGACCAATATCTGATGTGTCTAAGAGTGATAAGTTCTGACAACAACTTGGTTGTTACATTATTTGACCACGACCGTACCTTCAAAACATACTTGTAAGCTAACCACCTTCTTCTTAAATGCAGTGGAGGAACACAGAGCTCAGACTCCGTAACATGAATCGGAGTGCTTCTAATGAAGCCACCCACTATTCTTAAAGCTTTTGATTTGAGATTTTGCACCTTGATTAACTTGTACACATTCCTCTAGTACTTTTTAACTCAATGATTACTACTGATAGTGTGTTACGCAATACCCCGCAGATTTCGAAAAAAGAAGGTTCTCAGTTTGAATGTATTTTTTTTTTAAGGTAGATAAGTCACTAGCGCACTGAAAATGAAGCGTACAAAATGAGGTAAGTCCAGCATCTCGCTTTAGTCACTCTCGAAGTCTCGATACACTCGTAAAAACAAACGACAAACACTAACAGCGCAAACGACAAACACTAGCCATCTTTTTCTTCTCTATGCTTTAGATTGCGCCCCATCTCACTCACACTGTACCAACGTGTGAAATGTACGCACAATAAAAAATTTGTATGTGTGTGCTGTTGCTCCGATCGGCACATTTATTTTGGTTAATTTGTTAGAGCATATCATATCTGTTTAATATTATATCAATGACCTACAACAATTAAGTATATTGGCGGGATTTGGTAAGCTTTGAATAAAACTGATGCAAGCATGATCCATACAATATTCTATCCCAATCAAATGGCGTTGATGCCAAGGGTTTGGTTAAATTCATGGCCCACGTCTTGTGAAAGTAACAATGGTGTTTAGGTTACTATGGGACTGACTTACGCTATGCGTAAAAGGTCCTAAAAAGAAATACAGAAAAAAAATTCTTACCTGAGAACTCCGTAAACCAATTTGAAACTTTGTTTCGTTTGAAAGACTGTTTTTTATTTTGTTAACTGGCCCAATATCGGTTTTTTTATTTTTATTTTGGGCTAAAAATTTTTTTTTTGAACATTATAATGTGCTTGACCGCGATCCGGCCTGATGGTAAGCTGTGATGTAAGTAACCGTTGATTGTAAAACGCGCTAGTTTATTTAGAATTTTAGAGCCTATTCATAGCTTTTTAGCCCAAGACAGTTAAATTGTTGTCAGACGGAAACACCGCCCGCAGGCATATTATTCCAGTCCCTCGATGTTCCCGGTATAAACGGCGAAACGCGAAAGAAGAAACTCGCCGTACGACGGGGTCGTCCGACGATGGAACAAATCTTTGTTCCATCATCGGACGACCCGCAATTAAGCCATGCAATTCCCGCGCACATTCTCCAAAATGCAGTGAGATATACCGAGAGGCTGGCTTCTCTTCGCCTGTGCTCCAGGCTTTGGAGACCGTTTTGGACTAAATCTAGTATTTACCTATGTTGCTGGTCATGGACGTAGTCAGCCTTGGGCTCAGGGTGGGGCAGCAGTCAACCTATCTACCTATACCACCCTCCCGGTTTTTTTTTGTTGGTTTTGGTAGCTTATAGATCAGAGCCAAGGTGGGGCAAGCGCCCCAGGTTGCCCCAGTGTGGCTACGCCCATGTAGCTGGTAGCAGCCAGGCTGTTCCCCAGTACATACAATAGAACACCGGCAGATTCAACCTCGTCATTCAATGCTGCCAGTCTTTTGGGCACTTTCTTACTAACAGCGATGCAGACGATTTTATACCGTTATTTTTTCCATATGCGAAACCCGAACTCCACCCCGGCTGTCTAACTGTACACACGCGCCCTGTACTATGATCTACCGTGAACTGTGTTGTGCGCTGGGTAACCACACTGCAGAAATTTCTAAATATATTAAGGAAAAAATATGACATGGTATAAAGTGTTTGAGCTGCTGAATGCCTATCTGACCTCCACAAAACAGTTACTGGGATTTTATTATTATTATTAACTAGCTGCCCCACGCGGTTTCACCCACGTAGGTTTCGATATGTTTTTTATATGCTCCGCTCCTATTGGTCGCAGCGTAATGATATATAGCCTAAAGCCTTCCTGTATTAATGGGCTATCCAAAATAAAATTATTTTTCAAATCGGATCAGTAGTTCCTGAGATTAGCGCGTTCAAACAAACAAACTCTTCAGCTTTATAATTAGTATAGACGTATAGAGTATAGATTTAAGATGATCAAAAGTCGTGGTGGCCTAGTGGTTAAAACACCAGCCTCTCAAATATGAGTGTGTGGGTTCGATTCCAGGTCAGGCAAGTACCAATGTAACTTTTCTAAGTATATACTTTCTAAAAATATCCTGGCCACCAATGACTGATTAAAAGGTGAAGGAAAACATCTTGAGGAAACCGGGACTTTAAGTGTGAAATCGCCAACCCGCATTGAGCAAGCGTGGTGATTACGCTCAATCCTTCTCTGTATGAGAGGAGACCTGTGCCCAGCAGTGGGACGATAAAAAAAGATTGACGATGATGATGATGAGGATGATGACACTATTATAAAAGCGAAAGTTTGTCAGCGAGTGTGTATTATGAGAGTTACTTCTTTACGCTTAGGTATACATAGTTGAAGCAATTTTGATGAGATTTGGCACACAGATGCAACCGAATGCACCAGATATAACCAGGAATAACACGTAAGTTACTTTTTTCGCCGGGATTTACGGGATCGAAACTTGTCCAGTAGGCCTAGTATGAGTTTTCAACACGAAACTCGCTCGTCGATATCGAGCGCGTTTGACTCAGCGATTGGCCCGCTTCAAGGTTGTAAGAACTCTCAACCAATGAGAGCGCCAAACGCGCTCGATATCGACGATCGAATTTCGTATTGAAAACTAGGCCTACAGAAGAAACCACGGGGCATAAAATGTACATATACTAATAGTTATGTATATATACTGATAGTAAAGATCATGTTATTGGGTGTAATATTATTGCATCACCTCGCTCAACTGCTGTCTTCCCTCCTTTTCACTAAGTTTATTAAGTGAATAGGCTTAATAAACTAGTGCGCTTTACCATCAACGATTGCATCACTGCTTATCATCAGGCGGGATATCGGTCAAGCACTAGTTTATAATTATTAAAAAAAAATCCAATCAACCTTGAGCCTTAAAGCTTTAGAGATTAAGTAGAAAATCCAATGACTTGATGTGATGTACCCGTATATACCACCAATCTACCAAATTTGCCATTACCTAGTATCAAAAGACATGTATGTAATTACCTTCAATAAAAGCCAATTTAATTAATTAATTAAATGGTTCAAGTGTATCTAGTTTCACCTACAGTTCGAATCGTTTCGCCATGCCTTCATACCGCGTACATCGAGGGACTGGAACAATTTGCCAGCGGCGGTGTTTCCATCTTACTACAATTTCAGTGTCTTCGCTTCGACTAGCTTCACCTTACTGATTGACCGACCTTCTGACGATTCAAAAGTGCCTGTAACTGGTTTATTTGAAATAAGTAAATGCTTTGATTTTGATTTTTTGATTTTCAAAACCAGCGCGCTTTACCATCAACGGCTGCATCACTGCTTACCATTAGGTGCGATTGCGGTCAAGGACTAGTTTATAATTATAAAAAGTAATTTCCTGTCAAATTAAAATACCCTGCAGGCAAATATCAAACGCGATTAAATCCATGGCTTTGGCTACTATAAATACGTCAATTTTTATCAAGCGCTGACTAATTTGAGAGGAATAAATTAATATGAAATATTAAATGAAATGAAATTTATTAAAAAAAAAAAAGCGTAGAACAACAATGAATGTACAAAAAGTCTGTTTCTATAGTAATAAAAATCTTAATAATAACAATCATAAAAGCTAACTTACTGTAGTCTATTACATAATATAAATCTATAAAGTTACGATTAAAACTAATGTTGGGACCACCCGAACTAGGTTTATTTAAACCTGTGTTTCAGGCTATCATATTATGTATTTAATCATCTGTATTTATATCATATGTATTTAACTTATTTAGTTTAGTTTTCTGAACAAAGAAATCGACGCCAATCACAGCCAACAATTAAAACTTATCACCCCAAACTGAAATTCATTACCACCCCTACCTGGTTCATCCCTAATTACATTCCGCCAGCTCTCCATATCCCACCTCCCAAGCATATAATCAAAATATACAAAACTACACCCATATGGCACAGTAAGTCTGTAGGCGGACGGGTATGAGTCAGTAGCAGGTTCAGAGCCGGCTGAAGTCATCGCTGTGGGCGCCTGCACTCAAGGAGAAGTGAATGAAAATGTCTTGATACTTGTTACGTGGGTCGGTAATGAAAAGATATTTTTTTTTTATTACTATGGAGAAAGGGCGTCCACTTTATTTGGCGTCTTATTATCCGGTTTACGAGTTGATAAGTTGTCGTTTATAAATGTTTATGTAATTTGTTTTTGCCTTCATATGACTCCTACATGTAGATTTGTCCATTTTTGTCTGTTACTGTGGGTTACAGGTGACAGCCTCCGTGGCGTAGCGGTAGCAGACGCGGCCGCTGCGCAAGGTGGCGCGGGTTCGATCCCCGCACAATGCAAGTATTTGTATGCATGAATATGAATACTTGCACTGGTCTGATCGTGCCTCGGGAAGCACGTTAAGCCGTTGGTCCCGGTTGCCATACAAACAGCTAATGGTAGTCGTTACGGGTTGTTGGAGCCCTCAAAAGCCCAACAATTGGTCTAACTGCAATGCTTCGATGTCGCCTTCGGTTTGTAAAAGGTCAGACGGCAGTCGCTTCACGGAAAATGTCGAAGTTTAGCCATTTCAGCAGTTGGACTGGTAAAGCGGACCCTAAACTCCAAAGCTGAAAAGGCTTCGGATGCGACTGGGATTGACGCTGTGATGATGATGACTGTGGGTTACAGGTAGGGTTCGCATATCGAATAGTAGAAATTCCGGATATCGAATGAAATATCCGGATTTCTTCGCAATAAATTTATGATTTGTTAAGGTTTTTGTTTTAGTTTTTACTTAAACTGTACAAATTCCTGGCGGTTTAGGATTCCCACCACATTCCGGACAAAGCACTATATTACCGGACATGTCCTGAAAATTCCGGACGTATGGCAACCCTAGTTACAGGTGACCGTGTCTTCTATTACCAATTTAAGTTAAGAAGTGGTCAACCGTGTTACTCATAGTCATATCAGATCAAAGTTCAACCATGGTCTACCATGTTACTCATATGATTAATTGGTTAGTACAGGAGGGCAATCGCGCTAAATAAAACCGTAGAAATTAAACTCTTTTTCGTATCTAATTCAGTTAAAGTTGTGATTCAGTGTTGATCCCACTTCGTATAGCGCTAAAGTTTTAACTTCGATTGAAGGATTCTTATTCGGTTATGGTTCCGAAGTAGTAAAACCATTAGACATTTAGAAACTTACCGTAAAACTTTAGTACCTACCTGTTACCGACATGCAATGATCATCGATTCTAAGGTATTGCGGTTCAACTTTTTCATTTGACAGCGGTTATGTTCCAATTGTAATCAAGTTAAGGTTGAACCAACTGTCTAAAGGTTAGCGCGATACGAAACTTAACTGAACTTTTGGTTTGGTTGCGATGGATGGACGCGGTGCGTGGTCGCCACTCTAGAACCAACTGCCACTTAAATGTTCAATTATGGACCAATGCATTAGCAATATGCTTCAAAATGATTCCAATTGATAATAATAGTGTGTCATGCAAATTAGGGTGCTGAGTGAAAAAGCAAGTTTTATATTTAGCAGTAAGTTTGTGAATTCCCTTCATCTCCCTTCCTCGTGCCGAATTTACATACACCTTTTTTTCGGCATTTTCACTCTGTCTCGCTGAGGTGGGACGAAAAGTTGCGAGTGGCAATTGCAACCATTTTTCACGCCATGCTCTTTTGATTCCCTTGCTAACGCTCATGATTCTACTGTTTTAATCATCCGTGAACAAAATTGAACACGCGGTTCAAAATCTACTTTGCACTTGTATAACAAACTAGCGGCCGCCAGCAACTTCGTTCGCGTGGAGTTAGTTATGCACCGCTCCTATTGGTCGCAGCGTGATGTTATAGCCGTAAGTCTTCCTGGATTAATGGGGTATCCAACACAAAAATATGTTTTCAAATCGGACCAGTAGTTCCAGAGATTAGCGCGTTCAAACAAACAAACTCTTCAGCTTTATATATTAGTATAGATAACTATTACGTCACCCTCAGACCCTTAGCTTGTAAATAGGCGTAGGTACAACCCTTGTGATTCAATTCTCGTTGCGGCTCACCCCTACAACCACGTGACGTGTCGCCCCACGAGGTGACCTTGTACGGGGGTATGTTGTTAGAAGTAATCACGTTCAGGGTCTGTTTTGTTACAACTTGCGGTTGAACTTTGGTATGGGGATATTTTGTAAAGGGTAGGTATTTATTATTTTAGTAGTTTTTGATTGAAACCAACAAACAGCTTTACAAAGTTACCTCAATTTCCTGCATCAGCATTAAAACAATTTAGTTAGATTTTATAACAGTTTCGTTTTGTTTACATTGTCTTCCGTTTCCGGGCCAAAGGCAATTCTTTTTTCTTCCAAACCTCCTTTTCTTGTGCAATCTCGAGATATGATTGCATTCTCCAGATAATCACATCTTTTTCGCCGTACTTTTTCTGGCCCTCGACGGCAATTTATAGACCGTGATTTATTCATATCAAACTAAAAGCTCACTGTACTTTAAATAAATATGAACGAAGATAAGTACACAAACGTTTTATTTTATAATAAATACAAACACATGCATTTATTCTTAGGCTGTAAATCAGCATCATTAGTTATTTATTCATTACTCACAAACGATGAGTCACCCGCAACGCACAGATGGCGCCACCCGTCAGCGAAAGATGGCGATGCGAAACCAGTCGAGCATAAACTGTTAAACCTACAGCTTTATTGTAATGAGCTTATTGTGTATAAAGCGATTTGAGATGCTCAGCTCTTAGATAAACAAGATTATGATCGCGAATATTGCATTTAAATGTACCTACGAGTAAGAAAAAGATGACAGATAAAGATTTGAATGACATGCAATCATGAAGAGAGTTGTTTGTTAATTATAACAAACAACAACAACAAACAACAAATTATATAATAAAACCTTTTAACGGCGATTAGATAATAATAGGCTATTTGACAGATTTATAATTTTTATCTTGAATTACTTGGTTGCGGTTAAGAAGTTCACCCAAAGTATTTTTTTTTATTTTAAATACGTATTTCGTAAGAAATATGCAAATAAAAATTCAAAATTCAAATAAGCCGCGAAAACGATATAATCAGCAATATGGCGTTGCGCCTGGTAAGTGACGTCACAACCGGTTTTCGGTTGTCAGTGGTGTTTGTTTCTAATTATTATTTGCTGTTGTTATCTAATAAAATGGTTTACAAGTGGTGTGCTGTACTGGGTTGTACAAATAAATCGATAAAAACCCCCGAAAAACAGTTTATAAGTTTGCCGAAAACGAGCGATGATGCGCGTATGACGTCATCGCGACATTAGCCAATCCGGATCGTTTCACAATGTGTGGCGCGAGAAACAAAAAGCCAAACATATTTTTGTGTTTTTGATATAATAATTGTTATTATTTTTTATTAAAACTCTTGTAAATGATATAAAGAACCCTCATTTTATGCAATTAAAGCAAAAAATCACAAATAATTGAATACTGTCAAATAGCCTATTGGACGAGAATTTGAGAGTAATTTTGAAGACGCGTCACATTTAGATTAATTTCTTTACACGAGGGAGAAGAAAGATATGACTTTCTCTGTTTCTCATGTTAAATCTTTCTTTTTTCTTGTTCCCTTCCCCGTCGTATAGATTCGCCTGCATCCTTTGGCCGCTGCTCTTACTCAATACTTGGCCTTTCGAATGCAGATAGTTTTTAGGATTCCGTACGCAAAGGTAAAAACTGGATCCTTTAAGTAAGACCCCACTCTCTGTCACGGAGCAGTATCTCGTGATAGGTGATAGTTGAAATTTTCGTAGATGGTGTGTGTCTGTTGCCGCTATAACTGGGTTGTAGTAGATAAATGTGCATAGTCCCAGCGAGAATTAAACTTCTCAAGTATGAGTGTGCGGTTTCGATTCCAGGTCAGGCAAGTACCAATGTAACTTTTCTAAGTTATATGTACTTTCTAAGTATATTAAAATTCTAAGTATATTATGACATTATATAATGAAAAATTTGAATTTATTGACTCTAATGTACTTATTAGTCAAAATTATTTTATGACCAAAGATAACTATTATCTTTGTAATTTTTATAAAGGACAGGTAGCAGAATCGCTATCATACTATATATATAAGTCAGCCAAGTGTTTGGCTAACTATACTGCTTCTATTGAGCAGTTAAGTAATACACTTAGTGGTAATGAGCAGAGCTTGGAATATGTTCCAAGCTATTTAAATTACAACTTGAGACAATAGAGTCAACCTCTAGCACTATTTTAAATACCAAGTTAGACTTGTACCCATTATCAAGGGACATTGAGACAACAGAGTTAAACTCTAGCATAACCGTAAACCAAGATATAATAATATCATACCCATCAAATAAATTTCAAAATAAAATGAATAATAATAACCTTAAAATTGTTCATCAAAATATACAGGGTGTGATAAATAAACAATTAGAATTGGAGTTGTTCATGAACTGTAATTACATTGATATTGTTTGTCTTACTGAACATTGGTTAAAAGCCCATCAGTTCATGTTCAGCTTTAATAACCATCAGATTGCTAGCTCGTTCAGCAGAGTGAATATGATAAGGGGTGGCTCCCTAATAATTGTTCGTAACAATTTCAAATTTAAAGAAAGGACTGATATCGTAAGCCTCTCTGTTGAGCGGGTTATTGAAATTGCTTGCATCGAGCTTGAGCGGTTCATTGTAATAAGTGTCTACAGGCCCCCATGTGCTTCCTATGATATTTTTGAGAAATATATGGAGGAAGTTTTATTAAAGACTTGTCACAGTAACAAAACAGTTGTTGTTTGTGGAGACTTCAACATTAATGTTCTAGAGAAATCAGCTACCGTTAATAAATTTATGTCATTATTTAAGTCTTATAACTTGTATGCAAGATTCTTTGAGCCGACTAGAATAACTGCCACGAGTGCCACCTGTTTAGACAACATCTTTACTAACTCAAGACCTTCTGACCATTTAATTATAAACGAGTTAGACTCTGATCACTGTGGCCAGTTAGTTACTTTTACTCAGAAAAGTGAAGTCAGAGCTCAAAGAAAACTTGTGAGTTTTGTTCCTATAAATGAAAATCGTTTAGGACAATTTAAAAATAAATTAATTGAAAAGCTACCGGACTTGCCTTATCACGCCAATCCGGATCATGCGTATAGTGTACTATTTAACCTAATTAATTGTGAATTTATGAAAGTTTTTCACAAAAAAAAACATTGCCTGTTAGCGACCGTATTATATTTAGTGACTGGGCAACCCCAGGTATTTATAAAAGCAGGGAAAAAATGTATGAATTGTATCAGGAAAAAACATTTAACCATGATGAAGCTTTTCAAGAATTTGTTAAAAATTATTCAAACACTTTTAAAAGAGCCTGTTCCTCGGCAAAAGCCATACACATTAAAAATAAAATAAAATCTTCCGGCAATAAAATCAGAACAACTTGGGGAATTATAAATTCTGAAACTGGAAGAACCAAAGTACAAAATCGCGATTTCCATCTTAAAATTAATGATGAAGATATAAAGGCGGACTTGGAGGTAGCAACTGAGTTTGAGAATTTTTTTACTAGTATTCCAATAATGACAACAAAAACTTTGTCTTCTTCCTCCACTTCTGCTTATGCCATACTAAAAGAATGTGTTCCAGATTGTGACAATCACTTTGAATTTGCATTTGTGACCAGTAAAGACATTATAGAATCTTTTAAGGATCTTGATGTAAAAAAACTGCCGATCATTGGGGTTTGTCAGTATACACTGTAGCTTCAATAATAGATGTTATCGCACCTTTCTTAGCAATTGTTTTTAATTCTTGTGTCACATCTGGCGTATTTCCTGATTTGATGAAACTAAGCAAAGTAATTCCACTGTTCAAATCTGGTAGTACAACTGATCCCACGAATTTTCGGCCAATATCGATATTACCAACTTTGAGCAAAATTTTTGAAAAATTAATTTTGAAACAGTTGTTGAGGCACTTTAACTTACACAATTTATTGCACGTGAAACAATTTGGTTTTACAAAGGGTCGTTCAACTACGGATGCGGGCGTGGCGTTGCTAAAAAACATATTTGGGGCCTGGGAGGAATCGCAGGATGCTCTTGGTATTTTTTGTGATTTGTCCAAGGCCTTTGATTGCGTACATCATGATACTCTTATCAGGAAATTGTACCATTATGGTTTGAGGGACAGAGCTCTCGACCTTCTGACTTCTTATCTGAATAATCGAATTCAGAGGGTTGATGTTAATGGCAAGAGATCTGCAGGATCTGTGGTCACCATGGGCGTTCCGCAGGGCTCAATTCTAGGTCCATTCTTGTTTTTAATTTATATTAATGACTTACCTCATCACGTGAGGGATAATCACAACATAGTATTGTTCGCGGATGACACTTCTCTTATTTTTAAAGTCAAGCGTCAGCTAACAAATTTTGACGAAGTTAACAATGCACTCTCTAAAGTTGTCCATTGGTTTAATGTAAATAACCTCCTTTTAAATGAAAAAAAAACTAAACTCATTAAATTTTCTACGCCAAATGTCAGGCAGCTAAGTACCAATGTTCAACTGAATGGAGTAGAGTTGATCCCTGTCGAGTCGACAGTTTTTCTTGGATTAACTATTGACGCCAAGTTACAATGGGGTCCTCACATTGAGAAGCTGTCGGGTAGACTCAGTTCTGCCGCCTTTGCTGTTAAGAAAATTAGACAGATAACTGATGTGGATACAGCCAGAATTGTTTATTTTAGTTATTTTCATAGTCTTATGACTTATGGGATTCTTCTCTGGGGAACTTGTGCGGACATCAATACCATCTTTGTTTTACAGAAGAGGGCTGTTCGAGCCATTTACAACCTTGGTCCTAGAGAATCTCTTAGAGAAAAGTTCAAAGAGGTGAACATTCTGACTGTAGCTTCACAATATATATTTGAAAATCTTATGTATGTTCATAAAAATATCTCGAATTTTAAGAAAATAAGCGATATTCATAATATAAATACCAGGAACAAACACAATCTTGCTGTACATCACACTCGTCTCCACAGAGTAGGCAACTCGTTCATGGGTCAATGTATACACTTTTACAACAAGCTTCCCATGGACGTTCGAAACTTACCCATTAAACGATTTAAGAACCATATAAAGGCCAAACTTTGCAAAAAGGGGTATTATAAAATCACAGATTATTTAGAAGATAAAAAAGCTTGGGACTGAGCTGCTCGCTCTGTTAAGCATTGTTAATTGTTATTAAGCAATATGCGTTTTTAATGTCTGGACTTGAAAAAAGACGATGATCCCTGAGTTTGTTTCGGCTATTTCTTCTCAGAGGTAGTCAGTTAGGAAATGCCGGCTTCATCTAGTTAAAAAAAAAAAATAAAATAAAATAAAATAAAAAATAAACATGACGTGTAAAAGTGATCAGTGATCCTACTTGCTTAATAAACGATTTCATTTCATTTCATATCTTGGACGCCAATGACTGATTAAAAGGTGAAGGAAAACATCTTGGGAAACCTGGACTTGGAAGTTTGAAATCGCCAACCCGCATTGAGCAAGCGTGGTGATTACACTCAATCCTTCTCTGTATGAGAGGAGACCTCTGCCCAGCAGTGGGACGATAAAAGTTTGATAATGATGTTGATGAATTTACAATTTTCCATACTTTTGTCAGAGTAAGAAAAGCAATTTGTATTTTTTTTTTCAATATGTCACAATTTTTTTCTTCTTCAACCTTAATAACTTAAGGTCCACTGCTGGACAAAGGCCTCCCCCAAGGATTTCCAAAAAGAACGGTTGGACGCAGCCTGCATCCAGCGCTTCCCTGCGATTTTGGTCAGGTCATCCGATCACCTAGTCGGTGGGTGCCCGACGCTGCGCTTGCCAATACGTGGTCGCCTTTCATCCACCTTTCTTTTTACGATTATGAATTCTGTTCAACGGTGGTAGGCCATAACATCGGCTGCCGGCAGAAATTACCGCCCACCAAAGTCTTTCCGTCAAGCGATTCGTCATGTTCCGGCATGATGTCTGGTGAAGCCGTACGGAAGACGGGTCTGAGCAGTTGTGTTGCGATGTATGCCGGGTACGATGTGCCAAATGTTGTTGTGTCGGGAGTTTGGTCGTGAAGGGTGTCCAGATCAATCTCCCTCTGGCGCAGCATCGTTGGTCGTGTTGTTGGGTTCAACATTGCATTACCTCGTTCAACTGCCGTCTTTCTCCTATTCACTCTGTTTTTTTGAATGAATGTGCTTAATAAACTAGCGCGATTTACCATCAACGATTGAATCTTTGCTTACCATCAGGCGGGATTACGGCCAAGCACTATTTTAGAGATTTGAGATAAATAAAGTATAATGATTATGATCGGTCACTCTCCACGCAGATAACATGCTTAATAACTATAACAAAACACATAGTAGGTCTACCTAGTGTAGTCTTCCCAAATATGTCTGCTAACAGTCAAACTAGATACAGCTGGATTAGTGTTTTATATGGAGCGGCTTTCTATCTGACCTCCACAACCCATTTATTGGGTAATACGACACTCCTTAGTTATCAGACTTTCGGGTTTCTGACGACTCTTTAAGTTTGTTAAAGATCAACAAACTATAGCGACGCCCAACGACTTTAAATGTATGTACGGAGGACAGCAGGTCTAGAAAGAAAGAAAGAAAAAGAAGAAAGAAAATACGTTTATTTGCGGTAAACATGACATAAAGTGTACAAAAACAATTGAGTGATCACAGTTGACATGCGTCACATCCACGCAAAACGGCTATCGCTCAGCATTATGCTGCGACCCTATGCAAAACAGAGCCCAGCGCTGGTTTTCAGCGACAGCCGGTGCCGACGTAAAAGACGTCACCCGGTGCAACACACAATCACAACTGACACCGAATCGGTACAAAAAAAATAATAAAAATGCAATAATAATAATAATAACAAAAAATAAAAATCTAAATTTACATAGTGAGAGAACAGTTTAAACAAACACAAACAGGAATATAAAATACAAAAACAGGATATAAAAACTACGAGAATATCATTCTCAACAATGGTTTACCTTTTACATAGTGGCAACATTAAGGAAGCGTCCGGTTTGACGTACCGCGTACGCGCATACAATTCCAGAATGTATCAAATAAGAATCAATTCAGCAAAGTTTACATTGTTACATTTGTTACTAATACCTAATATATTTGGTTGAAAAGAATTACGGTATGCCCAGTGATATGTTTAATAAAAGTTACAGAAGTTAAAAAGTTATGTGTCTAGCTACCCTAAACTGTCAAGTATTCACAAGCAACCTTGAGCCTTTATGTTTTAGAGATAAAGTAGAAAATCTAATAAAAAGTCTGACAGATTGGGGTAGCTTGATGTGCTGTCATCTGTATAGAAGGTTACTTATACACATACCTACTGAGGATAGTATAGCTGTAGATTGATCTGATCGATCCACCAGTGAGTCTGTTAAAGTTCCGCCAAGATAAAAGCAAATATACTCAACAAATACGCCTAAACTTAAGTCAATTCAACATAAGCAAATAAAACCGCAAAATAGCTTAGAAACAGCAAAAAAACGGTCAAGCACGAGTTGGACTCATACACGAAGGATCTAAGTCTATCATCATTTCAGCCGAAAGACGTCCATTGCTGAACATAGGACTCCCTCAAGGATCTCCATGACGATCGGTCCTGCGCCTCCCACATTCAGCGATTTCCTGCGACCTTAACCAGGTCGTCGGTCCACCTTGTCGGGGGCCTAACCACGCTGCGTTTTCCGGTGCGTGGTCGCCACTTGACAACCCGTCGGCACCATCGGGCGTCGGTCCTATAGGCAATGTGGCCGGCCAACTGCCACTTATGTGGGCACTAAGTCTATACAATTCAGTATTTAAAAAACAAGAAAAAAGTTTTATTTTCAGTGTCTTTTGCCTTCATTAACCTACGCCTGTCAAACGTGGAAGTTCACACAAAAAGTTAAAAATAAAATCACCTACCACAAAATCAGAAAATGTCAGAAAATTCGTCACACTACCATCAGGCAAAGAACAGGTGTAATATATGTTCTAACCTACGCTTTAAAGTTAAAGTGGAAATGGGCGGGTCACGTAGCGAGAATGAGCGACGAGCGATGGACAATCCGCATGACGACATGGCCGGGTCCGACAGGCACTCGGAAAAAAGGAAGACCTGTAACTAGATGGTCAGACGACATCAAACGAGTTGCAGGAGAAAACTGGATGATAGTAGCCAAAGACCGTGACCGCTGGGGTTCTCTGGAGGAGGCCTTCACCCTCAATATTTGAGGGGTTCATGCATGCTTATTATTATTATTTTTTTTCTTAAATTTCTAAACCCATTTTAATATTCAATCAATTTTAAATTTTAAATCAATTAACATATTTAATAATGAATATTGAAACCTCATTAATAATAATGTTTATAATCTAGTTAATTGATATTGTATTGTATTGTAATTAATAATATTGTATAATTGTATTGAAAGTTAAATAATACATTTTTGACTGCAATCAGTACTCATGAAATTTAAATCAATTTATCAAGTGTTATTCTTATTTTATGCATGGAATAAAAGGCTTTTTTATTTTTATTTATTTATTTATTTATTGTAATCGTAGCAAGAGAAATACATTATCAATGAAAATTTCAACTGTTCAGCTCTCACGGTTCGTAAGATACAGCCCGATGATAGACAGACAGACAGTGGTATCTTAGTGGTAAAGTAAAAAAGTGGTAACGGGTAAAAATGGGGTCCTGTTTTTACCCGTTGTGTACAGAACCTTAAAAAAACTGCTCAAAAGTACAGTCGACAGCACATCAAGCTACTACCCTCTGTCAGAATTCTTTATTCGATTATCAACTTTCTTGATATAGTATTAAGGCTCAAAGTTGATTGGGAATATCTGACAGTTTCGGCTAGGTTAACTTGCTGTCGTCTGTACATAAAAGTAATTGTTATTCGAGTTCCCTACAAGCCGTAACTTAGTCCCCTCCCACGCTGAGCCGCCTCGATGAATCAATAGAGAGCCATATAAGGCGATGACTGGGCTACGGATTTGAGTCTGATGTTTGCTGAACTGAGAGATGAATCTAGAATTTTATGGTGGCTAACATAATCAGCCTGTTCCCACTTCTGGGATACAAGCCTCCTCTCGGTGAGAGGGAGTGGGCCGTAATCTACCACGCGGGACCAGCGCGGGTTGGTAGGTGTCACAAGTCTTCGAAGTTTTTGACTCTATGAGATGCCGGTTTCCTCACGAAGTTTTCCTTCACTGTTTTGAGAGCAGTGCTGATGAAATAATATACACAACGTAAAACACCTGATGGGGTTTGAGCCTGCGACCTAATAGGTATATTAACTACCTTAAAAGGACAGAAGAATCCATACTAATATTATAAATGCGAAAGTAACTCTGTCTGTCTGTCTGTCTGTCTGTCTGTCTTTCTGTCTGTCTGTCTGTCTGTCTGTCTGTCTGTCTGTCTGTCTGTCTGTCTGTCTGTCTGTTACGCTTTCCCGCTTAAACCTCTCAACCGATTTTGATGAAATTTGGCACAGATAATCTTTGGACCCCGAGAAAGAACATAGGCTACCTTTTATCCCGGAAAAATTTGATGTTCCCGAGGGAAACCTAAAAAGCGCGATATAACCGAACTCCACGCGGGCGAAGCCGCGGGCGGAAAGCTAGTACATAATAATCTTAAGTTAGTACTGTCAGACTGATCTCTTGATTCTCTTGTTCACAACCTAAACTAATTTTCAGTTCAGTGCATCTTTTTCTGTCTGATTCATTAAGAAAAGGATAGAAGATAACATCCTGTCAAATTAAGATACTCCATTGATAGTTTAGACGCGATTATAAACATGGCGACCAAAAATACGTCACTTGACGTCAGAGGTGGACTAATTTGACAGGTCTAAAATAATATTTTATCTTCTGTCCTTTTCTGAAAGAAATTGAACCAGTGCTGGACCGCAATCCCGCACGATGACAAGCAGTGATCTAATCGTAAAGCGTGCTAGTTTATTAAGAGCCTATTCATTCAAAAAAACTGAGTGAATAGGAAGGAGGTCAGCAGTTGAGCGAAGTGATGCAATGCAAACCCAACAACATGACCAACGATGCTGTGCCAGAGGGAGATTGATCTAGAAACCCTCCACGACCGAACTCCCGACACAACAACATTTGGCGCATCGTATCCGGCACACATCGCATGTCTGGTGAACCAGGAATCAAGCCGGAATACGAAAAATCGCTTAGAGGCAAAACTGTCTGGTGGGTGGTAACTTCTGCCGGCAGCCGATGTTACGTGTTTATTGAGAAAACATGCAAATACTAAACAATATAAGCGTGAAATAACCATGAACTTGACTTTATATATTTGAAAATATTATTGCCATTTATTAGGCAATAAGTAGTTAGCTCTAACAAAATGCCCAAATTGGAAACAGTTATAATTTAATACAATTTTATAATTTGGCTTTGTTTAGTGAAACCGGTTCTTTTACGGCCCTAGGTCGTTCTGGTCATAGATTCTATAAAGCCAGGCCCACGTTGGTCACAGAGGTGGTGGCAGCCGCCATAAAACTAGTTAATGAGCACGCAATAGATTCGAATCTCTGTCACGAAACCGTCTACCTAATAAATTAAATTCATTTGTTTTCTACGTTAGTTTTTGGTTTGGCATTTTGGAGAGTGTGCTAGGGAATTGCATGACTTGATTCTCCCATCTACGTCCCATCATCGGACGACCTGTCGTACGACGAGTATCTAGCCACACACCACTACGGTCAGGACGAAAGGTTTCGCCTTGTCATTAATACCGCGTACATCGAGGGACTGGAATAAAGTCAAAATTTAAATTAAATTTAACCCTCAACCTAAAGTCTATGGATGAAACATTCATCATCATCATCATCAACCTTTTATCGTCCCACTGCTGGGCACAGGTCTCCACTCATACAGAGAAGAGCATAATCACCATGCTTGCTCAATGCGGATTGGCGATTTCAGACTTATAAAGTCCAGGTTTCCTCAAGATGTTTTCCTTCAACTTCATGAAACATTGAACCGTGGGAAATACTAAAAACAATTAAGTTATTTATTCAATAGACATTTTCTATAATTGCCTACTTATTATGGTAGTCGTAGGCGAAAGGTGAACGACCTGCGACTTCTACATAAGGCGTTATGATAAATTTACTTAAAAGAATTCTAGATAGAAATGTATGTACCTATTTACTTTGTAATAATGGGAAAATCCTATGAGCTGCCACTCCCAATACTAGGAACTCAGGTATAGGTCTAGGGTTTCCTATTAGTATTGCGGTACAATATTGCCTTTCTGCCTCTAGAATGCAAGTTGCAACTTTAACTAGAGCCGAATAGAGGTTCTAAAACGGTAACCTGCGGAATCATATTCTATTACGGAAGTTACCACCCACGAGACAAAGTCTTGCCGCCAAGCGATTCGTCGTGTTCCGGTATGATGTCTGGTGAAGCCGTACGGAGGACGGTTCTGAGCAGTTGTGTTGCGATGTGTGCCGGGTACGATTCGCCAAATGTTGTTGTGTCAAAGGGAGATTGATCTGGAGATCCTCCACGACCAAACTCCCGACACAAAAACACAACTGCTCAGACCCGTCCTCCGTACGGCTTCACCAGACATCATGCCGGAACACAACAAATGGCTTTACTTCGATTTTCAAATCATCACCGAAATCTCTGACCCGAAACGAGCACCTGACATTTGATCGACTTTATAATTAATTTATGTATCTAAAACAAATACAAAAGCAGGTGGAAGCATAAAAGAAACCCAGTTAGGTTATTGATTGAAGGGGCGGTGAGTGAGTCAGGCGGCGACGTCATACCATGCCACCCCTAGAGAGGGACATTGGGGTTGAAACCCAGCACGATGTTAATTTCAGTAATGCACACGCAGGGAATAAATATTTTTTGGCTGTCATGTTAAGGTAGGGTCGCGAGGTGGGGTGGTACTTGTTTCAGTCTAGCTTGTTTTGTTTTTATTACGATTTTTTTGGAAGATGGAGTTTTTACAGGCAAATGCCCAGACAGTAGGTACAGTCTGGGAATTTGAATAAAATTATTACATTAGGTAATAAGCGAAACTTTTAAGACATGTTTTCGTGCATTCTTATGCTTCTCAACCTATATATATCCACTGCTGGACAAATCGGTCTGATGCTCGCATCCATCGGCTTCCCGTGACCTTCACTAAATCATCGGTCCACCTTGTTGGGGGCCTCCCTACTCTGCGTCTTCCGGTACGTGGCCGCCACTCCAGAACTTTACTGTCCCATCGGCCATCGACTCTACGAGTATGTGCCCCGCCCACTAGTACTAAATTTTGAAATGCGAAAGTTTTTGTTACTGTTTCACGCAAAAAATACTGCATAGTTTTAGATGACATTTCGCACAC
Source organism: Sesamia nonagrioides (assembly GCA_017933935.1). NCBI lineage: Eukaryota > Metazoa > Arthropoda > Insecta > Lepidoptera > Noctuidae > Sesamia > Sesamia nonagrioides. The sequence continues at coordinate 12,687,553 of JADWQK010000551.1, forward strand.
ATATAGTTTATATTTTATAACCATAAGAAGCTTTCTATCCTAAAATTTACTGTGAAACCGCGAAGCGCAGCTAGTCATTTATAACTTTTCGTAAAAATTCAGTAGTAGAATTTTTTATTTTATCTGTGGCAACACTCCTATAGAAATGCTAATTTATATTCTTGGAGTGTTTCGACAGGACTGAACTAATATATTATCTTCTGTCCTTTTCTTAATAAAATAGAAACAAGGCACGGGACTTAAATTTAGTTTAGTTGGTGAACAAGGGAATTGAATAAACTTACCTACTGATTACACAATAAGTCTCGAAAAAATACTCTTTAAATTCTCTTTTAAAGCTTATCAGCAACATCAAAAACAAACGGGCATTGCCTCCAAAACATAAGGATTCACCTCCAAGTCACCGACTTGTTGAGCTAGTGGCTTGTTCCAGTCACTTGCCGAGCCAGTGACAAGTACCCGCAACTTGCAATACCTATATTGCATTATTACAACACTCAAAGAGACACCAGCCCACCATGAAATATTTATAAATAGAAGGGCGGAGTTGTCCGTTTTTTTTACGTGGTTGTGTGTTCGGATACACCAACGATGAAAAATGTTTTGAGGACAGTTTTGAGTATGATAATTATTGTCAATAGCTGAAGAGTAGAGGAACACTAAAGAAACGATGGATGTAATGTGTGAATGAAGGGGGAGGGGGGCTAAGGAGATGACGGCTTATAGAGAAATATGGAAGGGGAAAAAGACATTGCCCGACCACAAATAAATAGATTGGTGATGGCGTTCTGTCGCCTGTCTTTGGAAGGAAAGGTTTTCCAAAAATCGTATACCTACGGATCAAATACTTGTAAATATGCTTCAGTGAATAGGCTCACAATAATCCAGTGCGCTAAAGCGCTGTACGTGTTTAAGCAGTAGGTAAGTGCGCAGTAAGCAGTGATGTAATTGTTGATGGTAAACCAACAATTATACCACTGCTTACCACCAGGCGGAATTGTCAGGCAATAGTTTATTATATTAAAAAAGCGTCGGGAGGCTTGCCCAGTAGTGGTACACACTACACACGTAATTGAATATTAGCAACATAAGTTATCAATAATACTATATTTAAATGAAATAAATGATTTGACTAATTTTAGGGACATTACCTACTACATAGACCTTCGTATGTACAGACGACAGCACATCAAGCTGCTACAATTTGTCAAATTTCTTTGTTACATTTTCTACTTTATCGCTAAAGCATTAAGGCTCAAGGTTGATTGGGAATATTTGACAGTTTCGAGTAGCTTGACCTGCTGTCGTCCGTACATAATAAAAATAATCGTCAATCGTGAAATGATGGCAATAAAATAATAAATACAATACAATCCGTCGTAATCTTGTATTACATCCGCCATTATGATTTCCTGAAGTGCCGTTACTAAATTGTTACGACTAGTTACGAGTACAATAAAATAATTCCTTGCTTCCTTGTCTATACGACGTGTTTTTTTTATATCACATAGCTCTATGGTTATTGCATATTTTAGTATTATGTATGTAAGTATACTTATGTAATTATTTTTAAAATGTACACGGTGGTTAAAACACCAGCCTATCAAGTATGAGTGCGCGGGTTCAATTCTAGGTCAGGCAAGTACCAATGTAACTTTTCTAAAGTTATATGTACTTTCTAAGTATTTCTTGGATACCAATGACTGAAGGTTAAGGAAAACATCTTGAGGAAACCTGTACTTTAAGTCTGAAATCGCCAACCCGCATTGAGCGAGCGTGGTGATTACGCTCAATCCTTCTCTGTATGAGAGGAGACCTGTGCCCAGCAGTGGGACGATAAAAAGGTTGATGATGATGATGTAATTATTTTTGGTTTACATGTCTATTTAATATTATGACTTTTAGACTTAACGCTTCCATATTTTTTCTCCTTTTTGTCTTTACACACTACTTATTCTCTACATTTCTGTTTTACTTCTCCTTTCGCAGGTCTCGCACCTTTGTACGTAGTCAGATCTTTTTTTTTTTTGATAATTATAAACTAGCGCTTGACCGCAATCCCGCCTGATGGTAAGCAGTGATGCAATCGTTGATGGTAAAGCGCGCTAGTTTATTAAGCCCATTCACTCATCCCATACATTCATCTTAATTTTGTTATATCCTTTTTGTATTTTTTGTGTGTACATATAAATAATAAAATAAATAAATAAATAGCTCTAGTGTGTAAGTATCTAAGTTTCATAATATCATTTCAAATCACTGCACCAACCACATTTCAAACACAATCACGAAAAATAAATGCATTTGTTTTCCGAATGGGGTGTCCATTCGGAAAAAGATTGGCGGTAGCGATTCCGTCACCAAACGTCCTGTCTACGATAAGTTGATTTTACTTAGATCAACTTTCTAAATCTACTTCATGACAAGACGAACTCATTTCTTCTCTCAAACTCAAAGCATTTATTTCAAGCTATCAGCGCCCCACGAATTTACCGGCGTAAGATTCAATCCCGTGAAACTTTTGAAAAAAAAAGTATCTACATGCCTTTTTAATTGGCACTTTCTTGGTATAATTCACGAGGGGAATGGTGCTGATAGCCGAAATACAGGCTATGTCTAGTTCGGCTACAGACGCTAAACTCAATATTTAAATTGAAATTGTTGCTTCATGTTATGTATACTAGTACTAAGTTTTTGGAAATAAATTATTATTATTTATTATTAAAGCATCTGTGTGCCAAATTTCTTTAAATCTGTACAAAAAAACATTTTGGACAAACGTACATTTATTTTATATACATAATTTATTTTTGATGGCATAGCACAGCATGGATCATGCGCGACCTACATTTAGTATTTCCTCATTTTATGTAAACTGTGTATGATCAGTGAATTAAAGACATTTGCTAGTAAAGGTCGTTTTCTCTTGATAATATCTACCACCTCCTACTAGCTGACATCATTTCATCTCAACATTGACATTCCGTGTATCGTGGTCACACAACCCGTACATAATCATATCAGTAGTTTTTGCGTAAAAGCGTAACAAATATAATGCACATCCATCCGTCCATCCGTACTAGTGTTGCAAAAAAACGTTTTTTTTTGTAATGTGAAAAAAACCTTGAAAAAAAAAACCTGAAAAAAAATTTTTTTTTTTCTGGACCATGTTTTTTTCAAGAGCATGGAATCTGAAACTGTTATGGCATTCACCGTTAAATACTTAATACTTAAAAGTACATAATAGAGTATTAGGTTTATTCTTGAACCTGTGGTACTTTTCTGATACAATAGTAGGTACCTACCAAGGTTTCATAAAAATATTGGCAACATTCATTGATATACAACAACAATTGAAAAAAATATTGAGTTGGATTTGTGATTTATAGTTGGAAGTAGTGAATTATGAATATACAATATGTAAAGAAAACCCTGTCCGATCCGTGAAGGTATTGTTAGGTATCGATAACTGATTCTAATAATGCCTACAAAGCTGGGCTAAACTTAAAAAAAAATCCCCCAAAAAAAATAAATATTATTTCGAAAAAGCGAGGTAACTTAATGCATGTGCGGTAGACAACCCGATAGCCCCGCCCCCCTTCACCCGCGCATGTATGCGCGGGTGAAGGGGGGCGGGGCATGCGGCACGTGGTCGCATCGCTATTCGCTCCGTCACAAATGGTGTTGTCAGTTTTTTAAAAATGACCAAATTTCGGGGAAATTGGAATTAATACCCGGGAAAAAAAGATTATTTCAAAATTCATTATTATTGTTACTGTGATGATTATGTAAAATTTTATATTATATTTGGTCAAGTGTTTACCTAACCTTTATTATCCTTATGGGTCGGACAGGGTTTTCTTTACATATTGTATAATATGTATGTTGATTTATTATACAAATTACAAATTTAATTTATAATTGAACTAAAACATAGGCTAGAAAAAAAACCAAATTTAGAAAAAAAACAACGACGCAAAGTTTTTTTTCAAGTTTTTTTTTCAAGAAAGTGAAAAAAAAAGAAATCGTTTTTTTTTGCATTTTACATCATTAATCCGTACATACTCACACTGAACTTTTGAATACTCAAGTGGTCGGGCAGTCAGAAAGATAAAGCTATACTCTGTTTTTTAATCTCGTAGACTAAATTGACACATGCAAATGTCAAATTTACATTATTAATTTTGTATTATTACGTTTTTAATAAGTACCTACACATTATTTCAGGATAACTTATTGTAAAAAAACGATACTTGATTCTATGAACGCTAAGTTTCGGCACTATTTAAGAATTGCAATAAACTGCCAACACTCGTAATGTCAATTTAGTCTACGAGATTAAAAAACAGAGTATAGTTGCCCAATAAAAGCGCAGTCGCAAGAAACTCCATGGACACTCATGAAATCAACCTCATACATAATTGCAATAATAACAATATAGATAAGGCGATTACACACACAAATCAGCCGTCCTACATACAGATTGGTAGCACCAACCTTCCATACGTGGTCCCGCTATTGGGCACAACGCCTTATAAGCAGCTGGACATACGAGGAAAATGTGCACAGATGACATACATGCAAAAAAACACGTTCGTTGTAGTCTATGGTGCGATTTAAAAAAACTGGTAGTGGCTCTTCGAAAAGTGCGAGAAAGTGGTTAAATGGTGCTCTGAGTCATCATTTAACCGATTAAGGGATTTGTTTTTTGTCAGCCCATTGAAAACAACGATTTTTTACAGAGCGCGTACGCGGCCGTAAAGATGAATATGAATGTATGCGTACGTAATCCATACAAAATCGTTGTTTTCCGTCACTCATCATCATCGTCTCATCGTTAATCCCAGTCGCTTCCGCAGCTTTTTCAGCTTTTGGAGTCTGGGGTCCGCTTTACCAGTGTAACTGCTAATTTTGGCTAAACTTTGACATTTTCCGTGAAGCGACTGCCGTCTGACCTCCACAACCAGAAAGCGATATCGAAGCATTACAGTTAGACCAATTGTTAGACTTTTGAGGACTCCAACAACCCGTAACGACTGCCACTAAATGTTCGTATGGCAACCGGGACCAACAGCTTAACGTGCTTTCAGAGGCACGACCAGACCAGTGCAAATATTCATATTCATGCGTTCATGCATACAAATATTTGCACTGTGCGGGGATCGAACCCGCGCCTCCTAGGGCAACGGTCGCGTCCACTACCGCTACGCCACGGAGGGTGTCAAGTGTTGTTTTCCGTCACTGTTACTCTCATATTGTAAATATTCTAAGGTGTCTTCTATCCTTTTCTTAATGAAATGCAAAGATGCATTGAACATAAAATTAGTTTGTGGACAATATAATTGACATCATTAATTTGGTTATTACAGAAGTCTACAAACGTTTTCTTATAATTGAAATATTCGGTTCTGTTATGCAGTGGACTTTCTATATTAATATGCCTTCCGTCTATGAAACCGAGACAGTGTGGTCTTCTATACCCTCCTTCTATATTCATCCAAGCATCAGCCGTTGATGGCATCTGAAAACAATCAAAATGAAGTAAATAAAATTAATGTATTTATTTCAGAGAGCGCTGTCAGAAGAAAATGTAACTACAGCTATAGAAAATGAAACTGAAGCTATAGAGGACGAAGAAGTTGTTGAAAATAATGATTTAGAGCAGCCTGTCCTTACACCAAAACAAGTGCGCCATCGTCCAGCTACTGACACAAAAGAATTGGACAGTTGACCAATATTTTAAGCAAAAGAAAGAGGGAATATCCACCACCATCACCACCAAAAGAAGACGACGACTACGAACATTATGGAAAATTACTAGCGAAAAAACTGCGTGAACTTTCTCCGGACGAGAGGAAACTATTCATGTATGTTATAGACACATTGTTTATAAATAGAATTAAAAGAGACTCCTAAAGCGACAGACCCCATCTTCATCTCCCCACTCAGCCCCTTATATGTCATATTCTGTGCCATTACCAAAAACTTCACCAATTTCAATGCGACCAATATCTTCCCAAACATCATATTCTGAACTTCTGCCAAATAATTCACCATCGACTCCAGACCGACCGTCATCTTCCGAAACCTCATCTGACCAACTTTAGTTTTAGGTTTAAACCAGTTATCAACCGCCCAAACGTCACAGTATGTACCATTGCTTATCAATTCACCCAACCATTCAATTCTCAAAATCACATTTATTTAAACCAATCGGGTACGTCAAATTCTACCCGTACCTCCTGTCCTTAGTACGGACGACAGCAAGTCAAGCTTTCTCGAAATTGTCAAATATTTTTAATCAACCTTGAGCCTGTTGAAAGATAAATAAATCTAACAGATTGTAGTAGCTTGATGTGCTGTCGTGTGTACATTCAATTTGTTACTGCTTTTTGAGAAACTTTGACCATAGACAGACTTCTATAGAACAACTCTCTATTAAATTAACCATAAACAATAAATCTATTGTTTGTTTATACTAGTTATTTTTTTTTTCTCTTTAAGGCAAGCCCCTCCAAGTCTTCTCCATTATGTGGGCGTTACCGCGAACTATGATGATTTGGCACCCGGCGGTATATAAACAAATATTATATATTAATAAGGAGATACCGGAACCTGTTTGTAATTATAGACATTACTCGTTGACTTGAACATATACAACCTTATTTTTGTTTGAGCGAAACCCGAAACATGTGTCCAATATTTTTAAGTAAAGAATCAATGTACAAAATCTCAAAAAGATATCATGAAAAACCACAAAGTTAAGAGCTTGTTATTTTACCTGGTTGTCCCAACAAAAATATGGTCAACGCACCGCTCGCCCGCCCGCGTCTGAAGCATCATCATCATCTCAGCGTTAATCCCAGTCGCATCCGAAGCTTTTCAGCTTTGGAGTCTGGGGTCCCTTTTACCAGTCTAACTACTGTTTTGACTAAACTTCGTTATTTTCCGTGAAGCGACTGCCGTCTGACCTCCACAACCCGTAGGCTACATCGAAGCATTGCAGCTAGACCAATTGTTGGATTTTTGAGGGCTCTAACAACCCGTAACGACTGCCACTAGATGTTCGTATGGCAACCGGGACCAACGGCTTAACATGCTTCCCGAGGCACGACCAAACCAGTGTGGGCGCAGTCTCACAGCTCACTGTGCTCCTATTATAGTACTATGATCAACCGTCAGCTGTGTACACTCGGTAACCACACTGCAACAATTTCTAAATGTATTTGGGAAAAAATATAACATGGTGTAAAAATGATTGGAATCGATTCAGTTGCTGAACCTGAATATAGTTTGTTCAGAATAAAACAGAATATATTCAGTTTTCGTATACCTAAAGTAAAAATGACGGTGTTTAATGTTACTAAACAAGACAGCTATGCTGCTGGTAGGGTTGCCAGACCGCCGGGAAATCCGGGATTGTCCCGGAATCTTGCCTCTTGTCCCGGAATGAGCTGTAATTGTCCCGGATTTTAAAAAGTTATTAATTTTGTAAGAGTTGTTAGATTTTACGAGTGTCCGGATTTCGAATGACCTTTTTTTTTTTTAGACGTTATTTTTCCGACTGTCCCGGATTTCATTTCGAATGAGCTTTTTTTTTTCCGAGTGTCTCTGTCGACGACTGTCCCGGATTTGGTAACTTCCTATCTGGCAACCCTAGCTGCTGGGGAGTTTGTTCCGCCACTTCTTCTTACCAGCGAAAGCACTAGGAAGTGGAGAAGGACGCGGTTTTTGAGTCACTACCTTATGTAATTTTGACGATCGAAAAGTGATAATTCACAGCAATTGAACAACTAATTGGCACAAATCAAGAGGGCTGTTATTGAGAAATTTCAGTTCTTGCGCTCACTAGTAGAGCTAGACCTTGCTACCGCCAGACTAGCGAGGCAGCCAGGGAATAAAAAGAAGAAATTTGAGACAGTTGTTTTGTAAACTGGTGAAGAGAGACAAAATGGTTGGCCATGCCGAAGATAGTACGGACGGCAGCAGGTCAAGCTACCCGAAACTGTCAAAAATTCCCAATCAACCTTGAGCCTTGATGCTGAAAAAATGTGTCTAAATATATATTTTTTTTAAATTTCAGGTAGCTTGACTTGCTGTCTTATGTACCTACGTTATTTATTTTAGGCATTTAATAAACCAAGTATAATTTATGGGTGACGTAAAACAACAAGTGTTTGGACTTAACAAAAGAGGCAATATTCTGGTTATTCTAAGAACGTCCACCGTCTGATCTCAATCTGTTAAAAATAACTCTTAACTTTTTACAAGTCTTTGATTGTCGCTGGGACATCATTGCGACTAGATGTTGATATTTTTAATTATAGGAATTGCTTCTGACTTCCGTATTTTTAACTGTCAATCTCTAATAAACAGGAATATATCGAAAAATAAACGATTTAAGTCCATTAGGTATCCTTAAATCTTTGACATTTAGGGCTTGCATTGCAAACCATGAAGTTTTTCAAAGATTCATCAAAACATCACGGAACTACTCAGTGATCAGTTTAATTTGACATTAAGTATTTAATATTTTTTATAATCCATCAGCTGAGCCTTTTTTCGACGAATATTGATAAAAGAATTACGACTATCTATCAATACTTACTTGGCATCATTTTTACATTACGTCAGATTTCTGTCCATAACAAGACTGAAGGCCACTCTATACATTATGTAAGTACCTATTTATTTTTAATTTCATGCCTCAGAAAAATATTCTTGTCATAAACAGCATATTGACCGTATAAATACATTTATGCTAAATGTAATAATATTATCTGTGGTAAAAGACGCCATGTTTCCTATGCCTATGACTCATTTTCGCGCCAAATGTGTGAAGCAAATATAAAATAATGATTTTTTTTTTTTATTGTTTTGGGTAAGAAGGCGAGCTGTGTGCAATGTTTGGACATTATGAGCGATATTTGAAAATTACTCAATTAATACTGTAAATTTTCAGCTATTCTGTGGTTTAGCTGCCAGAATCACGTCATCTCTTCTTGTAATTTGTTAACATGACTCAGATTTGGTGTTATAAATGTAGGTTTTGGAAGGATTGTTAAGATGTACCAGGTACCTAAATTTTCTACATATAACATGTCGGGCATCGGTCCTACGGGCAATGTGTCCAGCCCACTGCCACTTTAGTGTTGCAATTCTTCGGGCTATGTCGGTTACTCTCGTTCTTCAGCGGATCTCCTCATTCCTGATTCGATCGCGCAGTGAAATCCCAAACATAGCCCTCTCCAACGGGTTCTCGAGTGGCGACCACGCACCGGAAGACGTAGCGTGGGTAGGCCCCCGACAAGGTGGACCGACGACCTGGTGAAGGTCGCGGGAAACCGGGAAACTGGATGCGGGAGGCGCAGGACCGGTCGTCGTGGAGAACCTTGGGGGAGGCCTATGTCCAGCAGTGGACGTCTTTCGGCTGAAATGATGATAATGATGATATAACATGTATTCCTAGTCCTATATGAAACTATCAAAGACCAAACCCTTAGATATTCTAAGACCAAACATATACATACCTACGGTCCATTTTTTTAAACCAAATTATTTAAAAAAACGGACCGTATGTTTGGTCTAATAGTAGTAGTTTTAATAGTGGTAGTTTGGAAGTAATGACAAATTCGATTTTTTTTTACAAAATCTCGTGTTATTCGTCTAACTTCATAACTACATTTTTTTTTATGGATTGGTGGTAGTCGTAAACTAAGAATTATTCACTCAGCCTAGTAATTTGAATAAATGAATAGACAATGAGCATGTCTCATTTAACTTGTTTTTGTCAACATAACTATGGTTTAACAAACACAGATATTTAGTAGGTACCTAAGGCGTTTGCCGAGATTTCCATGACGTAACCGGCCATAAAATAATTATTTTCAGCCTAGTATTATGACTATTTTCGATTGATTTGCAAAGCATTATCTAAACGAATATATATTTTAAAAAAATATTGTTTGTTCAGGTCATAACGGCATAATGGAATAATGAATGACCTGACCATCAATTCTGAAAAATGTTACCGTGACAACAACGCAAGCCCGCGCACATAATATGTATCAAAAGGAAATCTACCTATATTCAAATTGTTGTTGGGGAGTTTTGGCGGCAAAGTCAAGCTGAGTGTCACGCTCGTTTTTCATTGGACTTTCAAAATTATTTATATTGTTGTTTACTAAATAAAAGTGCGTGATTTATGTAGTAAAAAGTGCATTTAGTAAATATATACTTCATAAAGAATAGTGAAATATCGAAGCATAGTGGCCTCATCATGACTTTGTCACAAACCTCCCTCGTAAGACGGGTCACACGGCCGTCTTTTTCGACATGAATAATTCATAATTACTTGACTTTGGCTAAATGCTCAAACAGTGCGAAGCCGAAAAAAAAAAGAAAAGAAAAAAAAAGTTGTTTATTCCACACTGTTTCCCCTGCATTTCCTTTAATTTGACGCAAGATGTTACTTCAGCGTGAACTGTGTACGCCTGGCAAGTCGCCTTAGGTCTTGGCGTTCCCGTTTAGTGCTAAAATGGCGCATGTAGATCAATACCGCGTCTTGTTTGACCTAATTTAGGATTATTTACTTGAGATAATTATTTTTGCTTAGTAATATATGCAGTTAAAGTTGTGTTCTGCGTGATAACTTTCCATAGCAGCTTTCGGCTTTCATTTTGAAGTACTTAATATTAAATGATTTATTTTCTCTAAGTAGGTTTTGGAAACCCTTTTTACCAGTCAATCATACTTTTTAAAACTAGATTTCCTTTATTTCAAAACATGGTTTTTATATTGGTGGTTTAAACCACCTCCGTGGAAGAATTTTGACTCCCGCGGCCCCACGCGCGCTCGTCCCAGAAGAGACACCGGGGTGGTTTTCAGTCAGCAGAAGCCTGACAGACCCCGTCGCCCACCCCAGGGCGGCGGACATGCATGAGCATTTTCCACCCCGGAACAAAAAAAAAGGTTTAAACTACCTAAATGGTTATTCGATTATGCATCTAACGAATACAGAAATTCAGTTCTTTATATAAAAACTAGCTTTCCGCCCGCGGCTTCGCCCGCGTGGAGTTCGGTTATATCAATTCAATTCAATTCAATGTATTTATTTGCTTACTAAGTGTACATTAGTGCAATAGTGCACTAGTGCACTAATGCACGTGCACCGTGCACGTGTGCATTAGTGTGTGTTATATCGCGCTTTTTAGATTTCCCTCGGGAATTTCAAATTTTTCCGGGATAAAAGGTAGCTTAAGTTCTTTCTCAGGGTCTAAAGATTGTTTATGCCAAATTTCATCTAAATCGGTTGAGAGGTTTAGGCGGGAAAGCGTATCGGACAGACAGACAGACAACGTTACTTTCGCATTTATAATATTAGTATGGATGACAGCTTAGTTCAGTACTAAGTTGCCTCTTATAAATTAAGAACTTTGACTTAGCTTTAATAAAGTTCGAAATATAAATACTGACTCAAAGGTTAAGTCTGGAACTAAAGTCAGATTTCGTTTTCTAATAAGAGCGGATAACTTTGGCTGGCCGTTCATGAACATCAGTTGCGTTATTTACTTTATTGAACAGACACATTTATCAAAGACTAGCGGCCGCCAGCGACTTCGTTAGCGTAGAGTTAGTTATGCTTCGCTCCTATTAGTCGCACCGTGATGTTATACAGCCTAAAGCCTTCCTGGATTAATGGAATATCTAACGCAAAAATAATTTTTCAAATCGGACCAGTTCCTGAGATTAGCGCGTAAACAAACAAACATACAAAGAAACTCTTCAGCTTTGTATATTATAGTATATATTACAGCTTAGTTCGATACTAAGTTGCCACTTTTAAATTAAGAACTTTGAGTTAAATTTAATAAAGTTCGAAATATAAATACTGACTCAAAGTTAAGTCTGGAACTAAAGTTACATTTCGTTTTGTAATAAGGGGGGATAACTTTGACAGTTCATCAACATAAATTGCGTTATCTACTCTATTGAACAGACACATTTATCAAACATTTGACGGAATGGATACTATTATAACTATTACATAAAACCGACTAGCTGTCAAAACACACCCAGGTCATCACCCCCACCTTATTGCAGGCTACAATCCAAAACAGACATGCGCAAAACGCACTACACATATCCATAGACAATAATAAATCTATTCTTGTAGCGAGTTCCGCGCTGCAACAGAATCAATACTTTCCATCTGGATGAACTTTGGCGCAGCGCAGCACGGGACGATGACCTGAAAAGTTTCTGAAACTGGCATTTCTGGTGAAAAATGAGACTTGTAATTGATTTTGCAAGATTAAAACTCGTTTGTTGTTTATGCATGTATCTCGTACTACTACTTGCTTGTGCGTCCTACCCGTCATGACTTACGGAGCCGAGACGTGGACACTAACGGTCAAACTAGTCCATAAGTTTAAAGCCGCTTAGCGAGCTATGGAGCGGGCTATGTTGGGAGTCTCTCTGAAGGACGCACCAGAAATGAGATGATCCGACAGAGGACCAAAGTCACCGACATAGCTGAGAGGATTAGCAAGCTGAAGTGGCAATGGGCTGGTCACATATGCCTCAGGGCCGACAACCGTTGGGGTAAACGAGTCCTCGAGTGGAGACCGCGTCTCGGCAAACGTCGCGTAGGACGCCCTTGGGCGAGATGGAGCGACGACATCAAAAAGGTGGCTGGCGGAGAACTGCTCAGGATCGACCTTGTTGGCGTGCCATGGAGGAGGCCTATGTCCAGCAGTGGACGAGTAGAGGCTGATGATGATGATGATGAAAACTGGCTCTTCTACTGGAATTTCACCAGTTCTGCGCCCTTCATGAGACACAGGAAGACATTAAATCCTTGTCAAGTTCTGCAGGATCTGACTAAGATTTGATCTTTGCAAGACTCTGTCCTCTAAATTTGAACCTTTCTCAGAGTAATAACGCAGGAAACACTGACCTCGTCTAGATTTTTAGGGTTCCGTTGCCAAATGGCAAAAAACTTAACCCTTTTAGATTCGTCATGTCTGTCTGTCCGTCTGTCCGTCTGTCAGTCTGACCGTCCGTATATCACAGCCATTTTTTTCCGAAACTATAAGAGCTATACTGTTGAATCTTGTTATGTAGATGTATTCTGTGAAGCGCATTAAGATTTTGATGCAAAAATAATAATAAATATTGGGGGCTCCCCATACTTAGAACTGAAACTCAATTGTTATTTTTCATCAAACACGTGTTTCTAATTTTTTTTTTCTATACCGAATAGTTTGCGTGACAGACGCTTCCAAAGTGGAAAAAAGTTGCCTCCCCCCCTGCCTCTAACTTCTAAAATAAGAAAATGAAAAATCTAAAAAAGATATATGATGTACTTACATTAAAAGTACAAACGAAAATTGTTTTGAACGAGATCTAATCGTAAACCGCTTATTACCGCGTAATCTTTCATACAAATAACTTAAATTCTTTAATTTCATAAATCAATGGTACGGAACCCTTTGTGCGTGTGTCCGACACGCACTTGGCCGGTTTTTTTTAAACAACATGTCGTGTAAAAATGATTTCGACATTCAATTAACAGAGTGAATAATTAAATTTAATTTTACTGCAATATATGGCGCTATATTTATCGTACTAAAATTTTCCTGTTACAGCTTCAAATAAAACAGAACTAATCCAACACAGCTGCAATTATTGTTTATGAATGATGATCCAAATAAGTTATTTTCAAGTATTTGTGTAACCACAACTTCACGATACTGACGGATTTCTGTGAAACTCACCAGATGACGGATGAGCTAGCTATGACTGTGAATTATGCCAAATACGACCTTGGCATAATTCATCTTAGCTAGAACTTGCTAACATTCTGTTGTAAATACAGGGTTTTCCTTCTACGGCTGTTGTAGAATGTTTGAACCTACCGAAGACCTATGTATAAGCCCCGCACGATGATATTGCGATTGGCGGCCATCTTGGTGACGTAGTCGAACTCGCACCGTCGGTACCGTTCGCAAGTTCAGTCCGCGCTTACCCACTTACGCACATCGAATATTTTTGTTAGCTTTTTGTTTTTGTTATCCTGTTTTATTGTTGTTCTTGGGTTTTGTTGTTTAGTTTTGTTAACTGCTACTCGTTAAAATGAGTAAGAAATTAATTAATAGTCGTGCTCGTGAAATTATAATTAAAGTGGACAATTATTTTGTTAAAGAGAAAGAGGATTGTAAGTTAGTTCTTGAAAGTATAAACCGTGCTTTAAAAAGTGCTTCGGACATTTTAATACCGAAGCAACTGCTTGCAGTTATTAAAAATATTTTGCAAAATTCTATCAAAGTCACGGAGTGTGTGGCATGTGCCACAGGCGTTGCAAAAAATACTGTGACGAAATTGAGACGAGAGCATGAGTCAGCTACAGCCAGTGGCAGCAAAATGAGAACTCCTACTAAAGGAAAAAGACAAAAGAAGAAATATTTCGACGGGTTTTCCTTAACAGCTTTAAGAAATATTATAGATTCAATGTGTACGGTGAGGAGAGAAATACCCACAATGCGCAAACTCTTGGCGGCTTCAAAAGTAGACCTTAATACTGGTAGTGAAACTACATTAAGAAAAATAATTAAATGTGATTTAGGCTACCAATTTAAACGATGCTACAAAAAAGACTGGCCCTAATTCAAAGACCCCAAATTCAAGCGTGGAGGGCTAAATATTTACGACGTATGAAAGAAAATGACTCGCTTGGTAATAACAAAAGACCCGTTATTTATCTCGACGAAACGTGGATACATGCACACTAAACGGTAGAAAAATGTTGGCAAACAGCAACCGATGGAGTGAGCCGGAACGACAGCCCCGGCCGCCGATGGATAATAGTTCACACGGGAAGTTAAAGCGGTTTTGTTGACAATGCCCTTTTAATGTTTAAAGCAGACACCAAAACGGGGGATTACTATGATCAAATGAATGCTGAGTATTTCACCAAGTGGCTTACAGACAAAATAGTACCCAACATACCACGCAACTCAAAAATTGTGATGGACAACGCCCCTTATCACAGTAGGGATGAGAATAGGCCACCAAGTATGAACAATAAAAAACAATTGATTGTTGAGACTTTCCCAACGACAGTACAAAACCTGAACTGTATTTATTAATTAAACGGCACAGACCGCCGAAAAATTATAAAATTGACAATTTATTAGCTGGCAATGGCCATGAAGTCGTTAGATTACCACCTTACAACTGCGACCTCAACCCCATTGAGTACATCTGGAATCTGGTAAAGATGAGGGTGTCAGAAAAGAATATGGAGCAGTTGGAAAGTCGCATTGAAGCTCTGACGTTGGAGTCGTTGGCGTCAATAACTCCAGATGACTGGCGAAAGGAAGTCAATCATGTTAAACGGCTTGAAGAGGAATACCTATTGGAATAAAGATCGAATAATTGACGAGTTATTTGTCATAAATACGGCGACGACAGTGAATCGGAAACGACAGACACAGAAAGCAGTTATGATTCGGAAGACTATATACATTTTTTTACATATTATCCTGGTTTTATTTATAAGCTGATAGATGTAGGTAGTAATTAAAACATGACTACTACACAGTGGACTCTGGTTCAATTCCCGCTCGCAAATTAACAGAAATGTGGTTAGAAAAACATAGTATACATGTAAGAAAGATATACGAATAGGTAAGTATATTTTTCTTACGTCTACAAAAATTATTTCCTTGAAATTTTTAATAATGAAAGTTTATTTGTCAGAATATGGGTGAGTAAGTATACCGAAGAAAGAATGTTAAATGCAAAATTAATATTAATTTTATTATACATACACTCTTTATAAAGAGTGTAATAAAATTATAAAATACAAATAAACCCTTAACCCTCATATTAATTTATACATACACTCTTTATAAAGAGTGTAATAAAATTATAAAATACAAATAAACCCTTAACCCTAATATTAATTTTGCATTTAACATTCTTTTGCTAGCTGTCCTTTTGTGTGACAGATGACGTCACAACGCTGTTATTGTGACAAGGTTCCATCGCAATATCATCGTGCGGGGCTAGTATGATTTAATAAATGCGAAGTTAACACCCACCAGACAAAGTCTTGCCGCCAAGCGATTCGTCGTGTTCCGGCATGCTGTCTGGTGAAGCCGTACGGAGGACAGGTCTGAGCAGTTGTGTTGCGTTTTGTGGCGGGTACGATGGGAGTTTGGTCGTGGAGAGTCTCCAGATCAATCTCCCTCTAGCGCAGCATCGTTTGGTCGTGTTAGTCTTGGGTTTAACATTGCATCACCTCGCTCAACTGCCGTCATCCTTTCTATTCCTAAGTTTTTTAAGTGAATAGGCTTAATAAACTAGTGCGCTTTGCCATCAACCATTGCATCACTGCTTACCATCAGGCGGGATTGCAGTCAAGCACTAGTTTATAATTATTTTAAAAAGAAGAACCTTTAAATAGACTCCATTTTTATAGTAAACATATTACATGTTTTCCTGATATTTAGTAGCGCTTAGCATGTCTACCATAGAATAAAGTTATTCTATGTATCTACTATACAAGTCGTGGTGGCCTAGATGTTAAAACACCAGCCTCTCCAGTATGAGTGCGCGGGTTCGATAACAGGTCAGGCAAGTACCAATGTAACTTTTCTAAGTTATATGTACTTTCTAAGTATATCTTGGCCACCAATAACTGATTAAAAGGTGAAGGAAAACATCTTAAGGAAACCTGGACTTTAAGTCTGAAATCACCAACCCGTATTGAGCAAGCGTGGTGATTAAGCTCAATCGTTCTCTGTATGATAGGAGACCTGTGCCCAGCAGTGGGACAATAAAAAGGCTGAAGATGATGATGACACTTTAGCAAAAGTCCTTTCTCTGGTATTGTTCTTCGAATCGTTGAGGTCCTTAAGTTTTGAGTTAAGCTGAATGATTTCTGACAAAAGCGTACTGACTGGATCAGGCCGCTTGACCTGTGTGGTTCAATCTTCAAAAGACCATCTCATACGTCGATTCTATATGGTCTTCATATAAGCTGTAACTAGTAGTAAACTTCTCTTTTTCTTTTTCTCTCGGTGTAGAAAATCCTCATTGATGTCCACCGCCCTGGGGTGGGCGACGGGGTCTGTCAGGCTTACTGACTGATAACCACTCCGGTGTTACATCACACACCTACACCGGAGGTTGCGAGAACGAACACTGTTTCCGCAACCCCTGATTGGTGCTGGCCCGCCACTGTGAGCATCCTCGAGTCAGGGGAGAGGGAGTGAGGTGTTTGACTCCCGCCGTGAGGTCTAAAAGTGGTGTGCGTGAAACCTCACCGAACCGCACCTCTGGTCCTGATGTTTGTTTGAGGGGCACAGACATCCCCGAGTCTGTCGCCCCTGGAGCCAAGCAAACTTGTAATTTTTTTTTATTCCGTTGTGGAAAATCCTCAATAGATGTCCGCCGCCCTGGGGTAGGCGACGGGGTCTGTCAGACTCCTACTGACTAAAAACCATCCCGGTGTCTCTCCGGTCACATGCGCACGGAGCCGCGGGAGTCCGTGATTCTACCGCGGCCCCATACTGTCATGCCGGCCCGGTCTGTCCGGGCCTCGCCTCCTACACGGGGTAGTCAGGTGTTACTCTACCCCGTGCATCGCCTTAGAGGCGCGCTCTGACACTCGCGCGCGCCTCAATTAAACTTGTAATACGGCTAATACCTTGGAGTTACCTGTCAATATTTTTTTATGAATTATAAACTAGCGCTTTAACGCAATCCCGCCTGATGGTAAGTAGTGATGCAATCGTTGATGGTAAAGCGCACTAGTTTATTAAGAGCCTATTCACTCTAGCCTTAAGACACTCAAATTGTAGTCCGATGGAAACACTGCCGCTGGCAAATTGTTCCAGTCCCTCGATGTATGCGGTATAAAAGAAGAGGTGAAACGCTTCATTCGGATCGTAGTGGTGTTAACAACGTAAGTGTGAAAACTCGCACGACGGGTCGTCCGATGGTGAAACGGAGATGGGGGAATCATGCAATTCCCTCGCACACTCCCCAAAATGCATCCTATAGAACACCGAAAGGCTGGCTACTCTACGTCTGTGCCTCACTCCACGCTGATTTCACCTAGGTTATAACGCTGGTTACAGAATGGGTATAACAGATATACGATTACTTACAAATAATTATTTCAACAGAATGATTTATATTGTGTTTGGGATTAGTGATTGTGATGTTTTCCTGATTAGCACGAATCGTATTAGTATCACAAATTAGTTATTGATTAAAATTGAAGTAAATAAAAGTGCAGTAAACCTAAGAATTATTTATTTATTAGGCGGACTTAATGCCTTAGGCATTCTCTACTGGTCAGCCGAGAGTGGTGAGAGAGAGAAGAAATAGATGGCAGGTTTGTTCGGTTGAATAGAACAATGAAACAAAAAAGACTTGCATCTAGTTACATCTTCTTCTTCTTCTTCAGCCTATAGAGGTCCACTGCTGGACAAAGGCTTTCCCCAAGGCTTTCCACAATGACCGGTCTTGTGCTGCCCGTATCCATCGGCTTCCCGCGACCTTCGCCAGGTCATTGGTCCACCTACGCTGCGTCTTTAGGTACGTGGCTGCCACTCCAGAATCTTACTGCCCCAACGGCCATCGGTTCTACGAGCAATGTGCCCTGCCCACTGCCACTTAAGTTTAGCGACTCGAAGAGTTATGTCGGTGACTTTGGTTCGCCCTGAGCGGGAGAAGTTAATTGATGATCTCCCATTCAAAAAAAGGGAGAGAGGGGTTGAGATGACTCTACGCGTTTTATTTTAGAAAATAACTTTCCAAAGAAGAATGAACGAACTCAGATATATGAGAAAGACAGAGTAAGAGAAGATTGATGAAGAAGTGACTATAGAAAATAAAAGATAAGAATAAGATATTTGTAAGTCCCGAACAAGTATTAAAAATATCCTAAGAACTAAGCTTAACTACCAATAACAGTATGCTCAATTACGGATTAGAAACCTCCGGTAGATTGCAGAATTGCCAGTTCCTTTAATTTTACGGACTGTGACCTGGATATTATAAAAATTTGTACATCTACAAATCACCTTACCATCATCGAGCGACCCGTCGCGCATAACTACAGCGGTATCCACCCTTACGTTGTTGACATCACGTATATCGAAGAACTGGAACAATTGGTCTGCTGTAGATTACAATTTAGGTGTCTTATACACATAGAAATAAACTAGTGCATCTTATCATCAACAATGGCATCACTGCTTACCATCAGGCCGAATCAAGCACTAGCATATAACATTAAAACATACCGAAACAAATTGCTCTTAAAACTAGTCTTATTGTAAACCCGTACAATCTAAAACGCTTATTGGTTTCATTCACATCAACCTTATTACCTGCTGCACTTATTTGGTCACAACTAACTTTAACAACAATATGCGTAACATCAACGTGGGCAGCACACATTAAGATATCAAATACAAGTTATTATAGCTCATTTGATTCGTTGTTATCAATCTAAATACATCGTACATCTCTTACGCCCACTGGTAATTCTTCAAGGCATTATTAATCAACTTTTTTTCTTTGCTACCAACGTCTATAGTTCCCGTTATCTCATGCCTGGTATAATTTTGGTTGTTACTACTGGATTTGCGGTATCGTTGTGGTCAAGTAGATACTGTTTCTGTCTAGATGTATGCATATCTATAACTTTTATAGTTAACGTAACCAAGAAGTTAACGACCGATAGCGACGATAACTAATATCAATCACACATACTTTTAAAATATATAATATGTAAAGAAAACCCCGTCCGACCCACAAGGATAATAAAGGTTAGGTAAACACCTGACATCCTTCTCTGTAAGAGAGGAGACCTGCCCCCTAATCGGCAAATACATTTTTGTCAAATGATTGCGACTAGTTGGAATCAGTTGGGATCGTTCGGACAGGCCATTGGTCCGAACAGACCGGGCCAGCACGAGAGTGTGGGGCTGCGGAAGAATTTAGAGTCCCGCGGCCTCACGCGTTTGCTCGTGATAGAAGATACACCGGGGTGGTTTTAGTCAGTAAAAGTCTGACAGACCCCGTCGCCCAACGCAGGGCGGCGGACATCCTACGAGGATTTCCACCCCGAAAAAAAAAAAAGGCCATTGGTCCGTTCGGTACAAACAATCCCAACTAGTCGCAATCATTTGACAAAAATGTGTTCGCCAATTAGAGGGCTGTGCCCAGCAGCAGCAGTGGGACGATAAAAAGGTTGATGATGATGATGATGAAACACATGACCAAATAAAATATGAAATTCTACTTAATCATCATAGTAACAATACTAATGAATTTTAAAATACTTAATATTTTATTCCGCGAATAAATGCCAACTTCCCCATTTAAGTTACCATTATAAGTTATCTCCTTTTGCGAAACATTTTTTTATTTTGTAGGGGGATTTTTTTATTAGTTTAGCCCGGCGTTGTAGGCATTAGTAGAATCAGTAATCGATACCTAACAATACCTTCATGGATCGGACAGGGTTTTCTTTACATATTGTAAAGGTTTTGACACGAAGTGTCATTAAATAGAAATGCCTATTGTAACTCTGAAAAACCCAATAAACCATTAAAATAACAGAAAGTACTACCACTACTAAATATAAGCTTCTTATCTAGACCGGTCCCGCAAGGCTATATACTGGGGCCAATGCAATTATCAAACGATCCACGCAACTAACGACTTACTTACGTTTTTTTTTTCAATACTATGTATTTGATTAAGCCATTACATACACATATAATTACTAAACAGTTCACAAATGGAGGAAAAAGACTAAACCACAAAGTTCTCTAGCTTGACTCATGTTGCCTTGAGCCCGGTACTGGTGACATCGTAAGGACACAGATGTTTGTCATAAAACTGTTATTTATGTGTAAATTAAATGTTAATATAGGTAAGAAAACTCGGACATAGATACATAAACTCACGCTTTTGTCGCTTGTGAGTAAGCAGGAACGTTACCACGCTACGGGCCACGATCCTTTGACAAAAGTTTTTCTATTTCACCTGGACTGGGAATATATATTATTGGAGCCAATTCTCTTCTACACATGGCAGCTTCTAATGTTGTACAAAGCACAGGACCGTTCGTGTTTGAAGTACTGCAGCTGGACATTTGGGCTGGTGCTGCTAAGTGTCACCTGGCCACTTTGGATTCAGTGGAGAGGCGGGCGATGAGGCTGATTGGTGACCCTGATCTAACTCGAGATGGTCTCCAAAGCCTAGAGCACAGGCGTAGAGTAGCCAGCCTTTCGGTGTTCTATAGGATGCATTTTGGGGAGTGTGCGAGGAAATTGCATGATTTAATTCCACCATCGGACGACTCGTCGTACGGCAAGTTTTCACCCTTATGTTGTTTAACCTTTTGAACGCCCATCTATATAATACGCGATGAGTCCTCCTGCGCCACACTACAAATGTATAACGTATCTATAGTAAAACGTAGGGATGGGATTAGTGTCCTATCGACAAATAATATTATACATTTAAAATAATGTTTATTCACCAATTTACGAAGCTAAATAAAAACTGTAATCGTAATTTCATATTTTATTTTATTTCATAAAAAAAACAATATGAAAACCTGGATATATTCCCCATAATAAAGAAAAGAATTTTAAATTTATTAGACGTGTGTTCTACAAGGCACATCCCTATTTGTCTCCAAATGTAATCCTTTACTTCATATCAAGTAGTTGGCGCTCGAGGCACGTCAAAATCCTTTCTGTTCTAGGGATGTCTAGATTTCTATGGTATATATTTTATATTCACTGTGGTCGAGTTACACGTGCATAAACTCAACCGATTCCTGCATAATTTATTTCGTTTACTTACAACAAATACAATTAATAGAAGCTAAATACGTGGTTTACTACGATTTAAAAAATAAAATAAAATGGAGGGTAAATGTCTGTTTTACACAAGACCTTTTTTTTAATGTATGTATCGCTAAATACTCGCAATTATTTTTCTGGTTTGTAGAAACAAATAGAAAACTGACGAAAATTCCTGAAACGGAAGTTGACGACTTAACGGAATGTCAAAACGACGAACTATTTCAAAATTCTGATTCAGACTTGAACAACTCGCAATAATTCGTCATATTCAGTCACAATTTTTTTTATAAGGACACGTGCGCCAACTCAAGATGTAAACATTGCACTTCACTAAAATGCACAAAGTCACTATGACCTTGAAACCCGTCCGCTTATGACGTCACATATTTCCTTCTATACACGTCGGTGGCGTGTACGGACCGACAACTAACTATCTTTGTAGGGATGGGTTTTTCAAACGGGGTTTCACTATCGACAATGATTAGAAAACCTATTAATTCTTGATTAAGGTGAATAAAACCTAGTTTAAAGTGTACAATATTTATAAAATATTATATATTTACGTCATTTTCTTGCAATAATAGTATTTATGATCATTTCGACGAGATGAAATATAGCGAGGTCTTCGTCGTGTCCCATCACTGGCTTACTTGATATCCAGTAATTGGCGCTGGGGGCATTAAAATATTTTCTGGCGTTTTTGTTTCTATTGAAAATTAAACAAATAAGAACTTATTATGCGTGAAAAAGTTAAAAATATGGTTGATAACAGGGCAAATTTCCATAAAAACAAAATAAAAGGTCTTGTAAAAGTCGTAAATTTATTTTATACTGTGATTACTTCTAATCAAGTAGTGGCGCTGAGGGCACGAAAATCTCGAACTTGTATAGAAGTGATTGGCGTTCAAAAGGTTAAAACCACTACGACCCGGACGAAGCGTTTCGCCTCCTCCTTTTTACCGCGTATATCGAGGGACTGGAACAAATTGCCAGCGGCGGTGTTTCCGTCGGATTACAATTTGAGTATCTTCAAAGCTAGAGTGCATAATAAACTAGTGCGCTTTACCATCAACGATTGCGTAACTGCCGTACCTATGGAGAAGAACGGGCAAGAAACTCGATGAACACTCTTTTAAAGTATCAAACATTACATTAGATTATCATTACAATAGATTATGTAAGAAGTGGAAAGTTACATATGTAGTACATTTTCAGTTAAATACAGAGAGTTCATCTGCCGGGCTTTTCGCTTCAAGTATTTTTACAGTCGTAGGCTGGAAGGAAGTAACGCAAGGTGTCGGCTCTATGATGAGTGTGTTCTGTGGTTAAGATGTCACCTGATCTAGCTTTACTATAAACGTTGACACATCATTAATTAATATTCATTACTAATCGAAGTGGCTACACAGGTAAACTGTTATTACATTATTGTTTTAGTAAGTTATGAGGTAGCTATTAGGAGTTGGTGGTAGTTATAATACACAAGCATATTGTACGATACGGAATTGCATCGCTGACAGGGGTGTTCGGCACTGGTACAGCTACACAGGACCTAAACTTAGTATTCGGGAACACTGTTGGAGCTGCTGAACCTTGGACAAAACTATCTTTGCATTGTGTAGAATTTCTTAGTATTGTATAATTGCATGGCATACGTATAAGCACTATGTTCTTGCTGTAAAGCATCTATTTGTTGGGTTATTTTAATTTCTGAATTGTTGCTTTTTTGTGTTTTCCTTATTGGACGCTCACAGCGTAAAATATGTTTCTGCATCGTTCTCACACGGTTGATTTCAACATGAATGATGTAATCAAATATTTGTAACAATAGTTTGATAATTTAAAAGAGTGTCCATGGAGTTTCTTGCCCGTTCTTCTCCATAGGTATCTACACTTTGGAATGGGCGACTAGCTTTATATTATTGACTGACCGACCTTCTGACAATTCAAAAGTGCCTGTAACTGGTTTATTTGAAATAAAAGATTTGATTTGATTTGAATAGTAGTGTAATTGCTTAACACACTATCAGTAGATGAATATGAGTATTTGCACTGGTCTGGTCGTGCCTCGGAAAGCACGTTAAGCTGTTGGTCCCGGTTGCCATACGAACATCTAGTGGCAGTCGTTACGGGTTGTTAGATCCCTCCAAAGTCCAACAATTGGTCTAACTGCAATGCTTCGATATCACCTTCGGGTTGTGGAGGGCAGACAGCAGTCGCTTCACGGAAAATATCGAAGTTTAGCCAAACTCAGCAGTTAAACTGGTAAAGCAGACCCCAGACTCCAAAGCTGAAAAAGCTCGGATGCGACTGGGATTAACGCTGAGATGAAGATGATGATGATGATGACTATCAGTAGCAATGGGTTTCATTTTGACAGTTCAACAACATTCATTGCGTTATTTACGTTGTTGAGCAGACACATTTTTTCGAAAATAGTTGTGGTGGTCTAGTAGTTAAAACACCAACCTCTCCAGTATGAGTGTGTGGGTTCGAATCCAGGTCAGGCAAGTACCAATGTAACTTTTCTAAAGTTACTTTCTAAGTATATCTTGGACACCAGTGACTGAAGGTGGACTTTAAGCCTGAAATCGCCAACCCGCATTGAGTAAGCGTGGTGATTACGCTCAATCCTTGTCTGTATGAGAGAAGACCTGTGCACAGAAGTGGGACGATAAAAAGGTTCATGATGATGTTGTGATCTTTTTTATTCACACCGCTAAGTTTAAATAAGCACAATGAACTATCCCATTTAATATAAAACTATACATAGTATTGTATAAAGTAATGTAATTTTTTAATGAACAGACAGCTGTGCTGGTGGGGAGTTTGTTCCGCCACTTCTTCCCAGCCAAAGCACTAGGAAGTGTCGACGGGTGGGCGTTTTGAGGGACTGTCTTATGTAATATTGACGTTCAAAAAGGGTTGATTCTCAGCTTAATTTGTATAAATGACTTTTGTTTTGATTTGAATATCATAAATGCGAATGTTTCTGAGGATGTATGTATGGATGGATGGTATTTGTGACTCATCATCATCATCTCAGCGTTAATCCCAGTCGCATCCGAAGCTTTTCAGCTTTGGAGTATGGGGTCCGCTTTTACCAGTCTAACTGCTGATTTTGGCTAAACTGCCGTCTGACCTCCACAACCCGAAGGCGATATCGAAGCATTGCAGTTAGACCAATTATTGGACTTTTGAGGGCTCCAGCAATCCGTAGCGATTGCCACTAGATGTACGTATGGCCACCAGGACCAACGGCTTACGTGCTTTTCGAGGCACGACCAGACCAGCAAATATTCATATTCATGCATACAAATATTTGCACTGCGCGGGGATCGAACCCGCGCCTCTTTGCACAGCGGCCGCGTTCGCTACCGCTACGCTACGGAGGCTGGATGGTATTTGTGACTCTTTCACCAAAAACCTATTGAACGGATTCGGAAGAAATTTGGGACACTGATAGTTTATAATCCATACTTAATATTATAAATGCGAAAGTAACTCTGTCTGTCTGTCTGTTACGCTTTTCTGCTTAAACCTCTCAACCGATTTTGATGAAATTTGGCACAGACAATCTTTAGACCCTGAGAAAAAACATAGGCTACCTTTTATCTCGAAAAAAAAATGATGTTCCCGAGGGATATCTAAAAAGCACGATATAACCGAACTCCACTCGGGCGAAGCCGCGGGCGGAAAGCTAGTCGGAAATAAAACATAGGATACCTTTTATCCTATATTCCCAGGGGATAAAATTATAAAGGTTAAAAGCCTTAAAATTTATTCTGAATCCCGTTAGTTATTCAGTAACAACTTACTGTTCCTCCGTGTGGTACCAGGCTCCTCCATGTGCTACCGGGCTTAGAATAGTACCATCCCATATCCTCCCGTGGGTGTCATAAGAGGCGACTAAAGGAACTCTCACCGAGGAAGCGGGCAGCAGCGCTTCTCCTGTGGAATAACAAATTACTGCGATCCCAACCCGTCTACCAAGCGTCGGAATTATGGCAAACCCAATTGTAATGAACAACCTTGGGGAGGCCTTTGCCCAGCAGTGGCACTGGACCTCTATAGCCTGAGGAAGAAGTCTAACAACCACTTACCAAAGGGTGCCTTATTACCCAGTGTTTTGTAGCTGGTCATAGGGAGTCGCTCTATATGTATAAAATACAAGTATTCAGCTAGGTACAGACGACAGCACATCAAGCTACTACAATCTGTCAGATTTCCTTATTCGATTTTCAACTTTATCTCTAAAACGTTAAGGCCCAATGTTGATTGGGAATATCTGACAGTTTGGGGTAGCTTGACTTGCTGTCGTCCGTACATCTAGTTAGACGAGAAGCCTAGAATCATCATCATCTCAGCGTTAATCCCAGTCGCATCCGCAGCTTTTTCAGCTTTGGAGTCTGGGGTCCGCTTTACCAGTCTAACTGCTGAATTTGGCTAAACTTCGATATTTTCCGTGAAGCGACTGCCGTCTGACCTCCACAACCCGAAGGCGATATCTAAGCATTGCAGTTAGACCTATTGTTAGACTTTTGAGGGCTTTAACAACCCGTAACGACTGCCACTAGATGTTCGTATGGCAGCCGGGACATGCCCGCGCCTCTTTGCGCAACGGCCGCGTTCGCTACCGCTACACCACGGAGGCTGTCAAGAAAAGCTGTCAAGAGAAGCTGACCCAGAATAGTAGGGAAAATGAAAACAAATGATGATCATCTTAAATATTTAAAATGTAAAATAAATGTCCATTTAAATAAATATTTTAATGGACTCTATGATCCTAATTTTCTCTGGGCTTATTATTTCGCCATCTACTTTTCATCCTGAACCTATTCTAATTTAACTGCAAAAATATAAATCACGAAGTAAAGCCATTTTGTCAACTTTAAATTAATAAAATAAACATGAAGTCAATTATACGTCTGGTTCATGCTTAGTTACACGAAAGACAACTATTATTGAACAATCAGCCTTTACTTGTATTTAGAGGTTGTACCTATGAAGGAGTGCCTTGTGCCGAGTATCACACGCCATGGAAACTAATTGTACAAAATTATTCCGTTCCCATAAACTATACGCATGATCACACCCCAACACGCATTCATGTCAAAGAGAACCAAAAAGAATTGAACATAAAAATACAATTTAAAAAACATGCAACCTTTTTGGTATCACCACACCTTATCAAACAAAAAACTGACGTTTCCAAAGAACACCATCAATACAATCGCGGCAATATCCATACATAGCAATGTGGGATGACTCCATATTTGAATTGATAAGCGTCTCGCGTGCCATGAAGTTGGCAGCATGCTGTCGCGATCAACCAATCACAGTCCGCGATCCGTCCGCAGAGCGGAGGCGAAGCAAGCCTCAAAAATCCCCACCGGGCCGAGCCACTGATCAAATCTGCGAGTTGTGTAGTGCGAGAGTCGCGTATAGTGTGTTAAGTTATTTATTACAAATAAAGTATTTTTTAATAATCAAATATGAGGGAAATCGTGCATCTCCAGGCCGGCCAGTGCGGAAACCAGATCGGAGCTAAGGTACGTATTTCCACTGTTTTCTTTTAGTTTCGCGGGCACGGGAACCGTTGCTAACGGCCTCTATCATGGGATCCGTTAAAAATATAATTGGAATAGTACTTAGCGCATGCTGTTTTGCTGTTTACAGTATATTTCAATAGTAATATGTAATAATAATGTAATAAGGAATGCTATTGTTAAACGATTTTTTATACAAAAGGAGGTCGGCCGGTACAATGTTGTGTTCTTGCATAGCTCCGTTCATAATTCGGGAATAGACAAAGACAGAACGGTTATTTTTCGCGCTCGAACGCACCTGAATAGAGGGCATTACTGTCATCCCCTAACACGCATAATCGTTTAAAACGATTCCACCAATAAAATAGTATAATATATGTGTGTATAAGTGTGATATTGAAAAATACACGTAGATAAGCTCTTATTACAATATTTCTTATCAGAAGGTCAACAGAAGACAATGACATGAGATTTGAATCATTGAGGCACAAAAAATGTCTCATACATACATAATTGTATGAATTTTGCAGAATTTTTTTTTTTAGTTCACATAGAACTTCTCTATTAATTGAGTTCTTATTATATTTTCTAAAAACTTCGTTCTCAATTACGTAGACATGTGTATATTTGAACATACAACATTCTAAACTAGACGGATATTCTCGCCGTCAAGTCAGTATGTGGTACAATTTCATTGGTCAATTCAAACTATGGAGAATCTACCTATGAAACTAGTTTGAAATTAATTGTTCCACGTTTAATAATATCCTTGTTTTGAGTTTTACGGACTTCTTTTGCATACATAAATCTCTTTTAATCGCTGTAGCAAATGTTAGTCATAAAGAAAGATTTTCATTACAGTTTCACAGATATTAAATCAAGTTGATTTGAGATCTCCTTTCTATTTGCTAGTTTATGGTCGTTTAATTCCAGTCATGATTGAATTTTCTTGAGAAGGAAGTATACATTGACATTGGGATAGCGATCATTGGAAAATTGCAGGCCAAGGTTGCACTGTAATCCGTTTAAACAACTTTACAATCAGAAATAATTCAGGAAGACTGAATAATAGTTATGACCTCGCCACTCATACGGTTACACTTGACAGATGTCAAATGACAATGCATCTTAAGTGACATCAAAGCGAAAATTGGACAGACATTTGCTAGGTCAACAATTGTCCCACATTATCTTTCAATTCCGTGAGTCTACGACGACGCCGCGTGTACAGCTTACCTACTTGGAAATTAATAGATACTTTCTTTATCAAATACTACAAAGAAACTAATGCTGCTCACCGTTATGCATGAATACATTGCCATACAATGGTAGAAGGCATCTACACTTGCAGACTTGTTTCTAACACACTTATTTTGACCTCAATTAGCTTCGTTCCAATTCTTATTCAGAAACAAAAGTTAGTTATTCAAACTAGGCTGTAAATCAGCACTTTCAAAACTGATGTCAAAACAATCATAGATGACTTGTACCTAAGTATAAGCGACAAAAATACAGTAGAATAGAATTATCCGGAAATATCGAAGTTTAGCCAAAATCAGCAGTTAGACTGGTAAAGCAGACCCCAGACTTCAAAGCTGAAAAAGCTTCGGATGCGACGGGGATTAACGCTGAGATGACGATGATGAATAGAATTGATTTTAGCCGTCCATTCTAGCTTTCGAATGCGTAAGAAACTTCACCCTTTCTAGACTTTTTTTTTGAAAGTCAAAATTACGCGACACACTCCCTCAAAAATTCGTCCTTTCGCATAGCAACTACACTTTCTTTTTGAAAGTCGAATATATCGCGACACACTCCCTCAAAAATTAGTCCTTTCGCACAACAAAATCCTCAGCAGAGATTTTGCTATTACAGCTGCGTCAGCGTAATCAGGAAAACAAATGATTGAGACAGATTGAGGTCAATTCAAAGTCATAAATATCTCGTTTTAGTACAATCAAGACATTGTTATATGAAACGAATCCGCATCGGATTTAACAGTAAACAAAAAGCGGTGCACGCTTCAGTAAATGTTTTCATGTTTGCCAGTTTTGGAGCTATTAAACTTATTAATAAGAATAGTAGAGTATATCCACTCATTTGAACAACAATTATGGTAGATATGCGGGTTATAAGAATTACAGTTCTCCTGAATGTATATGAAAGTGTGCAAACGCATCATCGATCTCCGTATTTTGTTATATGACACATGCTTAAAACTTCCTAAGACCAAGAGCTCGTGCGCGCGCAGTTTTTATTTCGATCCCAAACAAGCTCACATATATCTTCTAACGCCTTAAAATAAAGAGCAACATCAAAATGAAGAGCTAACAACATCAAAAAACATAAATTTAGCCCGTATTTATCAACAAGAACCCTTCAAAAACTTACGATGCTACACACCAAAGAGTTTCTCATCGAGTTAAGACTCAGATTATTATTGATTAGGCAAGCTCTCGTGACTATTTATGTTCATAAGTCATTTCTTAGTCAGAATTATGAATCATGCAGTCTTGGTATTGAAATGAGAGTCAAATACACTTATAGTGTATGCTTAAAACAGCTGTGTTAACATTTGAAGCAGAGAAGCCATTTTGAAGACGTATTCTATAACGTAGATGTAGATGTGATAAAGGAAATACCATACAAATTTATCGGGGTTAGATGGTAAGATAACTTTTATAGGCTCATAATACATAAATTACATCATAGACTTTAGTCTCTATGATGTGTAAACGAACCTTGGGCTTACCGCAGCAAAAATCTCGAGGCAAAACAAATGAGTAAGTATAAAATATTGAATAGTACTCACAGTCATAGTATGCGGTGTATACTTATTACTATTGGGATTGTATAAAATCAGATAGTAACCAACAATTTTATCCGTTCACTGCCCGAGAAAATTGTCTATGACGTTTGCTGATTTTTTTATAAGGATCATTGTGCCGTGAATCATTTGAAGTAATTTATGATATAGCTTATAGTGAAACCGTTAGTGGAATTGTGCACACACATAAATGATGTAGGAAAGCGTAAGATTTTGAAAGTAGCAAATCTAAGAGATGAATCAATAAACATGTTTCTATAAGAAGAGTTACGTACTAGACTGTTGTCTAGTACGTAACGCTTATAGACCGATTTTACATTCATTCTTGAATGTTTTCAAGAATGTAAAATCGGTTACGTGATCCAAAAAGCGATTTCGCGATCAATTTCCAATGTAATAACAAACTACAAAATTAATAACGAACAATAAAATGCAATCAAAAGACGACGCAACATCTGAGAGCAATCCATTCCGAAGCGTTTAAGATGAACATTAAGATCTGGCTTTTCTCATTCTTAATTGTGCTCATAAGAGAGTTTACCTTATCAGCTGTTTGGCAATAGGAGCCTAAGATTACAGAGTTCAATGGCCCGCCGGCAGCCGGTCGATGTCCATTTATAAATAGCGCCTATAGTCGCCATGGATCGCCATAGAGTGCATGTACCGTTACCACATAAATATAATGTTCGGTGTCCATATCTCGGATGACTTGACTACAGGACGTCAGTAATGAAGCCAACAATAATAAAATGCGTTAAATTCTGGAGCAACGAACTCCGGAATTTGCAAGGTCTAACTCTAAAACGATTGGGTTCCGAGTACCGGCCAGAAAATAAATTGAACAAGTTACATATATACTTTTGAGAAGAACATTTCTCGCCCAAAAATAATATTGAATGATACGTCATTAAATAATGTTGTTTCTACACTCGAAGCTTTGCAAAAAGTCAAAGACAAAACTCTCATTCATCTTGTTGAAAACTGCGAAAGTCAGACACATCGAGAGCGGTCTGTAAGGTGAAATCTAACACAATGCTAATACTATTACGACCATGAAACCATTACACAGACGCCATAGTTTCCCTTCGTCTGTTCACACGATACTTTCGACTTGTCTGCTCTATCTAGTTACTCAGAAAGTAATACCTTTCGAAGAAGCCTTTCACTTTTCGCTGTTATTAAAAATCATTCCAATGTCATCTATGAAAGTCTTGATGAATTGACGTGTATTGCGGATAGAACTCCTATCGAGATTTTGGATACATAATCAGTAGACTGTGTCATGTGTCTCTTTGGGATTATTAATAATTTGCAAGACTAGAAATTGCAAACTACGATTTAATCGACTCTAAAAATATTGGGCATTCTGCCAAAAAGTCAAAATTGGTAGGTCCGTGACCGTAGTATTAATTCAAAAACTAATAAAAATGTTTTATGATACCATAAATGGACACTTAATCGATTTAATCCGGCTAGAGAAACTTTTAATACTAAATCTGACCAGTTTTGGTAAAGCCAAAGAACTCTGAGACACTTTAACAACATCCAAAATGAAAATCGATCCATACTAAAAATACCGATCGCCTCATAAGGATACGAGTTAATTTAAACATCTACACTAAATTAACAAGAGTCGAAGTTAAACCCTGAACCAAAAAGCCAGCCATGTTAGTCATATTACCATCTAAGGACATGTCGAGTTATACCCACTGGTGGATGACATCACTAGGACCGGCGCGCAAACGCCGCTGAATTTTAATGTAGTAACAACACGACAACGACCGCCTCGTACAGCCTTGTGCCGCTAAGTATTTTCACTAGTAAATAAATTACGTAAGCGTTGAAAAATTGATTTTTGATGCGGTAAGCTTTTAGTGAACGATCCTAAAGTTCAGATTAACATTCGAAACTAGACAAATGTCTTCTACACGCCTGAAACTTAGTTCCGACTTTTGATCACCAAATTGATAGGCGGGGTGATTACGTCATATAATTTGCAGCTACAGCCTAATTACGTTCTTTATCTCGAAAATAAACAGACAGAAATTGTTTTGTTGCAAAATTTCGGCGACCATATGGCCGTCAGCCCCTGAAATCAGGTCGCAGATTTCAAGGGGAATCGAAAAATTGAATGTTAATAAGTCGAGTCGTTCAAGACATTCTCCGCTTATACGGCGAGATAAACCAAATACGGGAGGACGTGGGCGTCGGCCGTCGTCGAGGCGAGCCATTATGCCACAGTCATAACTCATACCATTGTCTTGCGTAACCCTTCTGGAAGTTGAGCGTTCATCAATGATGTATTATGTATCCTGTCTACCTTTTACGACAGCTCATTGAGCTCTGTAACCTTTAGGAAACTACATTTGATTTGAATAGAATCACGAAAGTGTCCATTGAAACTCGAACGGAACTCGCGAGGGACAACTCTCCCGTGATATTAACACTAGACAGAACCGGTTGGAAAGTAGCGTCGGCGCACTTACAAATAGTTCGCCAAGAGCTTTCGTGTAGGCATCTTAATTGACTGCATTCTATACCGCGCTCACTACACCACCGCTTTCGTACTGCTAACGGTAATACTTTTGTTCCAGTTCTGGGAAATCATCTCCGACGAGCACGGCATCGACCCGACCGGCGCCTACCATGGTGACTCGGACCTGCAGCTGGAGCGCATCAACGTTTACTACAATGAGGCCTCCGGCGGCAAGTACGTGCCCCGCGCCATCCTCGTCGATCTCGAGCCTGGCACCATGGACTCGGTGCGCTCGGGACCCTTCGGACAAATATTCCGACCGGACAACTTCGTGTTCGGACAGTCCGGAGCCGGTAACAACTGGGCTAAGGGTCACTACACAGAAGGCGCCGAGCTAGTCGACTCTGTTCTTGACGTTGTACGCAAAGAATCCGAATCCTGCGATTGCCTACAGGGCTTCCAGCTCACACATTCACTTGGCGGTGGTACCGGTTCCGGTATGGGTACACTCCTTATCTCAAAGATCCGTGAAGAGTACCCAGACAGAATCATGAACACATACTCAGTCGTCCCCTCACCCAAAGTATCAGACACCGTCGTCGAACCATACAATGCGACTCTCTCAGTTCACCAGCTCGTAGAAAACACAGACGAAACTTACTGTATCGACAACGAGGCCCTTTATGACATCTGCTTCCGCACGCTCAAACTGTCCACTCCCACCTATGGTGATCTCAACCACTTGGTCTCCCTCACAATGTCCGGTGTCACCACCTGCCTCAGGTTCCCCGGTCAGTTGAACGCCGATCTCCGCAAACTTGCCGTCAACATGGTTCCCTTCCCACGTCTCCACTTCTTCATGCCCGGCTTCGCTCCCCTCACATCCCGCGGAAGCAGACAATACCGTGCTCTTACTGTGCCCGAACTCACGCAACAGATGTTCGACGCCAAGAACATGATGGCGGCATGCGACCCTCGTCACGGCCGCTACCTGACCGTGGCCGCCATCTTCCGTGGACGTATGTCCATGAAGGAGGTGGACGAGCAGATGCTCAACATCCAGAACAAGAACTCGTCATACTTCGTGGAATGGATCCCGAACAACGTGAAGACCGCCGTGTGCGACATCCCACCTCGTGGTCTCAAGATGGCTGCCACTTTCATCGGCAACTCCACCGCCATCCAGGAGCTGTTCAAACGTATCTCAGAGCAGTTCACCGCTATGTTCAGGCGCAAGGCTTTCTTGCATTGGTACACAGGCGAGGGTATGGACGAGATGGAATTCACCGAAGCCGAGAGCAACATGAACGACTTGGTGTCCGAATACCAGCAGTACCAGGAGGCCACCGCCGACGAGGATGCAGAGTTCGACGAGGAGGCTGAGCAGGAGCTCGATGACCACCACTAGAGGGCGCGCGTTGCACTCCCAAACAATGCCATTGTATTTACTGGTTACTTTATATTTAAGTAACATTAAAGAATTCCTACGATGTGTTTTGAATGAAAAGACATGCTTTTTAACTTTTTAACAGAACGCACGACTAAAACCCCGGATATGACATTATGCGACTCTTGGGCATATATTATGTAATTGTATACATATACATTCCTAGTGATTCCATGCCTGGCCTCGTTAAAAACAAGATCTGAACATATCTACGGCTGATAGACACTCTTTATGTATTTACGATAAAGTTAAAATGTCTCCAAACATGGGCATACAAAAAACTATAGAGTGCTTCAATAACCGAAGTTTTATTACGATTAATATTGTTTTCAACAATATAATTTAATGTATATAATAAAGATTTTTATTTATTTAATTGTTTTCTTTCTATCAACTCCATTAATCAAGGTAGACAAGGCTTACGTCATAATTTGAATAAAAATAAAATTCAAAGTATTAAATGAGTTCGCCGAAGGTAACTGATATAATCATCTGATGATATCAACAACTATTTACTCATACTAGACAGTAGACGACACAAACAACTCTGGGGCCATGAAGTAATCCACAGATAACATAATAATGTATGACCAAAAGTATCACGACCTACATGGACATTGGATGCGTAACACACAAGTAAAAAATCACTGGCAATAAAGACCATTGTTACATTCAATTATCATAAATACCTAGGTATTTAAGATTAATTTGCTTGGTAACAGCAAAAAAGTAGGCAGTACGCATATGACATCATCGCCTTGGACTAAATTTAGAAATGCACTTATACGTCGGCCATTTTGAATGGACGCTGTCAATTCCCGTTATAGCCTCTATTAATACTAATATACGAATTAGATGGGGGCTGTGAGGTATCAATTTAAATTGGTCAGGTGATATCTACATGATGTCATTGCGTTCGTCACAAACAAACAACATATGTCATGTAGGTTTGAGTGACATTCGAATTTTAAGATTATGTTGTTGTTGCATTTTAATGAATAATTTTATTTGTGGTTTTGTTGTTCTAACAATGAATCATTCTTGGTAGTTACTTAAGTAGATACGTAGGCAGTAGGCATAATATTTCTTAGGTAACGGTACGGACGACAGCAGGTCAATCTAGCCGAAACTGTGAAGTATTCCTAATCAACTTTGAGCCTTGATGCTTCAGCAATAAAGTTATAAATCTAATAAAGAAATTTGGCACATTGTAGTAGCTCGATGTGCTGTCGCCTGTACTTAGAAAGTATAATAATTCTTAAGCACCTACCAAGAACGATCTCCACCTAAAACTGAATCCAAAAAAAAAAGAAGAAAAATCATCAAGACTAAACAATAATGTCTACCTAGACGTCTACGATAATCATTAATATAATACTTTTCTCAGAAATTAATAAATGATACCTAATGATATTCCAGTATATTTTACAGCCTGTTTCTCTTTGGTCGAAACGTGTTCGAAACAAAAATAAATGAAATTTTGCCAACACTTTGACGAGTTCCGAATTTGAAAACTTGAATCCATGGTTTTGAGTCATAGCATAGACTGCGTGGATAAAAAAACTAAACCGGACGAAGCAAGGAGGCTGCATAAAAAATTCTTACTAACACCGATGATTAATCTAATAGAAACCAAAAGTATTATGTTAGCTTCATCATAACAACAATAAAATGTAGATTGAATTATAATTAGTTATTACTTTTACGAATTGTAAGGTGCATCATTCCTGTTACTCACTCCTGTCACTCAGCAGTTAGACTGATAAAGCGGACCCCAGACACCAAAGCTGAAAAGCTTCAGATGCAACTGGGATTAACGCTGAGATGATGATGATGACCCACTCCTGTCATATCATATTAAGGAAGTTCATATTTGAAGTTCCAGATAATTTCCCCGCCAACACTTGTAATTTCAATCGGCATATTGATGACGAACATTTACTTTGGAAAACTTGGAAAGCACACTCTCTTGACACTTGATATAAAAGTCGCGTAACAGCAAACAATTATTAACGATTTGGACAGTGTGTAGGCTTACTTGTAGTTTCTGAGGATTCCATCGCAGTCAGTAAACCAATTCATAAGACGGTGACATTGCTTACTGTCACTGTATTAGGTGAACTCAAATCAGTCTCTCTCACTCAAACAAAAATCCAATATACAGGATAACAGGGACGCCTACGCTAGAGGTCTAATCTACAAGCAGTTTATGCTACAACTTCAAGCATTGTTATAACTTTTCCATTAATGTCAGTCACTCTTTTAATCAACCTAATAATCATTGGAGTAAAGGTGGTCTTTGATTAACTTGAAATAACATTAATTTGAAACATTTAGAACAAACTTTATCTTAGGTGCGTATTACAGAACGCCACTCAAAACTCAAGCTCTACTTAAGTCTCGTTTCAAGTCATTTGATTGGTTGAAACTAGTTTTAAGTAATGCTTAAGCAGAGATCAATGCTTGAGTTTCCTTCTGGAATACGGACCTTAGAATCATAGGTTACACGCATGGAGCAAGTATAGAGGTTACACGTCGATATTCCTTCATCCAGTATATACTAATTCCATGACTACATTCTAATTCTATGCCTATGCTTTCGATTTTGAGAGAGATAAAGATAGACGAAACTTCGTTTCCTCTCTTTCTTTCGGAGTGCCACAATTATTATCTCTAAGGCATTTCCATTAGTATAATGTCGATGGCTTATACCTCAATACCTATAGAATCTAGAGCAAATAAAATAAGACTATTCCAAAAATAGATGTGTCATAATGTTTTCATAATAAAGTGCTCACATTATTATAGAATGACTACATCACAGATAAGCTGTCATTCCGCGACAAATAGGTCACAGTTCTCGGACTCGGTGTAAAACATGCAGTTACGAGTAGATACCAAGACATTATTGTTGACATTGAAATAATTGAGTTCTATAAAATATTAAGTTTTCACACGTAATTATGTGCTTGAACATGCGTGGCATAATAACTTAATGATTCAAATAGTATTTCCATCACCCCACTTGTTTTTGTAAGCGTTGTTTTTGAAATTGGTATGTTCAATGCAGTTTACCGATAGTTGGAATAGGTAGATAAACTATTTGAGTAATTAGTTCAGTTGTTAGGCTCAATTAAACTACTAATAGTTCAGAAGGCATTTACAAGAGCCTATGCAAACTTGTAAAAGAGGAGTTATGCTACAGGGACCTATTCTAAGTCCTTCTTTGTTTGGAAGTGGTTCAAAGCTTACTACCATGCAAATATCAGATACTAGCCTACTTCTAACTAATATACAGACAATATAGCATCACGCCACTACTCCGGGAAGGTATGAGTAGAGGTCTATTTAATTTTAAATAGTATTTGGCACGTATTTTGATTTTTAATTTTATATTGGGTAAACTTCTGTACAAAAACATTATATCCCATAATGTTTTTGTACAGAAGTTATTTATTTTTGAAATAATGCAGTTTGCTCTATGGTATATTTGTGTAGGTACTTACTAACTCTCTTGACTTCAGAACAGAGAAGTTCGGAAGTCAAGATAGTATAAGGCTTATGTGGTCTTGATGCCAGTGATACGGCTACAAACATCGACTCAGGATTAGAATGTAATACAGTGGAGGTCTGCTTGGGTAGAGCACCGCTGCGTGTTCTCGTGGCGGCGATCGCCGGCGATCTCTCGCATCCGACCCTGGTCCAGGCCATGGTCCGGAGCGAGAGTGCATGGCAGGCCGTCACCTCGTTCTGTAAAGCAGTGATGCTGGCAAAGGAGGAAGCGGAGCGCGTGAGGGAGTGGGAATCCCAGCGCCTTCACGCTTCTAGCCGCCGCAGGCTCTCAATTTAATCATTTTAAAGCATATTGCTAATCCATTGCCCCATATGTTCTAAAAATGTTTCCACATCTTACAACACCTCACGATCACAACAACACGCATAAGTTTCCAGTAGATATCTCCGCAAACTATAGAACTTACTTTATACTATCTCACTGAATTGTGTCATCCACAGACCACACAATAGCTCATATGATACAGATAGTAAACTACTAAGTATTTGTTATTATCTCACTAAGGCACTGGCCTTACCAGTGTCCCAATGAAGGTCATTTCGATGAGCAGACGTCATTGACTTTCGTTACATCATAGAGTGCGGCTTTGTGAAAGAAATTGACCATGCATTGGCATATATTATGATTGAATGGATATGTCGCAGCCAACTAATTACTTTTATTAGGGTTGGTTTCCAGGCTATAATTATAAACTACTAGCTTTCGGCCCGCGGCTTCGCCTGCGTGGAATTCGGTTATATCGCGCTTTTTAGATTTCCCTCGGGAATATCATTTTTTTTTTCAATAAAAGGTAGCCTATGTCCTTTCTCAGGGTCTAAAGATTGTCTGTGCCAAATTTCATCAAAATCGGTTGAGAGGTTTAAGCGGGAAAGCATAAAAGACAGACAGCCAGAGTTACTTTCGCATTTATAATATTAGTATGGATTGCTTGACCGCAAGCCCGCCTGATCTATAGGCAAAGACAGCAGGATGTCCCATATTTTTTTTTTTTACCTATTATAAACCAGCGCTTGACCGCAATCCTGCCTGATGGTAAGCAGTGACGCAATCGTTGATGGTAAAGCGCACTAGTTTATTAAGAGCCTATTCACTCTAGCCTTGAAGACACTCAAATTGTAGTCCGACGGAAACACCGCCGCTGGCAAATTGTTCCAGTCCCTCGATGTACGCGGTATAAAGGAGGAGGCGAAACGCTTCGTCCGGATCGTAGTGGTGTTAACAACGTAAGGGTGGAAACCAGCCGTACGACGGGTCGTCCGCTGGTGGAACGGAGATGGGGGAATTAAATCATGCAATTCCCTCGCACACTCCCCGAAATGCATCCTATAGAACACCGAAAGGCTGGCTACTCTACGCCTGTGCTCTAGGCTTTGGAGACCAACTCGAGTTAGATCAGGGTCACCAATCAGCCTCTTTGCACGTCTCTCAACACACAAACAAACTCATAAAAATAATACCTAATGTTTTCGATATCGTCGGCAGGTAACATTTGAAGCAGTTTTCTTGTTCTTCAGATGACCTGGACATATCCAAATACATAGCAGGATTCACGACGTCCCATTCGTTACAACAAACTTATAAAATAATGTTTTCGATGTAGGCAGTTAACATTTTTGCGCCGCGAAGTAATCATCGAAAAAAACACGTATTATAAAACTTTCTTCACGAACACCTTTCTCTCTTTATTTACATCTTTATATAAGATTTTATTTACAAGAATTATCTTTATTGCTAGTAAATAACTTTCTCGCCTAATTAATAAAATGCATGTTGTTTTTTTTGAAGATTAAGTAAATCATAAAATGGCGGATGGCTTAATGTCATTTTATGTCTTAATTAAGCTTGACTGAATTATATAGAAGGCTGTCAGAGGAAAGAAAGATAAGTTTTTTTTTCATTATTGAATCTGCCTAGTCGTTTTCTAGTTAACCAAATATGGTGTCTGAAGCCCTACAGCTGGCGTTTGTACATCTTTGGAAAATTAGATGCATGTTCAGTAAACATGCATTTAATTATCACCATCAGAAAACTTTGTTCTACAGGCTGTCATAACCTTTCGAACACAATTAACATTTATGTAAGCGTTATGTAATACGCAATTACATTCTGCATATTTCAATATTTGTCATGGCGGAAATCCTGGTCTCGGACTCCATCCGATCGAAATTCAAACTGTGAAGTTTTTTTTCTTGACATTGTGTGGTCCCTAGACGTAGGTATTTGAAATACTTAAGTCTTTTGTCTATGATAATTAGGAATAAATTTTTGTGCCAGTCTTGAAACGAATTATTTTTACCGTTACGATTTGATACGGAACGGATTACGACATTTTTATAAGCGATCATGACATATTCTAAACTATCATGCTTTTCCAAGTCAATATCATAATAATAACAGATGCATGATTCTTATATTTACATTTTTTATTTAGACTTTAATTTGTTGTCTGCTTCATTCTACTGCTAATATTTTTTGCGAATGTTGTTTTTGGGAACAAGCATTTAACAATTCATAATCTTTAACAAAGCTAGTTACTTCTAACCTCGCTTCTCGTAACTAATATAATTCGTAGAATTTTAGAATGCCTAGTTACAATAACAACGTAGGTGTCTGACGGTGTCACTTGAAGGCGTCAGTCCAAGGCTGTTTCCGGAGATTGAATGAAATGAATGAACGCGTGACACGTCTGTGTGCTAGACTATTCCTGTTGCTACGCCCGCCCTCGTTTACTCAATTTTGAATTTTGAAAATAGAACAGCAGATCTATTTTGTAAACATCTCACCATGAAACCTTAAATTGAGAATTGCGCTTGTTTGAATTGAACTGTCAATAGTGTCAATCTCACAGAGATTTGATTTGGTTTGATTGGATTTGATATGGTCAATCCCTAACATCAGCTGGAATAACAGCTCATTATAGCATAGTTCTTATGGTAACATTTTTACTGAAAAGTTTAGTAGGATTACTGCCGAAAGTACCAATGTAACCTTTTTAAGTTATAATTATGTACTTTCCAAGTATATCTTGGAAACCAATGGCTGATTAACAGGCAAAGGAAAATATTATGAGTCTGAAATCGCCAACCCGAATTGAGCAAGCGCCAAGCGTGGTGATTACGCTCAATACTTCTCTGTATGAGGGGAGACCTATGTGGAGCAGTGGGACGATAAAAAGGTTGATGATGATGACTGCTGAAAGTGGCCATTAAAAAAAGGAATACCAAGGACTTCTATAAATTCTCAGTGTACATCTCTCACCTCACCCTATAGAACAGGAAACATAATTTAAATACTAACGTAAAGTGACACGTTTCTGTCAGTTTCAGTTCCTGATAGTGGACTACACTTTTACGATTGAACATATCCTAAATTGTCAATCAAAACCAAGGCTGTCGCTTACTCAGCTGACTTGTTGCACCCCACACGGCAATGCCCACGCTACGCTTGCGACGATTCCCGAGCCATTCAGTTTTTGTCCAAGATCACATTCGATTTCACTTGTATTGTATTACTGGCTGTCAAAATAAAGACCATCTGATGTAACGAGAGACTTCATTTCACTTTTACAAGTACGTGCTTATGTAAAACTTTTGATGTGATTCATACTTACCATATACGTAGAATTGTGAAGAAATCTCTCGTCTCCTTTGGTGTGATGTTACTACAGACTACAGTGAGCCAAGTCTGAAGAGACTAAGCATCCGTAAAAAAGTGTGGTTATAATAAAATATGAATTATCTATGAATAGGTACAGACGACTGATTAAAAGTTGTACGAAAACATCTTGAGGAAACCTGGACTTTAAGTCTGAAATCGCCAACCCGATTGAGCAAGCGTGGTGATTACGCTCAATCCTTCTCTGTATGAGGAAACCTGTGCCCAGCAGTGGGACGATAAAAAAAGGTTGATGATGATTATGAGGTACAGACGACAGCACATCAAGCTACTACAATCTGTCAGATTCCTTTATTACATTTTCAACTTTATCCTTATAGCATTAAGGCTCAAGGTTAATTGGGATTTTTGACAGTTTCGAGTAGCTTGACCTGCTGTCGTCCGTACTTGTACCGCTCGATGGAGGAGCATGGAGAGGAGGGGCTCATAGCTAAATAATCACAGCCACACAACTCGATTGATCGGATTAAGCTGTGCTGGTAGTCCTTAGATGGGTGACTAATTGGTGGGAGGCTAATTGGCGACTCAGATTTAGCTGAAAACGGTCTCCAAAGCCTGGAGCACAGGCTAAGAGTAGCCAGCCTGTCGGTGTTCATTAGGATGCATTTTGGAGAGTGTGCGAGGGAATTGCATGATCTAGCTCCCCCATCTCCGTTCCACTATCGGACGACACCACAACGATCCGAACGAAGCGTTTAGCTTTGTCTTTTAAACCGCGTACATCGAGGGACTGAAACAATTTGCTACGTCGGACTTCAATTAGATTGTCTTCAAGGCTTTAAGGGTTTTCGTTGGCCCCGGCTGTTCTTCGTAGAACTCTGACAGTCCTTATAGCCGGGTAGACAGAAACCCGAAATTCTGACAACCAGTTAACAAGGGCATTACCCAGCAATTGGGTTGTGTAGGTCAGATGCCTCTCCATGTATAATACAGATAGGTGATAAATAAACACATCCAACGTGTCATTACATCGGTCGCTAAAAATAGTCAACTTGTGAATGACATCACGAAGTAAGGCTGAATGCACACAGCCTTAACTCGAGTGGCACAGAACTGTTCGTGGCTGACCTTAGCTGTCAATCAGTATTGTATGTAGGCTTGTGGAGACGCTGTCACACCTATACAATATGTAAAGAAAACCCTGTCCGATCCGTGAAGATGTTGTTAGGTATCGATAACTGATTTTACTAATACCTGCAAAGAAGAACTTTAAAAAAAACCCCTTAAAAATAAATATTATTTCGCAAAAAGAGGTAACTTAATACATGTGCGCTAGGCAATACACGCGCGGGCGAAGAGGGGCAGGGCATGCGGCACGCGGTCACATCGCTATTCGACTCATAATAATACTGTCAAAAATGGTGTTGTCACTTTTTTTTTAAAAATACCACGGGGCAGTTGGTATTATTAATTCGCGAAAAAAATGGTTATTCCAAAATTCATAGTATTGGTACCTACTATGATGATTATACAATATGTAAAGAAAACCCTGTCCGATCCGTGAAGGTGTTGTTAGGTATTGATAACTGATTCTAATAATGCCCACAAAGACAGGCAAAACTTAAAAAAAAATCCCTCTAAAAAAATAAATATTATTTCGCAAAAAGAGGTAACTTAACACATGTGCGGTAAGCAACCCCATTCCGCGGGCGGCGGGGGGCAGGGCACGCGGCACCTGTGACGTGGTCGCGTCGCTATTCGCTTATAATAATACCGGTGTTGTCACTTTTTTAAAAATTACCAAATTTCGGGGAAATTGGAATTAATTCCCGGGAAAAAAGGATTATTTCAAAATTCATTAGTATTGTTACTATGATGATTACGTAAAATTTTATATTATATTTGGTCAAGTGTTTACCTAACCTTTATTATCCTTATGGGTCGGACAGGGTTTTCTTTACATATTGTATAAAATTTCATATTTTATTTGGCCATGTCAGGTCGGACGGGGTTTTCGTTACATATTGTATAGAGAATTGGGGTTTGTCATACAAGTCAATTACTTTCCTAAGACCTGTTTGCGTAACACACTATTGCTGTCAATTTGAATTATTTTGAAGCCTATGTATCCACTGCTCCATGTGTACGAAAAAATGTATCTGCTCAAAAACGCAATGGATGTTGTAGAAATGTCAAACCCATTGTAGGTATGAGGAGTATCGTGTAGAGCTCACTCATCCTCCATAGAAAAGGCAGGATCCACCGACCAGACTGGGATTGTCTGGCGGGCACTTGTCCACCGATTGATGTCGTGAACTTGTGTGCGTGCTAGTTGCACAGTAAACTCTGCTTGCGAGATGTAGGATCCACGTGACGTCAGTATGACGCGTTGTTCGCATGTAGCGTTGTAGGTACCACTGCACTACTGATAGTGTGAAGGAATGACATCAACGATCAATTTTAGTGCGTCGGTCATGTTCGCTTTGGCGCGGGTTGATAACTTTCATGCCATCATGAACAAGAAGGCGGCCTCGTTGCTAGGTAGAACTAGGACCAGCGCTAACTATGGCCGACAAGTACGATGTTAGCATAGAAGCAACATAAATATGAAACAAAGAAATGTAACCCATACTATGATTTTAAAAGAGTCCATGGAGTATCTTGCACGTTCTACTCCATAGAGATCTACCCTTCGGAACGTGCAACTTAGCTTCACTTTTCTTGGACTGACCGACATTGACTATTCAAAAGCACCAACGGATGATTAATTTGAAATAAACAATTTGGATTTGGCATTGCTTGTGCGGCAGTCAGGATTAGTTTTAAGTGTTACTAACCCTTAGTAGATAAGTTTAGGTTACCATTGGACCATTGTAGTCGTTGAGTTAATAATTAAATTAAATTAAGCTTACTTCACCCAGTTTTCACGGTGAGGTTTACAGAATAGACCAGCAGATCTTAATCCAGGTCGTCGTGACTGTTGTGATCTATGCTAATAAAGTGCTGCAGTTGTAATAGTGGTTACCGTTACCGCATAGCGTCAGGTGGCTAACCACCATGTTTTATTTAAATGAGACGCCATTACATGCTTTTAGCGCGAAAGGAGACCATAGACAAATTAAGGGCATTAAACATTTTTCTAATTTACCCGGTTGAATTAATTGGATCCAAGTAATTAATAAAGCGATAACACATACAAATGTTTATTTACTTTCAATACAATATACACACTTATTTTAAATGGGCGAAGGAAAACATCGCGAGGGAACTGAACTAAGCAGTCCTATGACAAAAAAATCGAAGATTCGTGACATCTAGGTACAGACGACAGCACATCAAACTACTACAATCTGTCAGATTTCCTTATTAGATTTTCAACTTTATCCCTAAAGCATTAAGACTCAAGGTTGATTGGGAATTTATGACAGTTTTGAGTAGGTTGACCTGCTGTCGTCCGTACTACATAACATTCGCAGTCGGCCCGGATGGAAGTT
Organism: Sesamia nonagrioides; assembly: GCA_017933935.1. Lineage (NCBI taxonomy): Eukaryota > Metazoa > Arthropoda > Insecta > Lepidoptera > Noctuidae > Sesamia > Sesamia nonagrioides. Next base: position 12,732,440 of record JADWQK010000551.1, read on the forward strand.
TGCGGCCCACACACGGAGAGGAGGCCTGGGTCTTAACAATAGGAACATTGGTATTATCATTGTCATCATTATGTCAGCCACATGAAGTCCACTGCTGGACATAGGCCTCCCCAAGGATTTCTAACAGAACGGTTGGATGCAGCCTGCATCCAGCGCTTCCCTGCGATTTTGGTCAGGTAATCCGACCACCTAGTCGGTGGGTGTCCGACGCTGCGCTTGCAATATTAAATGTGAAACCAAAGTCGTCACTCATCAGTAAAAGCACAGGTAGGCACCATAAATTATTTAGTTTCATTTTCAAGCCCGTGAAATCCCTTCTTGCAATTTTCAAATTAGTGTCAGGTTGTATCTTGATCAAAATTTTGATTCGGGACACATATACAGTATGTTAAATAACAGAGGGCGTTCCCTTAAACTCGTTAATATACAATATGTAAAGAAAACCCTGTCCGACCCATAAGGATAATAAAGGTTAGGTAAACACTTGACCAAATATAATATAAAATTTTACATAATCATCAAAGTAACAATAATAATGAATTTTGAAATAATCTTTTTTTCCCGGGTATTAATTCCAATTTCCCCGAAATTTGGTAATTTTTAAAAAACTGACAACACCATTTGTGGCGGAGCGAATAGCGATGCGACCACGTGCCGCATGCCCCGCCCCCTTCACCCGCGCATACATGCGCGGGTGAAGGGGGGCGGGGCTATCGGGTTGCCTACCGCACATGCATTAAGTTACCTCGCTTTTTCGAAATAATATTTTTTTTTTTTGGGGATTTTTTTTTAAGTTTAGCCCGGCTTTGTAGGCATTATTAGAATCAGTTAACGATACCTAACAATACCTTCACGGATCGGACAGGGTTTTCTTTACATATTGTATATCATTAATAGATTAAAATAAAATTATCAGCATAGAAAAATAAGCATAAAAAAATCCGAATAAAAAAAATTCTAATTGGAAATAAATTTGAAACCTCCTGTTTTAAATCAAAATAGTAGCGTAGTATCATAAACAAATTGCGACCTTGCCGTCTTTCAAGTTCGCGTGTACAGTGTTTCTTTTACATGTCAATTTAAAATTTTTATTGAATATTTTCTTATTGGAAAAATTTAAAAAAAAAATTGTTTTCGAATGGAAATATTTTTTTTAGCATGTATGTATGCTATACTATTTCGGGTTAACGGAAACGCCCTCTGTTAGTTAACATACTGTATACTCATCATCATCACCATCTCAACGTTAACCCCAGTCGCATTCCAAGCTTTGTCAGCTTTGGAGCCTGGGGTCCGCTTTACCAGTATAACTGCTGATTTTGGCTTAACTTCGATATTTTCCGTGAAGCGACTGCCGTCTGACCTCCACGACCCCAAGGAGAAATCGAAGCATTTCAGTTAGGCCAATTGTTGGACTTTTGAGGGCTCCAACAAGCCGGAACGACTGCCACTAGATGTTCGTATGGCAACCGGGACCAAAGGCTTAAGGTGCTTTCCGAGGCACGACCAGACCAGTGCAAATATTCATATTCAGCTACCGCTACGCTACGGAGGCTGTCAAATATATAAACTCACATACACAAACAACCAGACCCGGAACAACTACTTGTAGGTCAAACAAATATTTTTTCCGTAGCTACGGAATTATTAATCCATCTTTACCATAAGAATAGAAATCGTTTCTGATTTGTTCTTATGTTACAAATCTAATCTAGACAGATTCGCAAATTCACCATAACAACATGAATTTAATACATATAACTTCGCAACATATCCGCATGTTTACCTTACACGGTATTAACTATTAAGGATTACCAAACAAACATTGTGGAACAGTCGCCATATTTGATGATTGATAGCTTTAGAAAGTTGTGAGTCATCAGTATTTACGAAATAGTATAAGTATCATCGTTGAGGAGATGTATTAGATATGCATTGCTGGCTGGTTGGATTGATTCAAGATTTAAACGCAAAAAGGTTTGTATTCATTTAAAGTCATCATCATCCCAGCGTTAATCCCAGTCGCATCCGAAGCCTTTTCAGCTTTGGAGTCTGGGGTCCGCTTTACCAGTCCAACCGCTGATATGGCTAAACTTCGGCATTTTCCGTGAAGCGACTGCCGTCTGACCTCCACAACCCGAAGGCGACATCGAAGCATTGCAGTTAGACCAATTGTTGGATTTTTGAGGGCTCCAACAACCCGTAACGACTGCCACTAGCTGTTCGTATGGCAACCGGGACCAACGGCTTAACGTGCTTTCCGAGGCACGACCAGACCAGTGCAAATATTCATATTCATGCAGATAAATACTTGCACTGTGCGGGGATCGAACCTGCGCCACCTTGCGCAGCGGCCGCATCCGCTACCGCTACGCCACGGAGGCTGTCATCAATCGCGTCCAAACTGTTTTCATTTAAAGTCTCCTATGTAAAAAGGTTTGTCTACATCTCCACGTGACTGGCGGGCTGTTGCGTTTGTATTATACAGCATTATTTTTTGTTCATTCAGTAAACTATTCTGAACAAACTATTTTCAGAACGTGCTTTAATTAATTTACATGTTGTATAAATGAAACCCATCGCTACAGAGAGTGGCCCGATTCCCAGGTTCACAAACTAAATTCAATTGAAATTCAGTGCATCTTTTTGTTTCTGTTCCAATAAGAAAAGGACTGAAGATAAAATGTTAAAACGCCTGACACGCGTCTACTGTCTATGGAATAAGGTTTTGGCGGGAATGTCAAGATGAGTGTCACGCTCATTTTTCATTGGACTTTTAAAATTATTTATAGTGTCGTTCACTAAATAAAAACGCGTGATTTATGTAGTAAAAAGTGCATTCAGTGAATAATTCAAAAAGAACGGTGAAATATTGTAGCATAGTGGCCGCATCATGTCTTTACGCTAAACCTCTCCTTATCGTCCAAACGCGGGAAACGAAAGGAGTTAGATTAGTTAGGATAAGTTTAGGATAAGCTAGGATAAGTTAGGATTAATTAGGATAAGTTAGGATAGAAGTTTACTCAAGAATATATTTACTGAAGACTAGGCTGTATGGCGTACTATGCCTTTGCCTTTTCCGTTCAGAAGAACGGAAAGAATTGAACCAAAAAAAGAATGTCTATGGAATATCTTAATTTGACAGGATTAAACTAAAATGTTATCTTCTATCCCTTTCTTAATGAAATGGAAAGAAAAATATGCATTTAAAATTAGTTTAGTTTGTGAACTGTGAATCGGCGCCAGTGCGTTACATAATTACACTGAGGTATATAGCATAGCTAGGATAGGATAGGATAGGATAGACATATAGCTCTTCGACTCGCTAAAATTAAGTGGCAGTGGCCAGGGCACATTTCTCGTAGAACCGAGCAGTAAAGTTCTGGAGTGGCGACAACGTACCGGAAGACGCAGTGTAAGGAGGCCTCCATCAAGGTGGACTGATGACCTTTTTCTTTTGACCCTGTGTAAACGCATTTACGCACCATACCCCGAAGGGCGTGTGTGGGGCTCGCCCAGCCGAAGCCGGGAATACCCACTAAAACCACATCGGCACATCGACATCGCCTTAGTGGCGGGGTCATGGGAAATGGCAGAGCCTGTCTATCAATTTCCCGCCAATAAGGCGGGCCCACAATGGTCGCTCCATAGGGAGGGGCCGGACTGGGTACGTCTTCTTGTGCGAGAAGACGTAGCAGCCAAGGGTTTTTTAGCGAGGTGTCCTTCCTCTTAGCCCCACTCATTTGCCCGGAAGCAAACGGGGCCCCCAGCTCCTCACAGTGAGGAGACCGGGTTGCCCGACGGTGACCCAGGGTTCGGGTCACGTCAGCCACCTGGAGTGGTGGCCGACCCGCCGCACGTGTAACCGCCGAAGCGGTCCCCGCGTCTGCTTTTGGTCCGCGCCGGTAAACCGGTAACCCTCATATCTGGGGGCCGTTCCCCTATCCGCCCCCTGGGGACGCGTCCGATGGCAGGCCAGAAACTGCACACGGAGTTGACTGATGACCTAGTAAAGGTCACGGGAAGCCGATGGTTGCGGGCAGCACAAGACCCTTTTTGTCCAGCAGTGGACCTTTATAGGCTGAAGAAGAAGAAGACTGCCGTATATTGCTGTCTGGATGGAATGATCCAAGGTCTTAGATGTAAAAATGTTTCTCTTAAATAAATGATAATAAATGTAGGTCTTAAACTGTCTGTTTATTAGCGGTTTCCAGAGTAACCGATTACCACCGGAACCTGACCAGTACTATTTACTACCAGAGAAAAGTAAATACAGTTCCAAATTCTTCCTAAGAAGTAGACCGATCAGACAATTTGGAATTAATTTGTGGAGACATGAGGAACAGGGTGTAAAGTTCACTCATCGTCCATAGAAAAGGGCGGATCCTCCGACCAGACGGGTGTCTGGCAGGCACTTGCCCAACGGTTGAAGTTGAGAAGTTGTCTAAATGCTAGTTGCACGGTAAACTCTGATTGCGAGATGTAGAATTCGTGTGACGTCACTATGAAGCGTTGTTTATTTGTGACGATTGTAGGTACCGTTACAAATTAATTTTTTGTTTTTTTATATCGATGGATTCGATCGACAATAGAACATGAATCATCTGTTCCGTTCACCTGTCATATTCCACGGCTTCAAGGTGGTCATGACCTTTCCAAAGGTGTTATTATGAAAAGTGGTTGGGAATTTGTGGTGTATAAATAAAATAGATTGATATAAAGTTCTAGGATTCAAAATTTAGTGCTTTTAGAACCCTGTATGTTTAAAGGCAGTTTCTTAATACAAATTTGAGTTATCCCCCGGAGGTTACCTAAAGATGACTCAATGGGTATTTTCTCGTAAAGTATCATATCTATACGTATATTTTTTTTATGTTATGAACATGGTTTTAAGATTTGATTTTTCTCAAAGTAGTAATCCTTATTGCAGAAGAAAACTGCTTTTAAATTTTACTTAAGTAAGTATAAATTTTGCCAGAGAGCCATGGAGCAGAGTATTCTGGACCGGGTTAAAAATACAATCCGTTCTAACAAAATTACTGATGTCACTCGGAAAGCTGTCATGCTTATGTAGACAATCATTGGGCCAAACTGCAATTGGGCAAACCAGCTTCATGGTAAACGATAGCTCGGTCCTAATCACACCTAAATGGAGCGATTTTGGCTAAACTTCGATATTTTCCGTGAAGCGACAGCCGTCTGACCTCCACAACCCAAAGGCGATATCGAATCATTGCAGTTAGACGAATTGTTTTAATTTTGAGGGTTCCAAAAACCCGTAACGACTGCCATTAGTGGTTCGTAAGGCAACCGGGACCTCCTTTCCGAGGCACGACGAGAACAGTGCAAGCATACAAATATTTGGACTGCGCGGGGATCGAACCCTCGCCTCCTTGCGCGACGGCTGCGTCATCATCATCCCAGCGTTAATCCCAGTCGCATCCTAAGCCTTTTCAGCTTTGGAGTCTAGGGTCCGCTTTACCAGTCTAACTGCGGATATGGCTAAACTTCGACATTTTCCGTGAAGCGAAGGAGGCTGTCGTGTATCTGTGTAAATTCAGGCTTAACCAAAGCAAAAATGAACGCTCAATGTACATCATCCAACCCACAACAACCGCCAGACACCGCTCGGCGCCACAGAGTGGAGAAATTCGTCCATCTCCATTGAGAACGAACAGATGGTCAGCTTTTGTATAGTCAATACTAACCTATTTACTTGGCAGACGGAGACAAACAATATGTCCGTTGGAATGAACGAAAATCAAGATTAATTATGGTGAAAAACTTTGATGCTATCATATTATTCAAAACTGACGAAATACGGATAAACTAGAAGTAGTACAGAAGACAGCGCATCAAACTACTATAATCTGTCAGATTTCTTTATTAGATTTTCAACTTTATACGTGAAGCATTAAGGCTCAAAATTGTATAGAAATATTTGACAGTTTGGGATAGTTTCACCTGCTGTAGTCCGTACATCTCTGCCTATTTCTTCTGAATTACAATTGGGTAATTACGGAACAGACTATCACTAGCAATGGCTAGTGATAGTCTGTTCCGTAAGTAAAATAAAACCAATGGGTTTTAATAGTTTACTAGCAATGGCTAGTAAACAATTAAAACCCATTGGTTTTATTTTGACAGTTCAACTACATTCATTGCGTTCAACTACATTTGGAGCAATCGATAAGCAATATGCTTCAACATGATTCAAATTAAGAATAATATTGTAGATAGTGTGTTGCCAATTAGGGCACTGGTCATTGGGTTTCAGGCTTTAGTCTTAGGGCCTTGGGCCTCAACGTACCTAAACTTTCAACAGAGCCTACCACACTTGCATAGCCTTGTCAAAATTATTTAAAAAAACATGCTTCACAACACGGAAGTAACTGTTATCCTCGTCACCAGTTGTGTTTATCAGTAAAACTTCGATTTCAAGTGACAACTGGTTTATTTTTAAATGCCCATTTAGAAACAACATACCGGCAACAACATACCAGCCAGATACACAACATTTCAACAGCTTATAAAGAAATAAATACGTCACTACACTAATATTATACCAGCTCCTTCGGGTTGTGGAGGTCAGACGGCAGTCGCTTCGCTGGTAAAGTGGACCCCAGACTCCAAAGCAGAAAAAAGCTTCGGATGCGATTGGGATTAACGCTGAGATGATGATGATGACTATTATATTAGCTCTCAAAAAGAGCCCCACACTTATTGCACCATAATACAAATTTTTGTTTGTTAATTTATTTCTCTACTAGCTTTCCGCCCGCGGCTTCGCCCGCGTGGAGTTCGGTTATATCGCGCTTTTTAGATTTCCCTCGGGAACATCAAATTTTTCCGGGATAAAGGTAGCCTATGTTCTTTCTCAGGGTCTAAAGATTGTCTGTGCCAAATTTCATCAAAATCGGTTGAGAGCTTTAAGCGGGAAAGCGTAACAGACAGACAGACAGACAGACAGACAGACAGACAGACAGACAGACAGACAGACAGACAGACCGACAGACAGACAGAGTTACTTTCGCATTTATAATATTAGTATGGATTATCAATTATTTTTTAGAGAGTAGCAGTGACTTAGTGTAATCAGCCGCGACTTACAAGTTTTAGGTCGTACAGGTGACAGCACATCGAGCTACTACAGTTTGTCCTATAATAGATTTTCAACTTTATCGCTAACTAGCTTTCCGCCCGCGGCTTCGCCCGCGTGGAATTCGGTTATATCGCGCTTTTTAGATTTCCCTCGGAAACATCAGATTTTTTCGGGATAAAAAGTACCCTATTATTTAACCCGGACTTCTAACTTTACGTCTGTAAATTTCAAAGCAATCGGGTTAGTAGTTAAGGCGTGAAAGCAAAACAAACAAACTCACTTTCCGATTTATGATATTAGTCAGTACAAAATTCAGCGAAATTAAAAAAAAAATAGATTCGTTTAACTTCTTTTTGATTGGCCTACCTTGTAAGTACTGTTTCAGACATATATGTACTGAATACACGCCTAGTTTCTAGAAACAACAAAACGTATCTCCCTGTTCCACGCATTATCTAAAAGGAAGTTAGAATAAAACAACACAGGAATTTTCCATGTTTTTCCTTTTTTTACTATATAATCATAAACTAGGTAGTGCTTGACCGCACTCCCGTCTGATGCAGTGATGCGATCGTTGATGGTAAAGCGCGCTAGTTTATTATGACCCTATTCACTCAAAAAAACTGAGTAAATAGGAAGGAAGATGGCGTTGAGTGAAGTGATGCAATGTTAAACCCAACAACATGACCGACTATGCTGTGCTAGAGTGAGATTGATCTGGAGACCCGCCACGACCAAACTCCCGACAAAACAACATTTGGCGCATCGTACCCGGCACACATCGCAACACAACTGCTCAGACCCGTCCTCCGTACGGGTTCACCAGACATCATGCCGGAACACGACGAATCGCTTGGCGGCAAGACTTTGTCTGGTGGGTGGTAACTTCTGCTGGCAGCCAATGTTATGACCTGGTGCCAAACACACGCAAGATAGGATTAGTTTAGTTAATTGGTTTAGTTTTTTAGTTTATCCGATGGCACAATTTTGTTTAACCGACGTATAAATTAAAGGAAGTCAAGTCGACGCATATAATATTTTTTTTACCCCTTATTCCACAATTCCTTATTTTATTCTCTGTCTAATATGTACTGTTTTTTTTTAAATCCTGTAGCTAGAGTTATATTCTATCCATACTAATACTATAAATGCGAAAGTAACTCTGTCTGTCTGTCTGTTTGTTACGCTTTCCCGCTTAAACCTCTCAACCGATTTTGATGAAATTTGGCACAGACTATCTTTAGACCCCGAGAAAGAACATAGGCTACCTTTTGTCCCGGAAAAATTTGATGTTCCCGAGGGAAATCTAAAGAGCGCGATATAACCGAACTCCACGCGGGCGAAGCCGCGGGCGGAAAGCTAGTAATACAATAAGTCAAAGAATATGTAGTGCAAAAATGCATAGTTTCGAAGACGTGAGTGTGATACCTAGTTTAACTTTCAGATTATTTATAGTATAAAGTTAATCACCTGTCTGGATTCTACCCCTCACTCGTACAACTCGTAAATCGGAGCTGTTACCACTGATTCACCCAGGAGGACCATTTCTGCACTAAAATATACATACCAATAGCTAATTATTAAAAAGTTTTATTTTTGTACCATTCAAAAAAATACAATGACAGTTAATTTGGAGCCGTAAAATTAAAAAAACAAAACCCTTTGACAACTCTCTCGTGTCTTTTCCTATTAGGATTAAAAAAAAACGAAAGCAGCACACCTACGAAAACATTCTTATTTTAAAGTTTTTAAGTGCATGTCAACGACCGGGTGTGCCTGCTGTAGTCTCTGACGTCACTACGGGCGGCGCCCAGATATCGAGCCGGGAACACACCCGCCAAATTGCGGACGTTTCGACGAGCCATATGGCCGCCATTTTTACTTTTCTAGACGCTATTTTCCAGCTGATTAGATATTAAAGTAAATTTTTGAGGGTTTTCCATTTCCATTCTTTAGTTCAATTATGTGAAAACGACGTAGTATGTAAAAGTAGCAGTGTTAAAGATTTTGTGCGGGCCATATCTACTAACTTATTTTACCTATTATAATTATTATAGACCCCGTGGCTAAATTCAGGCGTACAAGTCGATTCATTAGGTTAAGCTATGCTAGCCGCGGTTGGTCGGCGGATGGGTGACCATCTTTAAATACCTAGACACTTCTGTGCCTTGAAGAGTGTGCGAGGGAATTGCATGATTTAGTTCCCCCATCTCCGTTCCGTCATCGGACGACCCGTCGTACGGCGAGTTTTCACCCTTACGTTGTTAACAACACAACGATCCGAACGAAGTGTTTCGCCTCGTCTTTTATACCGCGTACATCGAAGGCAGCCTCCGTGGCGTAGCGGTAGCGGACGCGGCCGCTGCGCAAGGTGGCGCGGGTTCGATCCCCGCACAGTGCAAGTATTTGTATGCATGAATATGAATATTTGTACTGGTCGTGCCTCGGAAAGCACGTTAAGCCGTTGGTCCCGGTTGCCCTACGAACATCTAGTGGCAGTCCTTACGGGTTGTTGGAGCCCTCAAAAGTCCTACAATTTGTCTAACTGCAATGCTTCGATGTCGCCTTCGGGTTGTGGAGGTCAGACGGCAGTCGCTTCATAGAAAATGTCGAAGTTTAGCCATATCAGCAGTTGGACAGGTAAGACGAACCCCAGACTCCAAAGCTGAAAAGGCTTCGGATGCGACTGGGATTAACGCTGGGATGATGATGACATCGAAGGACTGGAACAATTTGCCAGCGACGGTGTTTCCGTCGGCCTACAATTTAATTGTCTTCTAGCGCGCTTTACCATCAGCGATTCACATCACAAAAGAGAGCATGTCAAGTGGTTCGTATATTTCTGAAGATCGTTACGGGTCTGCAGAAGCTCGAAAGTCATAGTCTTTCCAAGGCGCATCGTACCCAGTAAAGGTCAAATGGGCAGTCACTCCATGTAAAATGCTGGTAGGTATCTCTGTAATCGTGTTGGACAGCTACCCGACACTAACATAGTTGGGGAAAGCCAGGCTAATAATAATAATATATGTAGATCATTAATAACCAATCAACTTTGAACCTAAATACTTTAACAATAAAGTTGAAAATCTAATAAAGAAATCTGACAGATTGTAGTAGCTTGATGTGCTGTTGTCTGTACCTACATACATACATACAGTGGAATATACAAACTATTATGTAATATTTTAAATATGTTTTTTTTTTAATAACTATAAACTAGTGCCTGACTGCAATCCCGCCTGATAGTAAGCAGTGACGCAATCGTTGACGGTAAAGCGCACCAGTTTATTAAGCCTATTCACTTAAAAAACTTAGGAATAGGAAGGATGACGGCAGTTGAGCCATGCAATGTTAAACCCAAGACCAACACGACCAACGATGCTGCGCCAGAGTGAGATTGATCTGGAGACTCTCCACGACCAAACTCCCGACACAACAACATTTGGAGCCTCGTACCCGGCACACATCGCAACACAATTACTGCTTAGACCCTTACGGCCCATGTTATGGCCTACCACCGAGCAAACCTAATTAATGGTCCTATATTATACTATTAGGTACCTATTTTTATTCTACAAATAGAATACATGACATAATAAACAACAACAGATAATATTTTATACTTCAAAACATGATAAAACAATCAAAATAAGTACCTACCTACAACCTACAGCAGGCTACACTTACACCTACACAATTGACAGGCTGGCGAATTTATCGCAACATTCTCCAATGATTCCTTTCAATTTACACCTGATAAATAACAGCAATTTAGTTAAATCAATAAAATCCTTAAAATATCTTAAAGCCATAAAAATGCAGATAAATAATTATTGAGACAGGTTGGTTAAACATGTAACATGTTTAACATTTCAGTCTTCCGTGGTGTCTTCCGTCCATGGGGCGACGTGGAGGCCCCGGGTTCGATTCCCGGCCAGATCATGATGGGAAACGATCTTTTCCATTGGATTGGAGTATCGTTGAGTTAGTATCACAAGTCTCGAACTTACTATGGGGCTAGCTCAATCTGTGTGATTTGTCTGTATATATTTATTTATTTAAAAAAAAAACACTGATATAGGTACCTATATACGGTTAAGGTATGTATATCATGGTGTTTTTTATGTAACACTAGCTTTCCGCCCGCGGCATCGCCCGCGTGGAGTTCGGTTATATCGCGCTTTTTAGATTTCCCTCGGGAACATCATATTTTTCCGGGATAAAAGGTAGCCTATGTTCTTTCTCAGCGTCCAAAGATTGTCTGTGCCAAATTTCATCAAAATCGGTTGAGAGGTTTAAGCGGGAAAGCGTAACAGACAGACAGACAGACAGACCGACAGACAGAGTTACTTTCGCATTTATAATATTAGTATGGATATATCTAATCTGTGAAAGAATATTTTGTAATTTAAACTTTTCTGTATGGAACTGTGGATCCCTATTTACGCCTCTGCTTGTACAAATACATGTACTTAACGTTTAATTAATTAACAGGAAGGAAAGAGCAACAATAAGTGAGAAAAATAACATTAATTAGATGTTATGTTATTCTTATTAGAAATACCAAGTAAAGTAACAGTATAATATAAATAATATTGTACCAAGTACATATTATTAAATTACTAGCTTTCCGCCCGCGGCTTCGCCCGTGTGTAATTCGGTTATATCGCGCTTTTTAGATTTCCCTCGGGAATATCAAATTTTGCCGCGATAAAAGGTAGCTTAGGTCCTTTCTCAGGGTCTAAAGATTGTCTGTGCCAAATTTCATCTAAATCGGTTGAGAGGTTAAAACGGGAAAGCGTAACAGACAGACAGAGTTAATTTCGCATTTATAATATCAGTATGGATGGATTAGCTCAGCTATTTTCATTAATCAAGTGTTAATCTAATTGAGTTTTTTGTTTTGCATTTTATGATTTGGTTTTACACCGGCCGGCGCCTTGACGTGCCGAGTATCGCCAGTATTGGCCAACGCCAGTCGCCGGCACCGAGGAGTAATACCAATATCACAGAAAGATACATCTGTGACTCAGAACGTAAATTATAGCGATAATATAAGTAATCAAACAAAATTGATGTATGTGAACGATTTTTTAACTTATAATTTATTTATTTATATGCCTTGGTCTATCAAAAAGTTGAAAAACAAAAGAAATATGTAAATTATCACTAAAATGGGACGCCGATTATTTTTGTTACGTTGGCAGCAATGGCGGCGATATGGCGTCATCCGACCAATAGGAACGCCGGTAGTGAAAATGGGCTGTACACGTATCGATACGTGATATCGAAATATACTGAATTAACATTCGAAATTCATAATAAGTTGTTTGGCTATTGTTATTCTACATTGTTTTGAATACCACGAAAGAAAAATATTTGTACGGTATGCAGTAAATTGCCCACAGATCGGATTTTCACATTTATTACGGACTTGAAAAAATAAAAACAAGCTCTGCAGTGGTTGAGTCTGGGCCGGTGATCATTTGTGAATAGTTTTTATATGCCAGTCATACTGGACATCGTTTTTGTTCGGGAATTAATGGAAAAATTAACATCGAAAGCGAACTTGATAAACACAAAGTTCTGTATCGTCCATCGATGAGAATATTATGTTTCCTCTTTTTTGTGCTGGATGAGAAATCATCAAATGACCTTTCCCGCTCTGGGTGGAGCGCGGAGGCGTATCAGACTTTTCCCGACTAAAACCCACCCGTGTTCCTTCACTTGCGTGTGCGCTAAGGCCACGGTTTCTTTTTTAACCAACCCGCAACTCTGACCCAATATTATGTTTCCTTACGTCCTTTCTTTTAGTGCCAAGAACAGGTAGGCATTAACAAGTAGGGATAATTTTAGTATTCTTCATTTTAATATTATTCATGTTCTTTGGTTTCTTCTTCGATACGTAGCATTTCGTGTATTCCCACAGCAAATAAATATTTTAATTTCTTTTTTATTATGTCTAAAATTATCTTTCGTAATAGCGATCGTGGTCGCTATTACGAAAGATAATAATTTTGTAGATAATGTTGAGTCGTCACTTGAAAATTATTATTATTGTCTTTCGGTTACCTTATTGTACAACATGATCATTGACTTCTAAAATACACAATTTTGACATATTTTAAATTCATTTTAAAAGAACTAATAACCTACGGGTTATTGTACTCAACAAGATAGACATAGGTACAGCATAAATTTATACTTCCAGTCAGCAGTCGACAGCCAAGACTAAAAAGAAAGAATCAACACAAAAAAGTATAATGAAGACTGACGAACAGTTTTGTTGTTGTTTAATAGATCACTTAAAATATTTGAGAAACTAAATTAAAACACTACTTTCGACTCTTTAACAAAATTTAACGACTATTGTCGTCATGCATATCTTACCATCTTCGATTGTTCACATGACGACAAATCAAGCGATACATTTCCAGTTTTATCTGGCTTCGCATTGTTTTTCATGCAACGCGAAGACAGTTTATACTGAAAATCTATAGTTTGCTAAGTTACCGTGCTTAATCACTAAGGTGCGTATTCCAGAAGGAAACTCAAGCATTGATCTCTGTTTAAACATTACTTAAATCTAGTTTCAACCAATCAAATGGCTTGAAACGAGATTTAAGTAATGCTTGAGTTTTGAGTGACTTTCTGTAATATGGGCCTAAGACATTAAAAATATCATAACACAAAAAAAATTGCTGATCATTTAATTTGACAATAAAAAAATCTCAATTCGAAAATATCCCTCAATTTGCGATTTTAACTTCATTAGGTGGCATTACAAGTTATTGGATGAAAATATTTTTATGACTAATACATTTCTTTAAAACTTTAACAAATGTTTTAGTCTGTACTAAGGAAAAATCAACACAGCTCATTTTGATAATCAGATGTTTTTTTTAATAATTCCACTTCACAATACGTATTATATGCCATTACGAGTATTATATGCCAGCTACAAAACTGCATATAAACTTTTGATCATTCATATATTTTTAGTTATGAACGATACTATGGTGGCTCAATATAGGTGCCCGGGAGTTTATTTATTGATATTCTATCGGCCTGTAAGGTACTGTAGCTTTTTCGTAACTTGTACTTTTGAAAATAACCAACTGAGATTTTGTACAGAAAAATAAAACAGTGTTCCTCGTAAAGATATAGATTGGTCTAAAACTAATTGGTAAAGAACGTTATAATTCACGAGTATAGGTATATTGTGTACTCCGAATGCCTTTCCAAAAGTATGTCGCAATGCGACAAACTTTATCGACACATCACAGTACTGGTTTCGCTACAGCACTATCGCATCCATAGCTTAGGTCGATCGGACGCAACTGAACAAAATCATTCTTCAAGCAACCACGAGAGTACGTGGTGCGTGCGGAGCAGAAAACAATTTTTGTAGTTACTAAGTAAACTAAGTTCATATAAAACAAAATGAGGGAAATCGTGCATATTCAAGCCGGACAATGCGGTAACCAGATTGGAGCCAAGGTAAGCTGTTCTTTTGTTTCTCAAAATTTCTAATTCGAACGTGTGGCGTCGTGCGGGATAGCGGCCGGCATTTTGTGACGCCGGTCTCACGCCACGAATCGAAAAATGAAACAATTGAAACCGTTTCCTTTATTAATTCACGTTAATGTTGTCCAAATTGTGTCCAATTAACGGTGGTCAAGTGTTGTGTCATATTTAGAGTCAGTGGGGTGTGGTCGTGGATTGCGGACTTGGTTGACCTTTCTTGTTCTACATTATAGTGTCAAATTTTCTTATGAGTTTTGCATTTATACTGTCACGTCGGCACTCAGCAGTTTTTGTGTAAATATTATGTAAAAGGTGAAGTCGTCACATCACGCCTAACAAATCGTCGGTTATCGATCGATACGTGGGATGTAGCTTACTTCCACGTGTTGGGCGCCGGTTGGAGGACCAACTGATTATTCGAATTATCGATTTACGCGAATATTCGTTTTTTTTTATAAGAATACAGCTTTGAATCGTGCAAGTCGCAAGTTATAAATCAATCGATGACAGGTAGGCAGGTAGGTACTGAGACCGGTATGCCAACTATGCAAAGCCCGTTTCTAACAAAGGAATTCAATTCAATAAGTTTCTTGCTAGTAAGACTACACTTTGGTGTCTTTGTGTTGTAACGGTTATTGATGATAATGAGCGTAATTCCCATTAGGTACCTACTAGTGTTCGCGCCATACTTAACAAAAACCGTTACAAATAAAGGGCACACATGTTTGAAACCTAGCTCAAGGCTATGGGCCTGCGTCCCGTGATAAGGGCCGTCCAATCATAGGCCTTCATTTGTAACGTTCGAAATTCGAGCCTATATCCTTTCCGTTGGTGGGGGATCCGCCAAATGTTACGCCAGCTGCTGTGGGCGCGATTTTTTTTAAGTAAGGAAAAAGAATTGTTTTTTTTTTACTGTGTTGATGTAAATATTCAATTATTGACGCATTCATATTCTAATTTGAATATTTAGGTAAATCGATTAGTAATTTTGTTTAATAGTTCGGTTTTTTTTTTGTTTTAAGTAAAGTTACTGATGTTTAAAACTCGTAAACAATGATCGCATAATTATATGTATGCGTTAGATTTGTTATTTACCTCATAATCCATACTAATATTATAAATGCGAAAGTATCTCTGTCTGTCTGTCTGACCGGCTTTCACGCCAAAACTACTGAACCGATTGTAATGAAATTTGGTATACAGATAGTCTAGCCTGAGAAAGGACATAGGCTATAAAACATCCCGCTATGACCAATAGGAGCAGAGCAGGAACAAAAAATGGTGCGATAACGGGAGCAAACGCGGACGTACATATTGCTCCTATTATTTTAACCGGCGCTTATTTTATGTTAACTGAGCTCTTTCGGTTCGAAGCTTACGCGGGTGAAACTGCGGGGCATAGCTAGTAAATGAATAAATGTAGCAGTCGATAAAAAGCTTGCGCGTAATTGCAGATTATAAATTCATGCGCGTGCTGCAAAAAAGTTAATTATGAAATATAAAATAGTAGTTCTTTGATACCGCGGTAGACAGAAGTTCAACGACCGGCGCTCTTCCGCAGTAGCCAAAATAGCACAGCTTAGCACATGTTTTAGTAGAAGCGAAGTTTACGACGAGAAAACTATTCTGTGACGTGTTTCACAATCAGGAACTGTTTTTAATGTTTGCCTCTTGCCTCTTTGATGTCCATCTATAACAAAATGGCTACCCGTGAAGTTATTTTAGTCTGATGTAACATGGTAACTCCTGCTAAAACCTAGTCTACAAAAGTAAATAGGTTGTTTTTTATCTACTTGTCTCGTGCTGGGCATTATTAGTTATGGCAAGCTACCTATCAGGACATTTGCTAAAAGATCACGACGATACGGTTTATATTATATGTATCTGAATTGAAGCCATTTTTCTGCTGTAAATAATCTGATTGGTATCTCCCATGTATTCCCACATACATAATCGTAAACACCTACATATATTCTTAGCACCCGGAAGTATGAACAAAATTGACCTTAATTCAAAGATTATCTCTCAAACAAATAACTCATTTGTCTGCCTGGTCAATAGGAATACACTAGTTTCAGAAGGCCTTAATAGCATTCAATTCAATAGCATTAATTGGATAAAACACGTGATCGAACCAATTATTTAATGAAGAGAATTAATTGAATAATTACATAGGATTTGTTAACGTAATTTAATTAATCTTGTTGATTCAGATGGCGTTTAACTGAGAAGACAATTGCCGATCGACTAATTATTGTTTTTTTTTAGCATTTTAGAAATCTAATACCTATCTAGTGTAATATCAATAAAATTTGTCTTGACATGTCCACCATATCTTTTGTTTTATAGAGAATGTCACGTAGGTTAAAATAATGCATCATGATTAGTTTTGAGTAGGGTTCTGTTGCTATGTAGGTATACATAGATAATTGCTATTGCATCACAACTCTCTAGAAATTGATTCAAAGTTTAATTTTATTGATTCAGTTTGATTCAATTTCACTGTCTAGCGCATTTTAACATGTTTTTTGTCAAACAAAACATTCAATGAACTTAAAAATCACGGTTTCTTCAACGCCTGTGAAATGTCGGAAGCATTTCCAGCGCTGGCAAAATGCCCGAACTCTTCGAATAGCCAGTCAGTGAAGAGCTTTTATTTCTTTCACTTTCGAGAAATGTGAAACACTTTTGAGAAATGCAACTATACGTTCTTAAGCAATTTCAAGTACCTATTTATGGCAGAAAAACACATGAGGACATTTTGAGGAATATATTTCAGTTCTAAGTAACTTGTCATTGATTTGTAGGATGAATAGGTATAAGAACAGAATACAATTACTCGACTAGACATGCTTTAAGCATGAGTAATGTATAATATTATAAAATTAATACTCGCAGAAAACCGTTAACATTCACTATTAGCCATTGTTTTTTCCTAAATGCTAATAAGGCGGACTTTTCAAAACTTTCATAGTCATTTGCATGTCTCTGATGGTAATTGCCGGCGACACGCGACTGTCTCCGTGCCAGTCTGTGATTACCAACCAAGCCAATCCCGCGGCTTCTTCCGCGTTGACCCGCTTTTTGTAGCGTGATCAATGTATCGAACGACTCACTTTCCTGCGATAAAATATTCCCAACGGTTGTAAATTTTTACGAGATTGTAAAGAATAGCTAGCTATTGATATTTTGTGGTATATTCCATGTCCATGCGCTTCAATGAAGGTACATGAAGTTTCCTACTTGTGTGCTTACCAACAAAGCGCTATATTATTATGTTATGATGAAGTCGTGGTGTGTATCATCGCATCACGTCCACCAAAATGACGCACACACCTTTTCTAGACTTCCACGAAGTTCCTAAGTGCTATTGCGATAGTAAAGATTATTATATTAAATAATACTGATAACGATAATCTTTACAACAACAAATTCATAAACATGATACAGCTGTGCAAGGTTCGTTAGAATTCTATTCAAGTCGTGTAGCCTATCCTATCCTAAATGACGAATCAATGGATTGCGTCCCGACCGAGTAAGCGCTAAGCTTCTCCTTTTTCAGACGAAAATACTGCCTATTGTTAGAGTTAGTAGCTCCTGAAAAGTACAGTCATGATTAAAGTATGTTACGTGACTGCACTATTTAAAAATATTTCTCTCTCGTCACGTACGAGTCTACCAACCGATCTTATCGGCCGTTCTCTATTTGCTAGTTTCATTTACCTAGAAAGCCTCTCAATTGATTCCAGATAAAATCTTTCGGCAATGTTAATGGATGACTTGTTTTATACCACGAATAATGCTCGATTCGTCCTAAAAATGTCACGCGAATACTGTGTGCGCTGTGTGCACAACGGCAACTCCGACCCGGCTGATTTATTGCCCGACAGGCTGTCGGAATGAACGAGAAACTTGCTGCACGCTCTCCTCTTTTAAGGCAACATGACATAAACACGAAAGTGGGCGGCCATGTTTTTGCTGAAATTATGCTTATTCATCGGTTTAAGACGTGGTTTAAATCGTTGATGTACCTTTATGGTTGTGGGCTGGATCGATAATGTCGACCTCGTAAATATGTTAATGTCGAGGCGAGGCAACGCCTCGGGAGCCGCCGTGTGTTGCGAACTCCGTCACCGGGGCGACTGTGACTCATCCTACACACAGACTTGCTGCCTTGTGCTAATAGAAATTCTCGCCTTGCGCGTTAACTTTCAATGAATTAAATTTCGTGTCTCCCAATTTGGTGTTTTGTTCATTTTAATAAGTATAGTTTGTGATTGTTTCAGTTCTGGGAGATCATCTCCGACGAGCACGGCATCGACCCCACCGGCGCCTACCATGGTGACTCGGACCTGCAGCTAGAGCGCATCAACGTTTACTACAATGAGGCCTCCGGCGGCAAGTACGTGCCCCGCGCCATCCTCGTCGATCTCGAGCCCGGCACCATGGACTCTGTGCGCTCGGGACCCTTCGGACAAATATTCCGACCGGACAACTTCGTGTTCGGACAGTCCGGAGCCGGTAACAACTGGGCTAAGGGTCACTACACCGAGGGCGCTGAGCTAGTCGATTCAGTATTAGACGTCGTACGCAAGGAAGCAGAGTCATGTGACTGTCTTCAAGGATTCCAACTCACACATTCACTCGGCGGCGGCACTGGTTCCGGAATGGGCACACTTCTTATCTCCAAAATCAGAGAGGAATATCCCGACAGAATTATGAACACGTACTCAGTTGTACCTTCACCCAAAGTGTCAGATACAGTAGTAGAACCTTACAACGCCACACTATCAGTCCACCAGCTAGTAGAAAACACAGACGAGACCTACTGTATCGATAATGAGGCACTATATGACATCTGCTTCCGCACGCTCAAACTATCCACACCCACGTACGGCGACCTCAACCACCTGGTCTCGCTCACCATGTCCGGCGTAACGACGTGTCTGCGGTTCCCTGGCCAGCTGAATGCGGATCTCCGCAAACTGGCCGTCAACATGGTGCCGTTCCCACGTCTCCACTTCTTCATGCCCGGCTTCGCTCCCTTGACATCACGCGGCAGCCAGCAGTACCGCGCCCTCACTGTACCCGAACTCACGCAACAGATGTTCGACGCCAAGAACATGATGGCGGCATGCGACCCTCGTCACGGCCGCTACCTGACCGTGGCCGCCATCTTCCGTGGACGTATGTCCATGAAGGAGGTGGACGAGCAGATGCTCAACATCCAGAACAAGAACTCGTCATACTTCGTGGAATGGATCCCGAACAACGTGAAGACCGCCGTGTGCGACATCCCACCTCGTGGTCTCAAGATGGCTGCCACTTTCATCGGCAACTCCACCGCCATCCAGGAGCTGTTCAAGCGTATCTCAGAGCAGTTCACCGCTATGTTCAGGCGCAAGGCTTTCTTGCATTGGTACACAGGCGAGGGTATGGACGAGATGGAATTCACCGAAGCCGAGAGCAACATGAACGACTTGGTGTCCGAATACCAGCAGTACCAGGAGGCCACCGCCGACGAAGACGCAGAGTTCGACGAGGAGGCAGAACAGGAGATCGAGGACAACTAAGCACTCACATCTCAACAAACCCCTCCCCCTCCCGCAACCGCAACACCCTAACCCCCTGCTCTCGATCCGAGCGTCCGGCGCGTCGCACGGGACATCTTTTGATTTGCAATAGCATCTTTAGTATTTCCGTGTAACTGTATCGTCGTTGACTTATTTATGTTACGTAGGACGTTCCTACACGTTGGTGGCGTCGCGTCTACATTCCCGTGTGTGTTTTCCTTGACCGAAGGGCGACTCTCGGATGTTTATGGTTGTAAACAGGTTCCCCTAGCGACGTGGGCCCTTCGCCTGATCACCAGCACAGTGCTGTCGACACACTGATGACACAAAGGAAAAGATCTTTTTTTTTGATAAGGCTGAACTATTTTTTAATGCCTAAGTTTAATTTTAATACTTCGTTTGACACTGTCAGATAATGTTATTTGTTGGCTTTTTACTAAGAAGCTAGTACAACATTTCGAAATCGATCAAAGGTTTTTAATTATTATATTCCAGTGAGTAATAAAACTACAATGATTTTACTTGAATCGTTTTATTTATTAGTAGCGACAAACATCGCCTAGATTTTTCCCAACTGTTAAGACTGATTTACACGGTGCAATTAAATTGCACCTTGTAAATCAGTCGTTAGGCTCTTCCAATCTAACCAGCACCCTAATTGCGTAACACCTACTATCTATCACTTGGAGCTTATTGCTATTCCATTGCTCCTTATATTCGAAAATGTATCTGTTCACGACAACGTAAATAACGCATTGAATGTTGTTGAACTGTCAAAATTAAACCCATTGCTACTGATAACGTGTTATGCAATTTATTGAAGCACCACAACCATTCCCAATGAATGGTTGTGGTGCTTGGATTTAAATGGAAGAACAATCCATTCCCTATGAATGGATTGTTACGATCCTACCACCAATGTTGAACTGATAGATCACCTAGATCATAGAATAAAGAGAGGAAGTACGTTATCTTCATACAAACGGACCGCGCGCGGCTTGTATGTCTGCGCCATAGTATCTATGCGTCGCCGCACGCACACCTAAACACAATATTAGAGTGCCTATGACTGCGCTAGTCGCGGCTAGCACGGAACGAGGTTCGCGCGTCACGGCTTTTCGGCACATTATACTCTGTTTTTTAATCTCGTAGACTAAATTGACACATGCAAATGTCAAATTTACATTATTAATTTTGTATTATTACGTTTTTAATAAGTACCTACACATTATTTCAGGATAACTTATTGTAAAAAAACGATACTTGATTTTACGAACGCTAAGTTTCGGCACTATTTAAGAATTGCAATAAACTGCCAACACTCGTAATATCAGTTTAGTCTACGAGATTAAAAAACAGAGTATAGCTTTTAAAAAATGATCACATAAACTGCAAAGTTGGTATGTCTATTTATGAACAAATAAAAGACTTATATTTTTCAAATTATATTTCTAAAAGTTATTTACAAGGATACGGATATATTACACATTAAAGTTTAATAACAACGCGTTTCGTAATAGTCGAAACCGAAGAAAGTAGGTATTTTTCTGTAGCTAATTTGTAATTTTGTATTAAATGTGTGATTCAATAGATGTTATGTTTGTATTATTTATATTTGTATTAATTAAAAATAAAAATAAATATGGTTCTTTATGTGTACAAAACTAAAAATAAAAATTACAAAAAAAAATCTGACTAGTATATGTAAACTAAATACTAAGCAAATAATTTAAACATAAGCTCTTAGTCTATAAATATTTGTTAGCGGTTTGGGCGACAACCGTAACCGACGAAGCGCGGACAGTTGTCAACCCTAAGACAGTAGGCAATTAAATCGCGGATTGGGTCGCAGATAACCTACTTCCTCTCTTTATTCTATGCCTAGATACTTGCAGTTCCTAAAGATGTAGGTAGGTAACGGATCTTGCATGGAGACTGGAAACCCATGTAGGATAAATGGATCTGCAGGAGGCTGTATACTCGTGCTTGTGTGCACCTACCCATTTTACTGATTACCTACCTATATCATTAGGTAGGTAGGTACTACAGTGCCTGTGTTCTACACCTGCCTCATGGGCCAGAGATTTTTTACTGATGAAAATACCTGATATCTGAGGAAAGTGATAGCTACCTGTAGTAAATTTTAATCGTGCTTGTGTGCACCTACCCATTTTACTGATTACCTATATCATTAGGTACCTACCTACTAGGTACAGTGCCTGTGTTCTACACCTGGCTCATGGCCAGTTTTTTTTACTGATGAAAGAATCTAATGTCTGAGGAGTGATATTGCTACCTGTAGTAATTTTAATGAAGGGCGACACCCTCAAATAAGCGAGAAAGGTAGCCAATAAGTACCTTCATCCACGAATAAATCATTGGAGTTAGCAGAAGAAAGTAGGTACCTCCCTACAGACGACACACATCAAGCCACTACAATCTGTCAGATTTATTTAACTGACTTTCAACTTTATAAAGCGTTAAGGCTTAAGGTTGATTGGAAATATCTGACAGTTTCGGGTGGCTTGACCTACTGTCGTCCGTACAAGTAGATAGACATAAACTCAACGGATTGAGGTCTACATGGCTATATAACAGCTGGCTGCAATTATAATGCATTTGCATTCGCCGGACGTGGCCGTTTCCTCATCAGGGCATAACGGTGCTCCACGCATTGTCATTAGCGATTTTATCAGCTCTTACTAAAATAGACGTTACTGCATAGGTATTTATGTAGTATAGTTATTCAAAACAGGAAAACGGGTTTGGGATTCACACTACCTACCTACCTACCTAATAAATAATTATTTACTGAAGGTATAGTGGTGTTATTTATAGCTGCGCAGCGTATAGGCCCTGTATCCCTGATTCATTTGTTTCAGTAATCTCATTTTTTCCAAAATTAAAAAAACCCGTCTGCGTAAAAAGTGAATCAAACTCCGTTCGGGCGACAGCAGGTCAAGCTAACCGAAACAGTGTTAAATATTCCCAATCAACCTTGAGCCTTTTTTTAAGGCTCAAGGCCCAGGCTAGGCCCAGGTTTTTTTTTTGTAGGTGGACTTTAGAGAAAAAGTTGAAAACCAAATACAGAAATCTGACAGGTTGTAGTAGCTTGATGTGCTGTCGTCTGTACGTTCGAGTGAGGAGGAATTAACACTATGTATCATCATCATCATCATTTCAGCCGAAAGACGTCCACTGCTGGACATAGGCCTCCCCCAAGGTGCTCCACGACGACCGATCCTGCGCCTCCCGCATGCAGCGGTTTCCCGCAAACTTCACCAGGTCGTCGTCGGTCCACCTTGTTGGGGGCCACGCTACGCCTTCCGGCGCGTGGTGGCCTCTCGAGAACCCGTCGGCCCCATCGAGCATCGGTCCTACGGGCAATGTGACTATGTATACGTAAATAAAAATAATATTATTAGCGAGGTAATTCCCAAAATTTTACGAACATTCACATTATAATCTCAAAAGCTCAATTTGTCATTAAATACCTCTAGTTTTCCTATGTTTGACAATTTTTTGAGATTTTCTAGTTACCGAGATGAAACTGCGTCCTCGGAAAACCTGACTAAACGTTATAGAAAATTACTTGAGTTTTAAATGTAGTTAATGGTTAGGTATATACCTAGGTATAATTTTTCCTATGGTGTAGTTCAAGGTAGTCATGAGTCATGATTAGGTAGGTATAGATTTAAATGAAAGAGTTTTTATTTTCCATTGTGATTTTTATTTGTTTCATTTAGTTATTGGCATATTCTCTAAACTAATAATTCTTCATCTATACTAATATATAAAGCTGAAGAGTTCGTTTGTATGTTTGTTTGTTTGTGCGCGCTAATCTCGGGAACTACTGGTCCGATTTGAAAAATTCTTTTTGCGTTGGATAGCCCATTAAACCAGGAAGGCTTTAGGCTATATAACATCACGCTGCGACCAATAGGAGCGGAGAATGACTAAACCATGCGAACGAAGTCGCTGGCGGCCGCTAGTTATACATATAGTGTTAGAATTTAATTTACAGTATTTCAATGATATTTCTAGGAAAATAATCTCACTGGACGGACAGAAAATATTGAATGCTCAAGCAGCCAGATTTGAATAAAATAAGGCAATTTACGTACTTCACAGGAAAACCTACTTGTCACACTAATACATACAGGCAGCGCATCGCCGCTATTGGAATTTTTCAATCAAAATTATTGTCAAAAACAAGTGTTTTTATAATTAATACAAGCATAAAGTAACAATGTTATTTTAACGATATTGTTTTGACATTGCCAAACAGTGGAAAATCAATGACGACTATTTAATAACACTATGAGATTCTGCTATAAATCCAATACGACTGAATAAGACAATCTACTATTAATGATTGGGGCTAACGAATTGCTCCAAATTGTCCTTCATGAAATCTGAATTGCTGAATTGACATTCCTTAATGTGATCTAATATAACTTCAACAGTCTCGTCATTAATCTTGCCGGCTTCATATAATATGTGCAACAATTCTGTTAAAGTGAATATCGATTTTACATGAATTCCATTCTGTTTGAGTACACCAGCGCCACCTTGGTCTCGGTCGAGAACTACTAGAGCGTGCGTCACGATCAAACCTTCTAAACGTAAAGTGCCAACAGTTTCCATGAGACTGCCGCCAGATGTCACTACATCCTCCACAACAAGGCATTTCTGGTTTTCCTCGTATATTCCTTCTAGGATTTTTTTGGTGCCATACATCTTTGTTTCTTTTCTTTTCATGATCATAGGTGTATTTGTGTTGACTGACATGACTGCTGCGAAGGGTAGAGCGGCGTATGGGACCCCACACAGTAAATCGTGTTCAATGCCTCTTGACAGCTTTTCTAAATGTTGCACGACCGAAAGCTGAAATGTAAATAGCGGTTTAATTTATTTTTTATCCGATATTTCCTTATTTTTATTAGGGATAACATCTAAATTTGTCTGCGGAGTATAAACGAATCTGAATAAACAGTACCTATAATGGAATTGTTGACATGTTTACTTATCAACGATTTTAAGGGTTTAGCAACACTAGCCCCGAATCTCTTGTTCACAACATAAACTTGAATTAAGTTCAGTGCATCATTTTCTTTCAATTCCATTAAGAAAATGACAGAATATAAATATTAGTTGAGTTCTGTCCTGTAAGTTACATTTTTACAACAACATTTGCTATATTATGAAGCAAAAACATTAAATTAGTTAAAGGAGCTTGTATGATAAATCGGCTAAATATTTTTTTTTTGTTTGTTTGTTCCATTTGGAACAGGCTAAGGTCAGAGACCATACTGCCATGTCTTCAGTAATTAATTTTCAACTATCCTATCCTAACATGGTAGCCTCGTCTTGAATTATATCTTGTCTTCTTTTGTAACTTATCCTAAACTTATCCTAACTAATCTAACTCCTTTCGTTTCCCGCGTGTTGCCGATTAGGAGGGGTTTAGCGTAAAGACATGATGTGGCCACTATGCTACAATATTTCACTGTTCTTTATGAATTATTCACTGAATGCACTTTTTATTACATAAATCACGCATTTTTATGTAGTAAACGACACTATAAATAATTTAAAAGTCCAATGAAAAATGAGCGTGGCACTCATCTTCGCTTTCCCGCCTAAACTCCTTGGCTAACTAACTGTTAACATGGTGACGTAAAATCATCAGAGCTGTCATAATATTGTAACAATGTAATCCTAAGTTACCTATATTATATTAAAAAACCGACCAAGAGCGTGTTCGGTCACACTCAGTATAGGGTTCCGCAGTTTCCGTCCGTCACAATAAGTTAAAGCCACTAGTTAATAAGCCACATAAGAGTTGAAAAAATGGATATTTGTTACATAATCAACCTTTTTATTGTACCTCTGCTGGGCACAGGTCTCATCCCATACAGAGAAGGATTGAGCGTAATAACCACGCTTGCTCAATGCGGGTTGGCGATTTCAGACATAAAGTCCAGGTTTCCTCAAGATGTTTTTCTTCGCCTTTTAATCGGTCATTGGTGTCCAAGATATACTTAGAAAGTACATACATATAACTTAAAGAAAAGTTACATTGGTGGCTACCTACTTGCCTACTCATACTTGAGAGGCTGGTGTTTTATTTTTAACCACTAGGCCAGCACGACTAGATATTTGTTACATTGCATTGAGTTATAATGATACATTATAACTCAATACATTATAACTCAATGTTACATTGACACAATTGTTAACTTAGACATACTAAGTATGGAATCCTAAAATCGGCCCCAGGAAGGACGGTGATTACTAAAAAAAGAGTTCAACTGCACATGGAAAGTTTGTAGTAATGAGAAGGGTGTAAGATGGAGTGATAGTTAACCAAACAAGGCAACTTCACGTTTCTACGGCTAAAATGTTGCATTGTCGGCGGATCAGTTACTGTATCCTGCACGTGCTAACGTAGATATTGTTCGTTATGGACAATGAACAAATTTTAATAACAATACCAACGAAAGACCAACCGAACAATTCGAAAATCAAATAGCTCATACCCGTCCCATCGGGTCGAGACGGCTATGGAACTCAGGTAAAATCTTAACAGCGCCAAATTAAGCAAGTTATAGCGCCATCTCTCGAGAAATTGGGTTACTAATTTATACATAATGGACGGGTTTATATGTTGGATTTTCAGTGGTTATTTTGAATTGCGTGAACCGATTTTAAGAATTATTTTTAACTAGCGGCCGCCAGCGACCTTGTTCGCGTGGAGTTAGTTATGCTCCGCTCCTATTGATCGCAGCGTGATGTTATATAGCCTGAAGCCTTTCTGGATTAGCGGGCTATCCAACGCAAAAAAAAAAAATTTCAAATCGGACACCCTAATCGGCGAACACATTTTTGTCAAATGATTGCGACTAGTTGGGATCGTTTGCACCGAACGGACCAATGGGCGGCCCGAACGATACCAACTGATCCCAACTAGTCGCAATCATTTGACAAAAATGTGTTCGCCGATTAGGGGGCAGTAGTAGTTCCTGAGATTAACACATTCAAACAAACAAACTCTTCAGCTTTATATATTAGTATAGATTTGAAAGAAGAAACATTCAGGATAATACATTATGTAAACTGATATTAAAAAATGCTTACAGATATGGTTAAATTACAAACTTAGTTCAGGACTGATTTTGTACCATTTTTCAAAAGATATAATTGATCGATCATTATGAATTTAGCAGATTACGGACTTTTAAGCGCAATGACAATGGAATCGTGTTGGAATGATTAATTTATAGAAATAGTAGACTGGTGTCGGGAAAATAATCAGAACAGCGTGCAGCGCCTAATAACACTGAATGACGCGATTAAAAACATGGCTACTAAGAATACGTAAATTTCCGTCAAATGCGGACTAATTTGACAGGACTTTTTTATATACCTATATTATAAACTAGCGCTTGACCGCAATCCTGCCTGATGGTAAGCAGTGACGCAATCGTTGATGGTAAAGCGCACTAGTTTATTAAGAGCCTATTCACTTTAGCCTTGAAGACACTCAAATTGTGGTCCGACGGAAACACCGGCGCTGGCAAATTGTTCCAGTCCCTCGATGTACGCGGTATAAAGGAGGGGGCGAAACGCTTCGTCCGGATCGTATTGGTGTTAACAACGTTCTATTAAACAACAGCTTTAAATTATAACAACAGATTTAAATGAACTTACATTTTATTTTAATCCATACTAATATTATAAATGCGAAAGTAACTCTGTCTGTCTGTTACGCTTTCCCGCTTAAACCTCTCAACCGATTTTGATGAAATTTGGCACACACAATCTTTAGACCTTGAGAAAGGACATAGGCTACCTTTTATTGAAAAATTTGATATTCCCGAGGGAATCTAAAAAGCCCGATATAACCGAATTCCACGCGGGCGAAGCCGCAGGCGGAAAGCTAGTTTACCATTATCTGTGGATATGACACGACGACTCGCAAATCGAAGTAGATGGGTGTTCGTCTGCCGATCTTGGCTTCGATGTCTCCGAGACGAACAGCCCCGGCGTCGAACAGACGTACCGCTAGCTCCTCCCGAGATATCAACATCTGGAAGATACATGTAGAAAAAGTAAGAATTTTTTTCCTGAGATTAACATTTAAAGTCATTTACTCAAATTAGGCTGAGAATCAGCACTTTTCGAAGGTCAAAATTGTAAAAGGCATACTGAAAATGCCCACGTTTTACCAGCTACAGGATACTCTATCATCATCATCATCATCTGGACATAGGCCTCCCCCAAAGATCTCCAAAAAGAACGGTTGGACGCGGCTTGCATCCAGCACTTTCCTGCGATTTTGGGCATCCGACGCTGCGCTTGCCGGTACGTGGTCGCCATTCAAGAGGTACTCTATGAACTAAGCAAGTTCAGGAAAAGTGGGTGATGGATGTCTGACCGTGGAGCGTTTTTAGAATTTGTACCACAAAGTAGTTCTATTCTTATCTGTTGTTTAGGCTAAACACCTTTCTGAAAACACGACGAAATATGACACTAAGTTTTTGTGACCTACCACAAACAGACAGCATCGCAGCACCGTAACATAAGTCTGTCACGCCCTTTTGCTCCCCTCAGAGCGGATAAGTTACTTGACAGCCTCCGTGGCGTAGCGGTAGCGGACGCGGCCGCTGCGCAAGGTGGCGCGGGTTCAATCCCCGCACAGTGCAAGTATATGTATGCATGAATATGAATATTTGCACTGGTCTGGTCGTGCCTCGGAAAGCACGTTAAGCCGTTGGTCCCGGTTGTCATACGAACATCTAGTGGCAGTCGTTACGGGTTGTTGGAGCCCTCAAAAGTCCAACAATTGGTCTAACTGCAATGCTTCGATGTCGCCTTCGGGTTGTGGAGGTCAGACGGCAGTCGCTTCATGGAAAATGTCGAAGTTTAGCCATATCAGCAGTTGGACTGGCAAAGCAGACCCCAGACTCCAAAGCTGAAAAGGCTTCGGATGCGACTGGGATTAACGCTGGGATGATGATGAGAGCGGATAAGTTACTTATGCTGTCTGTCTGTCGGTGTGGCACCAGGGTGTTGTGTTGCATAGTTGACTTTGATAGGTCGTGACCAATCAACCGGACTATCCTGTGGCTGCCTTATATGAATTTAAAGCCTCCAGCCAGGGGCATCTAAAAACTAAGCAACACGCTAAGTGCACTCCCTGTGGGGTACGAACCTCGGCTTAGGGCGTCACTAGAGAGAACAGCAAGGGACGGTTGTATCATATTATATCAATGGTTGGATCGAAATTTTCTTATTAATTCGGTTTGATGACTTTAGGTTATATGTGCTTATATACTAACTAGCGGCCGCCAGCGACTTCGTTCGCGTGGAGTTAGTTATGCTCTGCTCCTATTGATTGATTTCATCCCCGTGGCAGCGTGATGTTATATAGCCTAAAGCCTTCCTGGATTAATGGGCTATCCATCGCAAAAAGATTTTTTTTAATCCGAACAGTAGGTCCTGAGATTAGCGCGTTTAAACAAACAAAGAAACTCTTCAGCTTTATAATATATTAATATAGATTGGAGGTTTTACATGTGTGTGTGTGTTTCAGGCTGAACCCCACAGATGGCCAGCAACAGCGATATGTCAAACTAATCTCTTTGTTTTGATTATCAATAATTTTATTGGAATTATCTATTTAATGCTTGAGCTTGGTGGCTACCTGGAATAGCTGGGTGGTATGACATGGCGTGATGTTAGTTTATTATTATTATGCGAGGTAAGGGAATCAATCAATCTCCCTCCGGTGCAGCATCGTTGGCCATGTTGTTGCATCACCTCGCTCAACTGCCGTGGTCCTTCCTATTCACTCATTATTTTTGAGTGTATAGGCTCTTAATAAACTAGCACTCTTTACCATCAACGATTGCATCACTGTTTGCCATCAGACGGGATTGCAGTCAAGCACTAGTTATAATTATTAGTCATCACGTTGGCTATGCATAACTACCGTTATAGCTATAACAAAAAATACTATACAGGCAGTCATCGACTTAATTCGTTTCAAGTTACGTCGAACAATGTTTTGACACTATTCCTGAAACATACATCAATTTTTTCGATTTCCAGCATGGGAGAATTCACTTGTCGTATGGTTAATGTCTGTGAGGCCGGCTACTGAGCACTTGCTTTTGATAATTCATCATCATCAGCCTCTACTCATCCACTGCTGGACATAGGCCTCTTCCATGACACGCCAACAAGCACTTTTTGATGTCATCGCTCCATCTCGCCCAAGATTTGATAATTAAATATCCTTTATTATAAATACAGCTTTTTTCGTTTACGTCGCGTATTTCGAGAGCCTAACATGCCGTAAGTATGAAGAATGCCTGTAAGTGTAAATAGTTATTTTTGTATAGAATGTAACGGTACGGAACGATGCGTGCGTTTGTTCGGTTCGTCTTGGCCGGTTTTTTAGTAGTAGTTCAAACTAATTATTAATTTGGATTAATTAATGAAATATAACGACAGTCTTGAATTAACGAAAAGGTATAATAATATTATTATTGACGACCTCCGTGGCGCAACGGTCAACACGCCAGCCTGCGACGTAGAGGCCCTGGGTTCGATCCCCGGCCAGGTCATGATGGAAAACGATCTTTTCCTGATTTGCCTGGGTCTTGGATGTTTATCTATATATGTATCTATTATAAATATAGTATCGTTGAGTTAGTATCCCATAACACAAGTCTCGAACTTACTTTGGGGCTGGCTCAATCTGTGTGATTTGTCCGTATATATTTATTTATTTTATTATGTTGTAATAAAATCAAGTTATTATTTCCATGATATTACTTTAAACCGGTTAATATAATTAATTAATACATGATACTTCACTGGCCTCAGTCCTCTTCTTCACAAACTAAACTAACTAATATTTTAAGTTCAGTGCATATTTTAAGTTCAGTGCATATTTTAAGTTCAGTGCATATTTTAAGTTCAGTGCATATTTTAAGTTCAGTACTTACATATTTTAAGTTCAATGCATATTTTAAGTTCAGTGCATATTTTAAGTTCAGTACTTACATATTTTAAGTTCAATGCATATTTTAAGTTCAGTGCATATTTTAAGTTCAGTGCATATTTTAAGTTCAATGCATATTTTAAGTTCAGTGCATATTTTAAGTTCAGTGCATATTTTAAGTTCAGTGCATATTTTAAGTTCAGTGCATATTTTTCTTTAAATTTAATTATGAAAAGGACAGAAGATAAAATATCAGTTTAATCCTGTTAAATTAAGATATTCCATAGACAGTTTGGACGCGATTGATGACAGCCTTCGTGGCATAGCTGTAGCGGACGCGGCCGCTGCGCAAAGTGGCGCGGGTTCGATCCCCGCACAGTGTAAGTAAGTAGTAAGTAAGTAAGTAAGTCATTTATTTTGCAAATATGGGTACAGTACATGGTGATAGAGTGATAATTGATAAGTTCAGCCATATTTTACCAATAGGCATGCAAAAATTATAATTTGAAGCTAACAAAACTGGAAATTTATATTTAGACTGCTGAACAAATTAAATAATTTGATGTCATAACTTGAGAGGACTTGATAAAAATTACATAATAATGTTACAATATGCCGAGACCAATTATTAACAAGCACGTTACATAAACAATTATTATTGAAAACACAATTTAGAGTCCTTAACAATAAAAATGTCATAGAATACAATTTTAAATATGATGCCGAAGAAGTGTAAAAGAAGAATATATATACATATCAAGCATTATATAC
This sequence comes from Sesamia nonagrioides, assembly GCA_017933935.1. Classification (NCBI taxonomy): domain Eukaryota; kingdom Metazoa; phylum Arthropoda; class Insecta; order Lepidoptera; family Noctuidae; genus Sesamia; species Sesamia nonagrioides. Next base: position 12,764,427 of record JADWQK010000551.1, read on the forward strand.
GAGGAATGTCTAATATAATGTTTAAGGGGAAAAAAAATCAATTACAATAAAAAATAATAATAATAATTAGTATACATCATGATTAGAAAATGTCAGATATAATAATAATAAAAAATAAATGTCAACTGTAATGAAAATGTCAAATAATATGTAAAAAAAAACCCAATTAAATAAAATAGTAACAACAATAAAAAAAAAAAACATTTTTATATATTCCGATCTCATAACATCTTTTCAAAATTTTTCTCAGTAAGGAATTCGCTGACAGTATAGTATGCTTTATGCGTTAGAAAACTTCGAAGCCTGTTTTTAAACAATGATAACGTTAATTCTTTCCATTGCCTAGGTAATTTATTGTAGATAGCCGGAGCCATGCAGTAGACACTTTTCCGCATTAGTGCCGTTTTGGCGGGGTGGGAACATAGTACATTATTGTCACGTCTGTTACGTGGTACTACATCGGCCAAACGTTTAAAACGATCTGGGTTGGACTTCACAAACACAGCTACTTCCATTATGTACAAACTAGGTAATGTTAATATTTTATGCTGTTTAAAGTATGGCATGCAACTATCAGTGGATTTAAGCATAAACATCGCGCGTAAACACCTCTTCTGTGCTTTAAAAACTGTTTCCCTTTCGGTTGAATTTCCCCAGAATATTATACCGTAGCGTAAGTGGGATTCTACTATGCCATAATAGGCAGTAAGAAGTGCATCTATATCAATTATTGGGGATAGTGAATGTAGAGCGTACGCGGACTTACTAATTCTCTTACATAAAGTATCAGAATGTGCTTTCCAATTTAAGTTTTTATCTATTACGAGTCCTAAAAATTTTGTAGTGTCTACTTCTTCTACGACTTCATTGTTGTAATGTATATTAGGGCGCGTGCTGGGAATCCGCTGACTGAAATGTACAGCTTTTGTCTTTTTTAAATTTATTTTTAAATTGTTTGCCTCTAACCAATTTACAACACTCTTTAAACACTTATTAATGTCCGATTCATACGTTACCAGATTTTCACATGGTATTGTCATAGTGCTGTCGTCTGCAAACAGTGTTATTGGGTGTTCAACCCATTTAGGTAGGTCATTAATGTACAGGATAAATATGAAGGGACCTAGTACGCTCCCCTGCGGTACTCCATACTTAACTTTACGCTCTGAGGATCGATATATCTCTTCGCGCTTGCTAGCTAGATTAATTTGGCAAATTTCAGTTATTTGTTTTCGGTCTTTAAGATAAGTCTCAATAAGTCTAAGTATATTACCTCTAATACCGTAAGCTTCAAGCTTACTTATGAGAGTAGGATAATCTACGTGGTCAAAGGCCTGTGTCATATCGCAAAATAAGCCACATATAGGTATGCGATTATTGACATTCTCAATTACATTATACATAAAGTCAAATATAGCCATATTAATAGTCCTATGTTGTCTAAACCCTTTCTGTTCGTCACACAGAATGTTATTCTTTTCAATAAATTTGTATAATTCATTATAAATGTACTTCTCAAATATTTTGGATATCACAGGTATGAGTGCGATTGGTCGGTAATATTCCATTAGTTCTCTGTTCTCTTTCTTAAATATCGGCTTTATTATTGAGGTTTTTAAGGCATCCGGGAAGATACCTGTGCTGATACTAAGGTTAATTATATGACTTAGATGATCAGATATTTCCAAAGATACGTGTTTGAGTATTTTCGTACTAACGCCGTCATATCCTACACTATTTGTGTTATTCAAAGACATTATTATTCTATGTATTTCAGCAGGTACACTAGGCAGCATGAATATTGAGTTAGGGCTCGTGTTAATCTTAGTGTAGTTCGACCGGATGTCTATCTGTTTTGGTAGAATTTTATCAACAAAGTAGTTGTTGAACGCTTCAGCAATATTTTTGGGATTTGAGACAATATGATTTCCAACCTTAATTTTATAAATTATTTGTTTGGGTAAATTATGCTTTGCGCAATTAATAATTTGCCACGTAGTTTTTGATTTATTTTTAGATAGTTTAATATTTTGAGTATTTTGTGCCTTTTGTGTCAGTTGAATAATTTTTTTGTGCAATTTTGAATATTGAGAGAATTTATTTTTACTATCTTTATTTAAGTTTAACCTCATCTGCCACAAAAGCTTTCTTTTGTTTCGGCTACATAGTTTAATACCTCTCGACAGCCACTTAGGTTTTTTAATAACATCAATTTTGATTAATTTAATAGGAAAACACAAATTATACAAGAGCTTGAAAGAGTCAATGAAGTTGTTATAAGCTATGTTCGGGTCGTCCGTTTCGTAAATTTCAGAAAAGGAAAGGTTTTTAATATAGTCTTTAAACTTGGCTATGTTTTCCATACTGTAATTCCTTTTAGCCGCATACCAGTAGTTTATTAAGTACACATTTTGTTTGAACAGGACAGTGAAGGAGCTGTGATGTATGATCGGACAACGCAAATTCAAGTACTTCAGTTTTACAAGATTTGCTAAAATTATGCGCAAAGTTGTCTATGCAAGTGTTGCTTGCCATGCGGGTAGGCTGCCTTAATGCCAATTTCAAGTTATATCTCATTAACAGATATTCAAATGCATTTGTGTGGTTATTTTGTTTAAGAATATCTATGTTAAAATCTCCGGCAACAATAATGTTTTTATAACGTGCTCGTGATATTTCTTGCAATATAGTTTCAAGTTTGTCTAGGCAATAGTTAAGATTATTTATATTTGGCACTCTATAAATACATATTACGATTATCTTGTAATGCGTTAGCTCAATAGCACAGCATTCAAATATGCCTGAACAAGAATAATTAGAAATTTTAGGTAATTCCTTCCATTGTAAGCCATTTCTAGTTAGAATACAAGCCCCTCCCCTTTTTCTTTCATTTCTACAGAAACAGGCAGCTAAAGAATAGTTTGGAAGATGCAACTGGTTTTGGTATCCTTCCATAATAAAGTGCTCTGTGATGCACAAGACATCCACTTCTATATTTTTGTCAGCGAGTTCATCTAAACACACAGTGAGAATATTAGCTTTTGCTATTAGGCCTGCAATATTCTGATGCAGGATTTTGAAATATTTATTACAGAAAAAGCTGTTCACCTACTTGATCACTATTGTATTTAGGTGGGAGTTGGGATGTCCCATTGGGTTCAAGGATTTGGATGTCGTCGCTATCAATAGTTTGATATTGATCGTAGTCAATAAATATTTTTGATCGGATCTGGGAGAAGATTCCTCTCCAGCCGTATTTGTTAATTTTTCCTGTGTTATAGGAAAACATGTCAAGAGTCAGGCTATGATTGCTGTCAAAAAAGTATGCGTATTGGTTGTTTTTTATGTCAAGACTAAGGAGGTTATTGAATAACTCGACTCTATAATTATGTATTAGTGCACCTCGTATATAGGTCGGTGCACAAATAACAATATTTGTGTGCATAATGTTTTTCAGCGAGTTATTCATGTTTTCAAGAATATCGCTATTTGTGTGCAGTGCAAGTATTTGTATATGAATATTTGCACTGGCTGGTCGTACCTCGGAAAGCACGTTAAGCCGTTGGTCCCCGTTGCCATACGAACATCTAGTGGCAGTTGTTACGGGTTATAGGAGCCCTCAAAAGTCCAACTATTGGTCTAACTGCAATGCTTCGATGTCGCCTTCGGGTTGTAGAGGTCAGACGGCAGTCGCTTCACGGAAAATGTCGAAGTTTAGCCATATCAATCAGCAGTTGGACTGGTAAAAGCGGACCCCAGACTCCAAAGCTGAAAAGGCTTCGGATGCGACTGGGATTAACGCTAGGATGATGATGATGATGAGTTTGGACGCGATTGATCTTCCAGTCCTTGGCTACGCTGATGTCAGTTGTCCAGGTCTTACTGAGGCACAACTAGATAAAATTGAGCGACTCCAAAACTATTATATTTCATCTTCATCATCATGTCAGCACAGGAAGTACACTGCTGGACATAGGCCTCCCCCAAAGATTTCCAAAAAGACAGGTTGGACGCGGCCTCCATCCAGTGGTTCCCTGCAATTTTGGTCAGGTCATCCGACCACTTAGGTCCGTATTACAGAACGTCACTCAAAACTCAAGCTCTACTTAAGTCTAGTTTCAAACCATTTGATTGGTTGAAACTAGTTTATAATGTTTAAGCAGATATCAATGCTTGAGTTTCCTTCTGGAATACGCACCTTAGTCGATGGATGTCCGACACTGCGTTTGCCGGTATGTGGTCGCCATTCAAGAGCCTTTCTGCCCCGTTGGCTATCGGCTAAGTGATATGTGTCCCGCCCATCAAAATTTAAGCTTGCGCAAATATCATCACATATCTGAATTTCGTACAAAGCTCTATTTAAGCTCAACAGCTGCTATCTCTTAAATAATGTTTCAATTTTCAAGTTCCTTAAATGACACGTATAATAGATATCTGAAGTCATCGGAAAACCCGATATTAGAGCATTCCAACTAGTGGAATGCTCTAATATCGGGTTTAATTCGGGTTTCTGATAAATCCTTGCTTGTACAAACAGTTCGGCTATAGAATGACTTGCCCGTGCCCGTAAGACGTGCTCAAGTCTGTTCACTCTTAAAACTATGATTAAAAAGCACTTCCTCTCTCTTTAAACATATTGTTACGAATGGATCTTATGTCGATGGCATAATGTTCAATATCGCGTGACATGCAGTGTATCACTTTTAAGCCCTATATCCCCAGATCTAGACATTTTCTAGGCGCAATATAAAAACTCATTGCTAGACTTAGGATGGCCTATCGAATGGTACAGGTCTCAACAATTTTGTCAACAAAGTGTCGACATCGAAATTTCCAGAAACCCATTTCCGGGAATTACCTTAGGTACTTACTGAATGCCCTCGAAGTTATGCGGTATTATTATTACGTCTAGACGAATCTGGAATGTTCGATCAGCTGACCTATATATGTATAGCGCCGTGACGCCGGCGCAGGGGCAGTCTGCATTCGACTAGCGATACAACAACAAGCGACAGTTAAGAAGCGATCTTTGAGAATACCTACTGCGACAACTGTAACGAGAACTTTGAGTACTACGTGAAGTATCATCTGTAGTGTTATTGTGTGTTTACGACACGGACTTCGTGGACGTAAGTGAAGACCTCGGTGCGACGTCAGCTACGTTCTATGTTCTACTTGTCATTGCCTACTACCATCTGTACACTCGTCGTCAATAAACTTCGCAACCCTTAACCGGCGTTTTAGTACCAGCCCCCCCAGCCCGTAACAATATCATTATGTATATGTATTTTATTTGCCCTTGTATGATGTTTCTTAATTAGATGTATGTATAATTTATTTACACTAGTATGATACACTTTATGTACATATTTATTGTTTATCAAAGTAAATACATAGTACACTGTAGACTACCTATACTATTTCTCTTTCCTTCCCCTTAGTATTCCATTCCATTCATCGTCTGCAAAAGATAGCTCTGAGCGATAAAACCGCCCATTGTGTTCACTCCTTGTAAAATCTTTATATTCTTTAAACAGTAGTTTAAAGTTTAAACTATAAGTGTAAGTAAATATTAAAAAATATTATGGAAAGGGGGGGAGGGAGAACAGGTCAGAGTTAGTGGGGTAAGTCATGGGGCAAGCCAGATCTAGGGGGGCAAGTCAGAGCTAGGGGGGTAAGTCATGGGGCAAACCAGGTCTAGGGAGAAAAGTTACCAAAACACAACAACAAATAGTGTTGTCCCCATACCTAATAGTCACGATAAGTATAGGTAGCATTTTTAAAGAACAGCGATTGTCATTATTTATCATCATCATCATCGTCAACCTTTTTATCGTCCCACTGCTGGACCCATGTCTCCTCTCATACAGAGAAGGATTGAGTGTAATCACCACGCTTGCTCAATGCGGGTTGGCGATTTCTGACTTAAAGTTCAGGTTTCTTCAAGATGTTTTCCTTCACCTTGTAATCAATCATTGGTGTCCAAGATATACTTAGAAGTACATATAACTTTAAAAAAGTTACATTGATACTTTCTTAAACTGGAATCGACCCCGCACACTCACACTTGAGAGGCTGGGGTTTAACCACAAGGCCACCACGAAATATTGTTAATTTGAGAGGTCATTATTATTGTTGGAATATGAAGGTAGCGAGAGCAGCGGTGGCCAAGTGGTTATAGGCCTTGATTTACAAGTTGTAAGGTTTGAACCCCGTCAGGTGCTTGATTTGTGTAAATTATTTCATCACCACTGCTCTCAAAACGGTGACGGAAAACATCGTGAACAAAACTTCGAAGACATGTGACATCCAGTATCTCGCACAGGGCCCGCTTGGTAGATTACGGCCCACTCCCTTTCAGAGACAGGAGGTCTGTGTTCCAGGAATGGGAACATTACAGGCTGATTAATCCCCTATTCCTCGGGTTCTTTCCGCACTGAATAGCCTCATGGACGCTAACCCAAAGTCTGATATATTCGCAGATGAATTCAAAATGCGCGCTTGCTTAGCGTTTTGCGAAAACAAAATTTAATCAGTTCGTTTATTTTGTTTGTTTTTTCGTATTTTTTTTTACATTAGTTTTATTTTATTTTTGTGTATATTGTTACTCTGCTATGTCTTTTTTTTCTTCTATTGATGTTTTATTATTTGAATTTTATTATGTACTAGCTTTCCGCCTGCGGCTTCGCCCGCGTGGAGTTCGGTTATATCGCGCTTTTTAGATTTCCCTCGGGAACATCAAATTTTTTCGGGATAAAAGGTAGCCTATGTTCTTTCTCAGGGTCTAAAGATTGTCTGTGCCAAATTTCATCAAAATCGATTGAGAGGTTTAAGCGGGAAAGCGTAACAGATAGACAGACAGACAGACAGAATTACTTTCGCATTTATAATATTAGTATGGATTTGTGTTATTTAATTTTGTACTGTTTATGTAATTGGCTTTTGGAAGCCGTGTTAACATAAATAAATAAATAAATTAAGTATGTTATGTAAAGGTAGCGAGGGAAAAACTGTCACGGCACCTAGACGAGTCCACAGACCCGTCGCGCGTCGTGCGGAAAAATCCATAAGCTAGCTATTACCTTGTACATTTGTATGTGAAATTGTAAATATATGTATTCACAAAGAATATTCTCTTAATGTCACAAACAAATGCATAAATGTAAGTAAAATCCTTTCTTTACTGTAGTCGGACAAAAAAGCCCCAGTTATTTGCTAGCTGTTATCAACAAATGTGTCCTCAAATTGCATCCGTGTGGTCATTCACATTAATTTATTGCATTTTGAACTTTCTCTCGATCGATAAGTTCATAAAGACATTATGCGTCACTTATAAACAACAGATTACATTAAGTCTCTGTTTACATCCATACTAATATTATAAATGCGAAAGTAACTCTGTCTGTCTGTCTGTTACGCTTTCTCGCCTAAACCTCTCAACCGATTTTGATGAAATTTGGCACAGACAATCTTTAGACTCTGAGAAAGAACAAAGGCTACCTTTTATCCCGGAAAAATTTGATGTTCCGGAGGGAAATTGAAAAAGCGCGATTTAACCGACCTCCACGCAGGCGAAGCCGCGGGCGGAAAGCTAGTTACTTATAAATTACAAACTAGCGCTTGATTGCAATCCCGCCTGATGGTGAGCAGTTATGCAATCGTTGATGGTAAGGCGTGTTAATTAATTAAGCCTACTCACGCAAAAGAACTGAGTAAATAGGAAGGAAGGCGGCAGTTTAGCGCGGTGATGCAATGTTAAACCCAAGAACACGACCAACGATGCTGCGCCAGAGGGAGATTAATCTGGAGGCCCTCCACAACCAAACTCCCGACACAACAACATTTCGCGCATCGTACCCGGCACGTACAGTCAAGACCAAAAGTCGAGTTGCAATCTCACAAAACTATGGCCAAGCAATACTAGTTGTATTTACGACCTTCTTCTATAATAAAGTTTGATACACGCTCATACACTTGCTGCCCGCTTATGATTGTTAGGTACTACTTATTAATTTCAACGTCTACAGTAAGTGTTTCAATGGCGTAACGGTTTTCGCCTTGATAGGCGTTCAAGGTGGTTCGAGTTCGAATCTAATAACTTACAAAAATATTTTTTAAATGTTTATTGGTGAGTTATGAATGCTTACAACAAAAATATCTAAAAATATCGATCTGCAACTTAAAGATGATACTTTCTTTTAAGATTTTTTCTATATTAGAGTCATTATAAAAAGATGACGGTAGACTTAAAAGAATCTGAATCACTACTTCACAAAAAATATTCCGCTACCTACAATAACTATTATTAGCTACAATAACTCAAATAATATTACTTAGCTGTTGTTGGTTGGTGAACATATAGTTACCAGTTTGTGTTATTAGTTTTACTTTTTAATCAATATGCAGGCATATGCAGCAATATATCTCAAATATCATATGAAACCGGCTTTTGTGTAAGTTGTTTTTATTATTATTCATGTAAGGTGCAAACCAATCGCTTGTAGCAAGTGCGTAATAAAATTGTTATTGTTTTAGATAAATACTGTAAGCCGTTGGAGGTCAAGGTCAAGAGGTTGGAGGACGAAGGTAGCTGTCGAGACAAGTGAAACGAAACGACAATATTTACCGTTGAATAAACTTTTAAATCGTGCGAAGAAGATAGGTTGCATTTGTGGTTTAAAAATAAATTGGCGAGGCTGGTGGAGTGTTATCGAGCTAAACAAAAAAAAAAACTATTTATAACAAAAACAGTGCAGAAGTGTCCTACAGAGTGTTTTAAATATATACCAATAAATATCTTAATAACGGACTCTAAACCATCTCTAAAGTAATTTAGCTAAGTGACAGTAATATGTTCGGTTGGCTTAATGGCTAACAGATGTCGCCTTTTGCAATTTCAATACAAATTACTTTTGGTAAATTATAAAAACAATAATTTCGGAATTCGATAAGAAATAAGTTCGTTTACTTTTGAACTAAGAAAGCGCTTGAAGATTATAATCTCATGCCTTCAAACTCCGAAAAAAGGCATTGCAGGATGGCAGCACTAGTACTATGCTATACACGCAAAAAAAATATAAATGTAATAAGCACTATTATGTGTTCTAAGTATAGATTATTTTATGATTGCAATAATATTCAGGTTAAGCTTCAATCCTCTTTTCTTTAAGAAAATGAATAATTAAGCTATAACCTCTTTAATCATAATATACGTATAATATTATAATTTTCATATCTAACAACCAAAAATGTTTTTTGTATTTTTTACCATAACAATATCATAAGTTTGTCAAGGATTACTTTTATATAAAATATTACAATGCTGCCGTTTCAACGTTTGTTTCATTTGTTAGTATAAGTATATCTATACCGAATAATATATAACTTTATAATATATTGCATTATAATATGCTTATTGTTTTATTTTTATATATTTTTTATTATATTACCCCTATAGTAAACTAAAACATATAATAAAACCCTTTTTTGGGATAAATATTCAATAAATTTTCCTATTTGTTTAAATATTATTTGCAAACATTTTTACTTTAAAATACAAATCAATTATCATAATTTTAAATTATATGAAACAACAAAAAGAGTTGCCTATAATAAGGATCGAACCCGCAATCGCTCGCTTTTGATAGCACCATTGTTAAGTGCGGCCGCTAACTCAACTTCAAATGAAGTAACGAAATTTTGCATTACTTTAAAGAAACACGAAGACTGCGATAAAAAAATAATGCGGTAGTGTGCGTGGCCGGTTTAGCGCAGGCGACAGTAGTCTTTAAGGTGGAAATGGACTTCTACAGCTGATAGTACATCGCAACACAACTGCTCAGACCCGTTCTTCGTACGTTTTTTCCGGCATGATGTCTGTTTAAACTTAAATATAAACAAAATACTCACTATTTCTTCCAGAAAATCCTATAATAACTTCAGTAGGTTTTCTGCGATGGACGTCAGCTCAGGTTGAAGGTCCACAGACTAGTAACGTGCTTAATTTAGGAGCCTCACTTATATGCCTTTGTTGAAAACTTAACTTTGTCCCCAACGCCATACACCAGTATCCAATGAATAATTTCCCACTAATAAATTGGAAACTTCCACTAGACGAAAGATACACTTATATTTTGTAAACAACACTTCAAACAACATTAGCTCATAAATAAATAACTAATATTTGTTACTTATCCAGAAACGTTTAAACATAATTATCTAAAAAAAAGTCTCCTGCAATTTTTTGTAGGTATCGATAATATAATTTTCGTAATACTAAAATGTCGCATCACTATTTGCGCGAATTTATAAAAGGTGAATTATTGAAATTGAAACTGACAATTTATTCGAACACACATGTGATCGTGAACTATCTAGCAAACATAATAAAATAAACAAGACCGAGCCTGATAACTTAATAATAATAAGTTAAGACACTCCACAATCGTGAGATATGCAGTCTCAGAGAATATTTCCTAACAACCGACGTGGGAATGCATCGAGATGTGGTCGCAGTTGACAAGGGCCTCACTCCGCTCTCTTTGGCGAAAGAGAACTGGCGCAAACCAGTAGTGCTTGACACCAATGATCGCATGGAGGTATGGAAGAGCAAGGAGCTTCACGGACGCTTTTTCAAAGCCCTACACGGGCCTGATGTAGACTTACAAGCGTCCGTGGCCTGGCTACGATTCGGTGACCTTTTTGGGGAAACCGAAGGTTTTGTATGTGCAATTACGGACGAAGTTATGATGACGAACAATTACCGGAGATTTATTGTGAAAGACGGCACAGTTGACATCTGTCGGGCATGTCACCGGCCTGGGGAATCAATAACGCATATTATCTCCGGGTGTTCTCGTCTAGCTAACGGAGAGTACTTGCATAGACACAACCTTGTAGCCAGGATCATTCATCAGCAACTTGCTCTTAAATACAACCTTGTGGAATCGGAGGTGCCGTACCCAGTAACGCCCGACCCAGTTCTCGAAAATGACCATATCACATTGTACTGGGATCGATCCATCATCACTGACAGGACTATTATTGCCAATAAGCCTGATATAGTGCTGGTGGATCGATCAGAGCGGCGTGCAATGATTGTTGACATAACCATCCACATGATGAGAACCTCGTGAAAGCTGAGAAGGATAAACAAATCAAGTATCTTGACTTGGCTCACGAGGTTGTCGACATGTGGGAAGTGGATTCAGCAATCATTGTACCGATAGTCGTGACAGCCAATGGCTTAATAGCCAAGAGCCTCGACCAACACCTCAGGAGGCTCTCGTTAGGCAGCTGGATCAAGGGCTTGATTCAGAAAGCGGTACTGCTGGACACGGCTCGCATCGTCAGGAAGTTCCTCTCTCTGGAGCCCTGACCGCCGATAGCTTGGACCCTGTTCTCGATACCGGTGGGCTGCTATTTTTTTTTTTTTATATTTTTAAATGTTTTTTATATATATTTTTGTTATGTAGAAATATTTAAAAATATAATTTATAAGTGTATTTATTGAAATAAAGGAGATAATAAGTTAATAACTTGCACGACATAGTATTTGCGCGTGGAGTCGCTCGCTTTTATATTTTTGTAGTTATTTACGTCTTAATGGTGCTTTATATTACTTGGAACCAGCACCCTAATTAAGTCACAAACTATTACTGTTAATTGTAATCATTTGGAAATATGCATATTGTACGATGTGTATTGTTCGGACGAAGCGTTTCGCATCCTCTTTATACCGGGTGCATCGAGGGACTGGAACAATTTGCCAGCGGCGGTGTTTGCGTCGGACTACCATTTGAGTGTCTTCAAGGCTAGAGTGAATAGGCTCTTAATAAATTAGTGCGCTTTACCATCAACGATTGCGTCACTGCTTACCATCAGGCGGGATTGCGGTCAAGCGCTAGTTTATCTACACTAATCTATACTTATATATAAAGCTGAAGAGTTTGTTTGTTTGTTTGTGCGCGCTAATCTCAGGAACTACTGGCCCGATTTGAAAAATTCTTTTTGCGTTAGATAGCCTATTAATCCAGTAAGGCTTTAGGCTATATAACATCCCGCTATGACCAAGGAGCAGAGCAGTAACAAAAAATGTTGCGAAAACGGGAGCTAACGCAGACGTACATATTGCTTCCATTATTTTAACAGGCGCTTATTTTATATCAACTGAGCACTTTTTAATTTTTTTCGGAATGGGACAAACAGCGCACTCAGTTACCATTGAACTTAGCTCATGAGGAAAAGCAATATTAGTAAAAGCAGTGAGCGAGGAAGAATTTTACAGCAGTGTAAGTTGTTAGTTTGGGATGAATGTAATGATATTCCACAAAAGGGCAATTGAGGCACTAGATCGCACAATGGTGGACATCAAAGGCAATCAAGATATCATGGGAGGGACGGTGGCACTTTTAGCTGGTGACTTTAGGCAGACCCTTCCGGTGATTACTAGGGGTATGCCGCCGGCAGATGAAATAAATGCCTCTTCTTAGCCTCGCATTATGGGTTTGTGTGAAAAAGTATTTTCTCACGACGAATGTGCGAGGGCAACTTCATCACGATTCTCAAGCCGGGTATATGCAATATGCAGCTACTCTTTTAAAAGTCGGAGTAGATCGCATGCCAACTGAGAGTAACGGCATGATTAGAGCGAGTCGTGAGTTCTGTCAAATTGTGGATAGCTCAGATGACCTATTAAATAATTCTATCCGAACCTTCAAACAAATATGGCCAACCGAGAATGGCTATGCGAAAGGGCAATTTTGGCGCCGACTAATGAAATAGCAAAATAAATGAACAAATCATGTTAAACGTTCAGGGAAATGTTATCGCATACCTCTCCGCGGAAAATATTACTAACACTGAACAAGTTACATCATACCCTATAGAATTTTTCAACTCTTTAGAATTATCAGGAGTGCCACCCCATTATGTTGATACTAAAAGTTGGTGTTCCAGTCCTGACACAGAAAACGTAATAATAAGTCAAAAGAAGTCGCAAAGACGCGTGACCTTTTCGCCGTGCATATGTATTGTGATACACAAGGGCGCGAGGAGGGTTTGTTGCGGTTATTTGTGTTGTTTGGGCCGCAGAGCGATAAACATGGTGATTTGCAGCGTATCCAACTGCCGAAACTCTTCCAAAACTTGTAACTACACAAATAAAGGGATAAGATTTCATATGTAAGTACCTAATTTTTGAAATAATGTCGTTTTTAATAAATATAGACAATTTAAATATTTTCAGCACCCCTACTACGATTATCATAGAAAACGTTTTTTTTTCACATCAATAACCATTGATACTTAGCTTGTTCATGTTTACTATGAAAACTGCTAAAAGCAGCAATGAAATTATAGTCATACGAAATTAACAATATCGCTGTTTACGTAAATTCCAGGAACATGCCGCATGAGTTAGTGATGTGTCACTATTATTTTGTATCGATTATTTATTACGTTTACTTTTTATTAGCTTTACCGAAATGGGAATGAAATAATGAAATATTATGAGTTAACGTTAAATATATATGAGATGATTATATTTTAATAAGAATTATGCTTATTATTACATGGGTATGTACATGGGTAGGCCTATTAGGCAGTAGGTAAACTAGCTACCTAGGATACCCAACGCAGACTGCGTTGGGTATCCTTGTACAATTGATGTTTTCAGTATTTATCAAATACTGAAAACATCAATTGTCGAAATAATTAAGTATTCATATTATTATTATTATATTGTAAGGATAATGGATTAAGTTGGATTGAATCGATACTTTTTTATATTATTTATGCATCTGTTTACTTAATCCAATGATATTGATTTAAATATAAATGGATATCTGCTTCTGGAAGAAGAAATTTCTTTATTTGAAATAAATGCTTGGACTTTGTTTGATTTTTTAATAAAAAAATATAACTTATACCTACTTAATTGTTTATTGCATTCCCTTATCTCATAAATATGTAAATCACCTTAAAGTGCGTTAAGGAATGAAACACTTTAATTAACGCTCATCGGAAAATTATCGATATGAACATAAACATTACGTTACGACCTATGCAGTGCACTTTTTCTCAGTGAAAGTGAGCGCGCGATATGTTTCTCTGCTTTTCGCGAACGTTTATTATTGGTTAAAAAAGCCGCGCCTTCTGTGATTATGTGATGTTAGAAAATATTGCGTTATGCTATAGCTCAAAGGTTTAATTTTGTATCAATAATGCAAAATACATGTGTAAATGTTCGATTGTATCTATTGTTTGTTTATGTGGTGGTAACTGCCGACCGGCGACACGCGTTATGGTGTTAAAAGTCAGTAGATAGCACTTCTATTGACTTGTTATTACGATTTCTGTGAGTCCTGATAATGAGGAATCTTGACGCTCCAAAGCTCGGTTACAAATAACACATTTGGGTCACAACATTGTAAATGCTACAATCATGGCTGGAATGGGAAAAGAACAAAATATCTTGATTCCCCGTATTCCCATCATTCCGACTGATTACCCATTTCAATTTAAAAGTTCGTTTCAATGTAAAAGTAAGTTTCAATTTAAGAGTACAGTTCCTTCTAAAGGCAGCATTTGCTATCACAATAACAAAGCCGACTGACGCTTAAAGTTGCCGGAGTTCATTTAGAAACAACATGTTTTTCTCATGGGCAACTCTATGTGGCATGCTCACGCGTATAAAATCCAGAAAACCTTTATGTTTTGGCAAAAGACAGCAAAACAAAAAAAGTTGTTTATAAAACCGTACTTACTTAAATGTGCTCATATTTTATCATAATAGTAATTACGTAATAATTAAAATTATACGCGTAATAATTATAACCCTTATTTTATAATATCCTAAGCATATACAAAACACCAACCAACGCAAAATAATTAGAAGTATGATATTTGATGTTTATTTCCTTTGCTAAACCCGGTAAAATTAACGTTACTGTGGACCTTATGTATCTTTATGATCCTACTAATAATATAAACGCGAAAATGTGTGAAGATGTTTGAAACCTTGCAGTAATGCAGGCACTTGTGACTAGTTGTGACGAAGTCGACAGCAAAATCTAGCTGATAATAATTTTATCATTACTTGACTTGAAGGAGTTTTTATTTTCATTAATGCATAAAACAACAACAATTTTAGTTATTAGCTCTAATTACTTATCCTGTTGTTGAACATTTAAGCAAGTAATGCTCGTATTGGAAAACTCTACAAAAATCAAAAATTTACATTTCAGCTTTCGGCGACCGAAAGCTGAAATGCAAGATTTAGAAAAGCTCTCAAGAGACATTGAACACAATTTACTGTGTGGGGTGCCTTAGGCCGCTGTACCGCTTGCCTCGATCATGAAAAGAAAAGAAATAAAGATGTATGGAACCAAAAAAATCCTAGAAGGAATTTACCAAAAAAAAAACAGAAATGCTTTGTTGTGGTGACATCTGGCGGCAGTCTCATGGAAACTGTTAGAACTTTACGTTCTGCAGTCGTAATTCTCGAACAAGAAGAAGTTGGCGCTGGTGTACTCAAACAGAATGAAATTCATGTAAAATTGATATTCACTGTAAGAGAATTGTTGCAAATATTATATGAAGCCGGCAAGATTAATGACGAAAGTGATGAAATTATATTAGATCATATTATAGAATGTCAATTTAGCAATTGAGATTTCATAAAGGACAATTTGGGTGCATATCGTTAGTGTCAATCATTTATAGCATAGTACTGTGTCGCATTGGATTCACTGCAGACTCTCGTAGTTTAATTATAATTAGCCAACATAGGTTATCCACTGTTTGACAGCCTCCGTGGCGTAGCGGTAGCGAACGCGGTTCAGTGCATATTTTTCTTTAAATTTAATTATGAAAAGGACAGAAGATAAAATATCAGTTTAATCCTGTTAAATTACGATATTTCATAGACAGTTTGGACGCGATTGATGACAGCCTTTGTGGCGTAGCTGTAGCGGACGCGGCCGCAGCGCAAGGTGTGCGGTGATCGAACCCGCGCCGTTCGAACGCCGCACAGTGCAAGTGTTTGTATGCATGAATATGAACATTTGCACTGGTCTGGTCGAGCCTCGGAAAGATTGGTCCGGGTTGCCATACGAACATCTAGTGGCAGTCGTTACGGGTTGTTGGAGACCTCAAAAGTCTGACAATTGGTCTAACTGCAATGCTTAGATATCGCCTTCGGGTTGTGGAGGTCAGACGGCAGTCGCTTCACGGAAAATATCGAAGTTTAGCCAAAATAGAGCGAACCCCGGACTCCAGAGCTGAAAAGCTACGGATGCGACTGGGATTAATGCAGAGATGATGATGAGTCAACATAGGTTTCCACTGTTTGTCAATATAATATTGTTAAAATAACACTGTAACTTTATGCAGTGATGTAGGTTCCTATATGAAAATAATATTTAAAAAAAAAAAGGCAATGGTGGCGATGCGACGCCAGTATCTCAAATAATGGTGTATGATGTACGGTGTTACCTGAAACTGTCAAATATTCCCAATCAACCGCTTTGGCGATAAAGTTGAAAATGTAATTAAAAAATCTAACAGACTGTAGTAGCATGATGTGCTGTCGTCTGAACATACACCATTATGTACAGGGTGTATCTGACATCGTAACGCAAACTTCGCGAAAAGGCTAGACCGCATGCCACTAATAAAATCATGATAGTCATATATGTCGTTAATGAACGGTTACAGAATTCACAGTGTTTAAAAAAAAGTGTCGGCTCGGCCTTTGAACGTTGCAAGCGTGCCGCCGTGCGGTATGATGTTGATCCCTGATGTGAATCTATTAAACCAGCTGATAGATTGCTTTTCGAGTTTTGTTTTCACTGCGCTTTTTCATGTAATTAGCGTATTAATTAATTTTTACTTTAAAATCTTATTGGGTTATAAAAGTATAGCAATTATGAACGGTCTAAACTCTAAAGTGATAAAAAATGACATATATTTTTTTAATCATCAAAAAGCCAACGAAAAATTCCACCACTAGGAGGTTAAGAATCATGTACTAGATCCATGGTACTCGTTTGTGCGTCGATGTCAGATACACCCTTTATGTGTTAGATGTTTTCTGACCGTCCAGTGACATTATTTTGCTACAAATATCATTGAAATATTATAAATTAAATGCAAACACTAAATGTGTAATAAACAGTTACAACTAAGGTAAAATAAAAGTGTCAATGAAAAATAGAAACTGTTTAATTTAAACCTATACCTAATCAAAACTACCTTGTGTCTATAAAATAGGTTCAACCACATCATACAAGTCTTTTTACAACCATTCACAACTCAAGTAGGGTTGTATCTTTCTATGACGTTTAGGAAGGTAAATAACTTTATTATCCTTTACCTGAATTTACTTTTAACACATAGATTTTTATAATTGACACGTGTAATTGTAAAGGTTATCTTGTGCTACAATAAAATTATTTCTCTTTATCATCATCATCCCAGCGTTAATCCCAGTCGCATCCGAAGCGTTTTCAGCTTTGGAGTCTGGGGTCCGTTTTACCAGTCCAACTGCTGATATGGCTAAACTTCGACATTTTACCGTGAAGCGACTGCCGTCTGACCTCCACAACCAGAAGGCGATATCTAAACATTGCAGTTAGACCTATTGTTAGACTTTTGAGGGCTCCAACCAACCCGTAACGACTGCCACTAGATGTTCGTATGGCAACCGGGACCGTACTTTTTGAGGCACGACCACACCAGTGCAAATATTCATATTCATGCATAAAAATATTTGTACTGTGCGGGGATTGAACCCGCGCAATGGCCGTGTTCGCTACCGCTACGCCACAGAGGCTGTTTAGTAAGGTAAATAACTTTATTATCCTTTGTCTGAATTTACTTTTAACATATAGATTTTTATAATTGACACGTGTAATTGTATAGGTTATCTTGTGCTACAATAATTATTTCTCTTTAAGGGTGTTCAAATTGATGACAATTGACCGTTTTTCGGATTTTGTTTCCTAATACAAGCATTACTTGCTAAAATGGTCAACAACAGTGTAAGTGATTGGAGCTAATAACATACTGGCGCTGATTCTCTTGTTTACAAACTTAACTATATTTTTTTTAATTGACATCAAAATTGCACCCGTGGGAATCCGGGACGGGTCGCTAGTGTTATATAATGTATAACAGAAAACTCTTTGTAAGGAAAGGTTGCATATGTTTAGGTACATAATGTTTTTTGCATCAAAGAAATGAGTAATCTTGTCAAATTAAGATACTCCGGACAGTTTACACGCGATTATAAACATGGCGGCCAAAAAAATACTTTTTTGCTCCTTCATGCCTCACTTTTTGGTGGAAACCTAATAAAAGACTTCAAAGTATTGTAGCATGGAAGAATTGAATGTAAGGGGTAGTGGAGGAGTAAGGTGGGGGGTCAGGGAGGGGGCGACGAGAGGCGGTCAGACCCTGTCTTACGACGCTACCTGCTACGGGCCCTAAGCTCATTGTATAAGGATCCACGGCTTGCCTGCTTCGTTCTCGGCCGTCACATTCGTTACTCGACTATGGAGCAGCTAGCCGCCTCGGAACAAGTACCGCAAATAAAACAAGTAAGGCACTTCGAAGTTTCATTCAACAATTAACAAACAGTCCATCTCAACAGTTTATATTTAAGTTATGTAAATAGAGACTTAATAAAAGTGTTGTTTATAATAACTTTATCGTGTATTTATCGATCAAGAGAAGGTTCAAAACACAATAAAGTCCTAACCCTGAAGTCTGTCACGGTGCTGAGATGCTGTCTGTTTGTGGTAGGCCACAAAAACTTAAACACTTGATTAACGTGTGTGTCCTATTTACATATAAGTTGGTCGTGTTTAAAAGGTATTTAGAAAATTCTAACTTTTCTACTTGTATTTTCCAGACAATGATGTCCTTAGATGAGCTAGCGGTAAGTCTGTTCGACGCCGGAGTGTTTCGTGTCGGAGACATCGAGACCAAGACTGGCACACTATCGCCCTTTTACTTCGACATGCGAGTCATCGTGTCACATCCACAGATTATGGTAAATACTCAAACTCAATAATTTAATGCATTCCATAATGTGTACATCATCATCAAACTTTTATCGTCCCACTGCTGGGCACAGGTCTCCTCTCATACAGAGAAGGATTGAGCGTAATCACCACGCTTGCTCAATGCGGGTTGGTGATTTCGATTACGCTCAATCCTTCTCTGTATGAGAGGAGACCTGTGCCCAGCAGTGGGACGATAAAAAGGTTGATGATGATGATGAGTAAATTAATTCTCCAAGGAGTTATGGTTTCAATAGGTAATTACTTGCGTAGGAAGCTACTCTTTGTTGAAAACCTTAGCTTTAATAGGTTTCTAATAATACCGTAACTGAAAATAATATAATTCGTACCTATTTACCTGTTGTTCACTCTTGAACTGTTAAATAGATAATTTATTTATTTACGGTTTTCGCAAAAACGGTAAGTACAAAGGCAGACTTGATGCCTTAGGAATTCTTTACCAGACAACCTAGGGTAGTGAAGAGGTTAGATTGCACGTGCTTTGGTTGATAAGTATAACGATAAAAAAGCTTCTAAATCCAGTTACTCAAATACGTATCTACAGATGACAGCACATCAAACTACTATCAGATTTCTTTAGATTTTCAACTTTATATCCAAAGTATTTTGGGTCAACGTTGATCGGGAATATTTGACAGTTTCGGGTAGCTTGACCTACTGACGTCCAAACATAAATAAGTTATATACACATATATAGACACTATTTCGTCAATCACTTACCATTTTCTAAATGAACAGATACTGCTGGGAGTTTGTGCCGTACTCAATGGGCAACAACGGGATGTATTAGTCTGAACAAATAAATCTATCTAGTACTGTTGCTAAGCTCATAAAATCTTTGATAAATAAATATTTCAACAAGGATGAAATTCATCCTGTTTATTCAGACTTTTTAACACTCCACAGACATATTCTTTAAACTGCTGTGGAAAGCGGAGTCTCCTAACACAGGCATTATTTGTTTAACAGGAGGCTCCGATCACCAACTAATATATAAAGCTGAAGAGTTTGTTTGTATGTTTGAATGCGGTAATCTCAGGAACTACGGGTCCGATTTGAAAATTCTTTTTGCTTTGGATAGCCCATTAATCCAGGAAGGCTCTACGCTATATAACATCACGCTGCGACCAATAGGAGCGAAGCATAACTAAACTCTCTAATCTCTCTAAGATCTCTAATAAATTTGATTTTATATTTTGATGTTATCCCTAATAATAAATAAGGAAATATTAGCAAAAAGTAATTTATATCCCAATTTACATTTCAGCTTTCGGTCGCGCAACATTTAGAAAAGCTCTCAAGAGACATTGAACACGATTTACTGTGTGGGGTCCCATACGCCGCTCTACCGCTCGCAGCAGTCATGTCAGTCAACACAAATACACCAATGATCATGAAAAGAAAAGAAGCAAAGACGTATGGCACCAAAAAAATCCTAGAAGGAGAATACGAGAAAGACCAGAAATGCCTTGTTGTGGAGGATGTGGTGACATCTGGCAGCAGTATCATGGAAACTGTTAAAACTTTACGATCTGAAGGATTGATCGTGACGCACGCCGTAGTAGTTTTCGAACGAGAACAAGGTGGCGCTGGTGTACTCAAACAGAATGGAATTACTGTAAACTCGATATTTACTTTAACAGAATTCTTGCAAATATTGTATGAAGCCGGCAAGATTACTGACGAGACTATTGAAATTATATTAAATCACATTTTGGAATGTCAATTTATCAATTGAGATTTCTCCATTGATGAGCAATTCCTTAGTTTTTTCTTATTGATTATAAACTAGTGCTTGACTGCAATCCCGCCTGATGGTAAGCAGTGATGCAATTGTTGATGGTAAAGCGCACTAGTTTATTAAGTCTATTCACTTAAAAAACTTAGGAATAGGAAGGATGACGACAGTTGAGCAAGGTGATGCAATGTTAAACCCAACAACACGACCAACGATGCTGCGCCAGAGGGAGATTGATCTGGGAGACTCTCCACGATCAAACTTCCGACACAACAACATTTGGCGCATCGTAGCCGGCACACATCGCAACACAACTGCAGACACTCAGACCCATCCTCCGTACGGCTTCACCAGACATCGTGCTGGAACACGACGAATCGCTGGCGGCAAGACTTTGTCTGGTGGGTGGTAACTTTTGCTGACAGCCGATGTTATGGCATTCATAGCATACTGTGTCTTATTGCATTTATAGAAGATCCTCATAGTGTATTAATTAGTTAACATAGGTTTTCCACTGTTTGTCAATATAATATTGCTAAAATAACACTGTAACTTTTATGCAGTGATGCAGGTATTATATATAAAAAAAAAAAATATTCAGAAAAGAAAATACTTATTAAATAACTGCAATGGGGGCGACGCGCGACGCCAATGTCTCATATAATGGTGTATGATGTACGGACGACAGCCTGCAGGTCAAGCTACCCGAAACTGTCAAATATTCCCAATCAACCTTGACCCTTAATGCATAGGCGATAAAGTTGAAAATCTAACACATTGAAGTAGCGTGATGTGCTGTCGTCTGAACATACACCACTATGTAAATATTGTGTGTTCGATGTAGAATTTTCAAATGTGGATGTTTGCGCAATAAACATTTTCTGACCCTGCAGTGAGATTATTTTGCTACAAATATCATTGAAATATTATAAATTAAATGCAAACACTAAATGTGTAATAAACAATTACAATTTAGGAGAAATAAAAGATGCAATGAAAAATAGAAACTGTTTAATTTAAACCTATACCTAATCAAAACTACCTTGATGTCAATAAAATAGGATCATCCACATAATAGAGAATTTTTATAACCATTACATTCACAACTCAGTAACTTTCTACAATGTTGAGTAAGGTAAATAACTTTCTATTGTCCTTTGTTACCCACTAACACTTGCAAATGTAGATCGCCAAAACCTACCCTGAATTTACTTTTAACATATAGAGTTTTATAATTCATACGTGTAATTATAGTATAGCTTATCTTGTGCTACAATTAAATTATTTATCTTCATGGTTGTTCAAATTTTGAAAAAATCCTCGCATTGACTTTTACCGTATTTTTACAGAGTCTCCTAATACAAGCAACAGGATAAGTAATTGGAACTAAAAATAATAACTAATACTGGCGCTGAGTCTTTTGTTCACAAACTAAACTTTTTTTTTGGCATCAAAAGCCATACACAAACAATAATTAAAAAACATATAGTGCTGACGATGTTATTATAAATAATAATCTATACTAATTTATAAAGCTGAAGAGTTTGTTTGTTTGTGCGCGCTAATCTCAGGAACTACTGGTCCGATTTGAAAAATTCTTTTTACGTTGGATAGCCCATTTATCCAGGAAGGCCTTAGGCTATATAACATTTCGCTGCGACCAATGGGAGCGGAGCATAATTAACTCCACGCGAACGAAGTCGCTGGCGGCCGCTAGTTGTTATATAAAACTCCTTGTAAAGAAAGACGGGTTAAATATAGGTATGTATACAGAGTGGTGCTGATAATACGACAATAAATGAAAACACGGACAATGCTGGTTCATAGGAATAATCCCAAACCATAGAAAAAACCTAGTATCAAAAATGAAAAAATGAAAATTTCAAACAAACTAAATCGCATGAAATTGGAAACTGACTATACTCTGTTTTTTAATCTCGTAGACTAAATTGACACATGCAAATGTCAAATTTACATTATTAATTTTGTATTATTACGTTTTTAATAAGTACCTACACATTATTTCAGGATAACTTAATGTAAAAAAAGATACTTGATTTTATGAACGCTAAGTTTCGGCACTATTGCACCTAATTGCAATAAACTGCCAACACTCGTAATGTCAGTTTAGTCTACGAGATTAAAAAACAGAGTATAGAACATCCTTTAAAATATTGGTTCACTGAGGCCACAGTAGACAGAGAACAGTAGATTATCTAAGGCCGCCCGCAGAGTTATTTGCCTACTCTTGCGTTGAACCCTAGGGTTGTCACTTTGATCTAAATTTATAGAATAAAAAGCATATTATGATTGAATATTTTACCAATTTATAAATTTAGTAAAAATAAAAAGCCTTTATTCACATAACATTTATTATATTAAGTTACAAATTTGATACCGACAAAATTTTTAAGACTACTTAAGTGTAACACTAAATTATATTCTAAAGCTCGTAAATAATGATAAATTTTAAGTGATGTGTGATATGGGAAATCGATATAACTGGTAAGAACCAGTTATATCGATTTCCCATATCACACATCACTTAAAATTTCTGATAAGAATCAGAGAAGATTGTAAGTGATGAGTACTTAAATGTAACACTAACACAATGATATTCACAAGCTAATAACTAATGCTTAAATGATATAAAACATGAGAACGTAAACAATAAATATGTAGTTCTTATGAAAAAGTAGACATTAGTAAAGCTAAGATTATGTATGGGTAGCGAATATTTAACAAATGATACCTTACTTTAATAAAACCGCAAAACCTTTTTAGCCTCATTAGTTTCTGAGGTACAATTATAATGATTGTTTCTATGGGTACTGTGTAATGTTTGTTTATATAATCGGATAGCAACAGCTAGCTCAAATGCAACAAAGGCGCCGCTCGCTTACTCGCTATTAAGAGCACCTCGCGTTGCTGTTGTCGACGCGCGCGTCGGAGGGATTAAAGGTTATAATGTTATAAATAAAATTCTACGCAACCCTAAGCGTTAGTCGGTCACATTTTACTATAATTTTATTAACTTAATATTATGATTAAGACGCCATATTTGGATCAAACAACACATAAGACAATAGAAAAAAAATAATAGTAATTTGCAATATTGATTATTGTGAAATTGTCCTTATTACACTATACTCGACAAATACGTTTACTTAAACGATATTTCGTACTCAATCCTCTGTTTTATAGTAAAACTGGGCTTCTTAAAATAAACTTAACTTTAAACATAGTAGTCAGGAAGTAAATCTGGGAATACAATTATAGGGAAAAATGCGACTCGGGTACGCTCTTAATAAAGCAAATAAACTGTGAAACAAACAATACATATATCACATTTTCTAATAAGATTTAAGTTGTACTTACATTTCTGGTTCAATAGGAAGTATGAAGAATGATAAGTCCGGATTTGCGAAATCATTATTGAGGCACCCGAAAACACTACAATATTTTTTTCCCCCTTTTGAAGTCATGATACTCGTAATAATTAATATTATGGTAAGTGGCCGGCGAGAATTGACGAACGCGAGCGGTCATGTAATTTACGCGCGTGCTCACAGTCACGCGGCACAGCCCGTATTGCCGCCATCCTATACCATCCTATATTATGCCAGCGTGTGCGTGAAATCGCGTACCGACACGGCGCTCGGCGCGCACGCATACATTCAAACCGAGAGCGGCTCGTTTATATGAAGATGTTTTACTGTTCTCTGTCTATTGTGCTGAGGCGGTCCTGTATCAACTTGCTTTTTGGCGCCATTAATATTATGTAAAGTTTAGTACCGCTGGATACAACGGTCATCCTCCTGTAAGCGCTTCCTTATCAACATTCTACATCATGTAGAAGACGTGAAAAATGAAAAATAATTACTTGTGACTAAACTAACGGATATTGTACACATTTAAAAGTTTTTTTTTATGTGTAGACTGAGAATGTGTTGAGGTACACGATGTTTCATTTATTTTCGTATTGTCTTCACCACTTTCGAGTGTTTAGGTTCATAATATTTTTGCATCAAGAGAATGAGTAATCCTGTCAAACTAAGATACTCCATAGACAGTTTTGACGCGATTATAGCAGCAAATAAAGACTTATCTATCATAACTATCTAAGATAAGATAGATAAGTCTTTATTTGCCTTAAACATGGTATAATGATGTTACAGTCTTATTTAAATTCAATGTCCACATGTTTAGCTATACAGAATATGTATCAATTGCATGCAAAAATAATAATTATGTCAACAATGTCATTATATAATCCAAATTAATAGTAATATTATAAATTTATGTCAAAGAAATCCTTAATGTCATAGAAATTATGTTCAGTTAGCCATTTGTACAGCTTGTTTTTAAATAAATTTTCAACATTATTTATATATTTTATCTCATTAGGGATTTTGTTGTAAATGCGCACACACATCACAAGGCAACTTTTAGCAAACTTGGCTGATTTCGGATTATCTTTCACAATAAGTCTGTCTTTGTCCCTTGTTGGACGAGTGATTACCTCAGATGCTTTTTTGAACAATCCCTTATTACTGTAAACACAGTTACAGATTACATATATGTAAAGTGCAGGAAGTGGTAACAGGCCTAACTTTCTAAAAAACGGCTGGCAAGATTGGTCAGGAGGACGAAGTCCGCAAATGGCCCTGATGCACTTCTTTTGTGCAATGAATGCTCTGTCCTTATCCGTACTGTTTCCCTATACAGCAAGTCCGTAACGTATATAGATTCAATATACGCATGATATGTAATAATTGCCGTTTTTACATTTGTTACGCTTTAACATGTCTGAGTGCGTAAGTAAATTTGTTAATTCTATTGCATAGATCATCTAAGTGTATTTTCCAGTTTAAGTCTTGATCTATGAATACACCCAAGAATTTGGTTTCCGATAGGTACTTCTTTTAGTCTTCTATTTTAAACTTAATAACTATAGACTAAAGTCTATAAGTTATTAAGTTTAAAATTATATTTGGCATGTTTTGATTTATTAAGTTGGACGTAATTAGATTTATCTAAATTAATTTTTAATTTATTAATCTGTAGCCACTGTAAAATTTTGTCAATTGTGTTATTAATTTCAATTTCATGGTTAGATATTGATTTTTTATCAGATGTCACGATAATTGAGATGTCATCTGCATCAATACATAGTATAAAACAAAGTCGCTTTCGCTGTATGTCCGTATGTATGCTTAGATCTTTAAAACTACGCAACGGATTTTGACGCGGTTTTTTTTAATAGATAGAGTGATTCTTAAGGAAGGTTTGTATGTATAATAAATGCATAATATAGTAGAGAAACACTGATAAATTTAAAGGTTTCTAATGTGATGTCGTAAATAAGCACGTTTTTTTGCGCTTATATTGCAAACGCTGGCTGAATCCTACGAGATAGACCAAAATAATGTACTACAGTATTGTTCACCTTAAAAAGTTCAACAAAAAAGTCCGCGATGGTATATGTCTATCTCTTAGGGATAACCCAGCATAACCATTTTTATTCAGTCAAGAACATAGGCTACCTTTTATCCGGGAAAAATTAGATGTTCCCGAGGGAAATCTAAAAAGCGCGATATAACCGAACTCCACGCGGGCGAAGCCGCGGGCGGAAAGCTAGTATAATATAAATTTATGATTAGTCACTAGTGGCATGTCATTTACATATAATAAAAATAATATAGGACCTAATAGACCTCCTTGAGGGACACCACGTTTATTTACCCTAGTGTTTGAATAGTAGGAACTAAGTATGTTCTCATTTAATTTATCTATGACAACGTATTGTTTTCGATGACTTATACAATATGTTAAGAAAACCCTGTCCGACCCGTAAGGATAATAAAAGTTAGGTAAACACATGACCAAATAAAATATGAAATTTTACATAATCATCATAGTAACAATACTAGTGAATTTTGAAACTATCTTTTTTTCCCGCGAATTGATTCCAACTGCCCCAAAATTTGGTAATTTTTAAAAAGTGACAACATTATTTTTGACGGTATAATTCTGAGCGAATAGCGATGCGGCCGCGTGCCGCGTGCCCTGCCCCTCTTCGCCCGCGCCTGTATTTCATACCGCACATGTTTTACGTTACCTCTTTTTGCGAAATAATATTTATTTTTTTAGGGGGATTTTTTTAAGTTTATTCCGGCTTTGTATGCATTAGTAGAATCAGTTATTGATACCTAACAATACCTTCACGGATCGGACAGGGTTTTCTTTAAATATTGTATAAGACGAAATTCACTGCAGTGCAACTCCTCTTATGCCTAGGATTTCTAACTTTTTCAATAATATGTCATGCGCTACGAAGTTAAAAGCTTGCGACAGATCGAAAAATAGCCCTGTTGTTAATTTATTATTGTTTAAGTTACTCAGAATATAGCTCACAAGAGTAAATATTGCTTGTGTTGTTGATCTGTGCTTTTGAAATCCAAGCTGATCTTTTGATATTATTTTATATTTGCTACAAAAGTGAACAAGTTTCTTGAGCATACATTTCTCGAAAACCTTTGACAGTATGGGAATAAGTGTTATCGGTCGATAGATTTTGACGTCCTTTTTATCCTGTTTTTTATACAGTGGCTTCTCGACTGATAATTTTAGAGCTTCCGGAAAGGTACCTGATGAAAATGAGAGATTAATTAAATATGTCAAAATAGGAATTAACTCTGTGCTGCACGCTTTAACTATTTTTGTAGTTATTCAATCATAACCTTCAGAGTTAGTGTTATTTAACGTCATTACTTCTTTTTGAATTTCATCTTCAGTCATGGGGCTAAGAAACATGGAGTTAGAAAATGACATGTAATTAGTGGAATTATAATGATGTTGAATTTTTAATGCCAAGGTGTTAGTCGAGTTAATAAAATAATTGTTAAAAGCATTCGCTATGTCAGTGGGATCCATCAGTACTTGTTTGTCTAATTGTATTTCAGAAATATTGCATTTCCAAATTCATGATTAATAATCGACCATGTGGCTCTGCATTTGTTCTTGCTTTGTTTAATAAAATTCATATTAGTATTTATTTTTGATTTATAAATACACTTTTTCAATATCTTTGAGTATTTTATATATCGCGTTTTGTTGGATAATGTTTTGTTCTTGTAATAGTGATATCGCAAAAATCTTTTAGTTTTGCAACTATTTCTGAGACCCTTACTTATCCATTTTTGCTTAAATGAATTAGATTTATTGATCTTTATTTTTATTTTTGGGAAGCACAAATTATATAGTAAGCATAAAAATCAAGGAATAAATTGAAAGCGCTATTTAGATCAGTTTCTAAGTGCACATCTGACCATAATATATTTGTGAGACATTCTTTATTTTTTTTTTATGTTTCCGATGTGATAATCTTTCTTATATATAAAATATGATTTACTTTGTGAATTATGCTCTTTTATCGGAAAATCTAACATTTGTGCTGTGTCCTGGTCAGATAAGTGAAGAGGCAAGACCTTAGAAGATGTAGTCTGGATGTTACTCAATATATGATCTATATACGAATCTTTCCGAGTGGGGACATTAATATGTAGTTGCAACTTCTATGTGTTACATAGGTCTATTAGATAGTTAGTGATTTTCCCTGGTTTCAAAGTATTTATATTAAAGTCACCAGCAATAACTACTTTCAGACTTGACGCATGTTTCCTGAGTAATTCCCACATCAATAGGTCCAACTTATTCAAAAATAAGTTAGAGTCAGACGTTGGTGTTCTATAAACACATACAATGACTAATTTATGCAATGGGATTTCAATGCCACAGGCCTCAAAGGATTTTATGGATGAATATTTTTTAACGCATGTCAGCTCATTACAAGTAATGCCCTGTTTTGCGAGAATACATGTACTCCCTCTCTGTTGGTCCCTACTAAACGCAGCAGCCAAAAAAAAGTTATTTATCTTGAGATGCCTTTCGTTTCCAGCTCGTATAAAAGTTTCAGAAAAACATAATATATCGGGTTCATTACTCGCGTCTCGTAATTCTAGTAACGTTAGTTCTAAAATTTCTTTTTTCGATAAAATGCTGGCGATATTTTGATGAAATACTTTAAAAGCTTGTGAACTACGACTGTTTTTCACGAAAAAACTTATTCTTGTCTATAGACTTAAAATAGTATGGTATGGTGCCTATTTTTGCTGTAATGGTGTTGTTAATATCCGGTCTACTTGTGGCATCGTACTCAGACTGTGTTCTTGCAAAGTAATAAGTGATTGTTCCTTTTCGATAGACTTCACATTTACGGGCAGATTTTTTGTGTATTCCCCCCTCCCCTCCTCCCCTCA
The DNA here is from genome assembly GCA_017933935.1 of Sesamia nonagrioides. Classification (NCBI taxonomy): domain Eukaryota; kingdom Metazoa; phylum Arthropoda; class Insecta; order Lepidoptera; family Noctuidae; genus Sesamia; species Sesamia nonagrioides. Next base: position 12,793,571 of record JADWQK010000551.1, read on the forward strand.
TCCTCCCCCCCTCCCCTCCTTCCTTCCTCTCCTTCCTTTTCTTAATGTAATAGAAAGAATACGATGCACTAAACTTTAGTTTGTGAACAAGGGAAGCGAGGCCACTTTTTTTCTGTTTTCAAGTTTGTGAATATGAGGCACCATGGACTATGGTTTGTTTTTTTTTTATGTATATACCTATGACTTGTTTGACATTACAAGCATGGCAGTTGCGAGTTTGTCATGCTCACTCAAATGTCTTGCTGATGGTGGCGCGTGTTGTTGGGTCATTTGGTTCCCTTCAAAATGGTTGAACTAAGTGGGGCTGATGCGCGCGTCATGCTCATGAACGGGGGCCTTCAGTGGAGGCTGGTCATCTCTTAGCTGCCAGTGGCCTTAATTCATTTTCTATCTTTAATTTTTTTTTACTCAGATTGTTCTATAATCTGAGATTTTTTATACATATTTATACATACATTGTGCTCACATGATAGAAGCAACAGAAATATGTAACAAAGAAATGTAACCCATATTATGATTTTAAAAGAGTGTCCATGGAGTTTCTTGCACGTTCTTCTCCATAGAGATCTACGCTTTGGAACGTGCAATTTAGCTTCACTTTTCTTGGACTGACCGACATTGACTATTCAAAAGCACCAACGGATAGTTAATCCATACTAATATTTTAAATGCGAAAGTAACTCTGTCTGTCTGTCTGTCTGTCTGTCTGTTACGCTTTCCCGCTTAAACCTCTCAACCGATTTTGATGAAATTTGGCACAGACAATCTTTAGACCCTGAGAAAGAACATAGGCTACCTTTTATCCCGGAAAAAATTGATGTTCCCGAGGGAAATCTAAAAAGCGCGATATAACCGAACTCCACGCGGGCGAAGCCGCGGGCGGAAAGCTAGTTTGAAATAAACAATTTTGATTTCGATTTGATTTTGTCAAAGAAAATACTTATTTTTTACTTATTTTTTTACTCCTTCACGCTGCACTACTTGATGGGAACCTAAAACCCTTCAAAGTATTGTAGCATGTAAATTGTGGCATGGAAGAATTGAATGTAAGGTGTCGTGGAGGGGTTGGGTGGAAGGTCGGGGAGGCGGAGACGAAAAGCAGACAGACATTCTTTTACAACCTCAAAACAATAACTGAAGCTAGTTTTAGTTATTGTTCTGAGCTTACAACGCTACCTGCTACGGGCCCGAAACTCATTGTATAAAGGCTCTTAAAAATCTTTATACAATGAGTCATAACTGTCATAAGTGAATAAGTCGCAGATGCTGCTTACCTGCTTCGTTCTCGACCGTCATATTCGTTACTCGACCATCAAGCAGCAGGTCGCCTAGGAACAAGTACTGCATATAAAACAAGTAAGATACTTCAAAGTTTAATTCAATAATTAAGAAACAGTCCACCCCAACAGTTTATATTTAAGTTAATGTAAATAGAGACATAATAAAATGTGTTGTTTATAATAATTTCATCATGTATTTATCGATCAAGAGAAGGTTCAAAACACAATAAAGTGCTAACCCTAAAGTCTGTCACGGTGCTGAGATGGTGTCTGTTTGTGGTAGGCCACAGAAACTTATACATATGCTTAACGTGTGTATCATTTTTATAAGTTTGTCATGTTTAAAAGGTGTTTATAAATTTCTGTTTCCACTTGTATTTTCCAGACGATGATATCCCTGGAAGAGCTAGCGGTGCGTCTGTTCGACGCCGGAGTGATTCGTCTCGGAGACATCGAGTCCAGGATCGGCATACGAACGCCCGTCTACTTCGACCTGCGAGTCATCGTGTCACATACACAGATTATGGTAAGTAATTGAACTCAAACTCAATACTCAATAATTTCTTGCATTCCATAATGTGTACATAACAGTTGGTATATTAAAATGTACAATCAATTATGGACTCTTGGGGCCCAGCAAAGTATGTATTTCGTTTTTTAATAGGACTAAAAATGCTTAGATTTCAATTAAACCATCTACAGCAAAGAGTAACAATATCAGGCAGTTTTGAAATGTCAAATAGACGATTTATTTATTTACGGTTATTTATTGCCTGAGGCATTCTCTACTTCTATAGCAGTCAACCTAGGGTAGTGAAGAGGTTCCGCGTAGGTGGACTTGACGAGTCAATCACGCCTGAGGACGTGAAGGGGGTCCTGGCCGAGGCGGCCAATTGCCCTCCCGACCAAGTTCGGGTGGGAAAAATATTTATAGGAGCGAGGGGCATGGGCTCGGTGCGAGTCTCATGCCCCGTACATGCCGCGAAAGAGCTGGCGGAGCGGGGAAAGGTGGACGTAGGCTGGAGCGCCGCCTCCATCCACCTGCTGGATCAGCGCCCTATGCGCTGCCGCAGGTGCATGGAGAGGGGGCACACTGCGGTGCTTTGCCCGTCCACTAAAGATAGGAGCCGGCTCTGCTTCCGTTGCGGCCAGGAGGGCCACCTGGCCATGGGCTGCAAGGCCCCCGTGAACTGCGCGCTGTGCAAAGACAGGGGCCTACCCAGCGGCCATAAAATGACAGGAGGGTCCTGCAATGCGCCACCGGTTCGGGGCCGCATCCCTGTAGGACCCCCGGCGGCCGCCTCGGCGACCGCCGCCAGTATGGGGACACCGATGGACGCTGCTGATGCCCAGTAGGTCCATCGGTGTCGTCATGGGACAGGGACGCCTCTCGCTGGCAACCATGGTTGGAGCCATGGTTGAAAGCGAGAGTGCATGGGAGGCTACCGCCTCCAGCGTAGACGGGCGGGGCGAAGAAGGCGGGGGACAAACCCCCGTCTCCTTTTGCCCCGGAGTGTGACCAGCGCGTGCGAGGGTAGCCCCCCGCATGCGCATTGCACTGGTCACCACGTCTGAGGATTGCTTCGGTATCCCCGGGTAATCCTTCCTTGGCGCGGAAACCGGCCTGGCCGGTATGCCCTAAGAGTGCTACGGGGCTATTGCCTCACAGGAAGATCCCGTGGCACTCACTGCGCTACGGCGCAGGGCTCGAGGGGAACCGAGTGGTTTTAGTGGGTATTCCCGGCTCCGGCTGGGCGAGTCCCACACACGCTCGTCGCCTAGCTAGCGGCGGGTACGGAGCGTAAATGCATTTCCACTCGCTAAAAAAAAAAAAGGGTAGTGAAGAGGTTAGATTGCTCGTGTTTTGGTTGATAAGAAAAATTATAAAAAATCTTCTAAATATAGTTACTAAAATACGTACCTAAATAGGTTATATACATTATAGACATATATACTATTACGTCAATCAGTAAGCTTTTTCTAACTCAACAGACAACTGTACGCCTAGTATGAGTTTTCATTACGAAACTCGATCGTCTATATCGAGCGCGTTTGACTCATCGATTGACCCGCTTCAAGGTTGTAAGAACTCTCAACCAATGAAAGCGCCAAACGCGCTCGATATCGACGATCGAGTCTCGTAATGAAAGCTCATACTAAGTATACGGTACTGCTGGGGAGTTTGTTCAGCACTCCAAGAGGCCCTATTCGTTTGTATTAGTCTGTACAAATAAATCTTATACTGTTGCTACGCTCATAAAGTAGTCCATAAATAAATATGTCAACAATTCCATACTGTTTATTCACAATCACACTTGTTTACACTCCGCAGATATATTTTGAATACTGGAAGAGCGAGCCTTGGGGGAGGCCTATGTCCAGCAGTGGACGTCTTTCGGCTGAAATGATGATGATGATGATGATGACCAACTTATGTAAAATAATTTAAATGTCTAATAAATTTGATTTGATATTTAGATGTTACCCTAATAAAAAAGGAAATATTGGCAAAAAGTAATTTATAATTATGTATCCCAATTTACATTTCAGCTTTCGGTCGCACAACATTTAGAAAAGCTCTCAAGAGACATTGAACACGATTTACTGTGTGGGGTTCCATACGCCGCTCAACCGCTCGCAGCAGTGATGTCAGTCAACACTAACACACCAATAATCATGAAAAGAAAAGAAACAAAGATACATAGATCTTCTATTTTTTGGTGCCGTAGAACAAAACAAATCCTGGAAGGAATTTACGAGAAAAACCAGAAATGCATTGTTGTGGAGGATGTAGTGACATCTCACGGCAGTCTTATGGAAACTGTTAGAACTTTACGATCTGAAGGTTTGATCGTGACGCACGCAGTCGTAATTCTCGACCGAGAACAAGGTGGCGCCGGTGTACTCAAAAAGAATGGAATTAATGTAAAATCGCTATTCACTATAACAGAATTGTTGCAAATATTATATGAAGCCGGCAAGATTAATGACAAGACTGTTGAAATTATATTAAATTACATTATGGAATATCAATTTAGCGATTCAGATTTCATAAAGGACAATTTGGGAGCAATTCGCTAGTGTAGTTCATTCATAGCATACTTACTGTGTCGCATTAGATTTATAGTAGTATCTCACAGTGTTATTAATTAGTTAACATAGATTTTCCACTGTTTGTCAATATAATATTGTTAAAATAACATTGTAACTTTTATTCAGTGATGCAGGTATACCATGTCTATAAAGTCGTGAAAATGGATGTCTCATGAACTTAAATTTTAAAAGTAGGGCAAATCTTAGTAAGTACAAGTACATCGAATGTCATCGGCAGTCATCGATTTGTTTTCATCATCATCATCATCTCAGCGTTTATCCCGGTTGCATCCGCGGCTTTCGCGTTGGAGCCCGGGGTCCGCTTTCCTGCACATTCTCCTCCATTTCGCACGATCTTTAGCATCCTGTGGTATGAGCTTGTTGGCACGCATGTCATCTCTTACAACGTCAAGCCAGCACTTCTTTGGTCTACCCCGCTTGTTACCCACGTAACCTGCCGATTTGCGTAAGACGTGGCCGTACCAGCGTAGGCGACCCTCCTGCAGTTTGTCTGCAATGTCACGGACACGAAGGCTGCCCCGGATGCGGTAGTTCCTGATGCGGTCTTTCCGCGTAACTCCACACATCCACCGCAGCATATTCATCTCCGTGACACGCAGCTCCTGCTTGTGTCGCTCAAGCACAGGCCACACCTCACTGCCATACAGGAGAACAGGTCTAATGATGGTTTTATAGACCTGCCCCCTAAGCTTAACCGGCATTTTGGGGTCACAAATGACACCTGTCACCTCACGCCATTTCGCCCAAGCTGCGGAAATACGTGCCTTGACGTCGCAATCAATGTCGCCGGACGCGTGAAGCACAAACCCCAAGTATTTAAACTGGTCCGTGCACTCGACCATGTCTTCATCTTCGTCAGTCATCGATTTGTTTTGTGACTTGTTATTTATTGTAATTTGTATTAATTTTCAATTCTATTTAGACAAAACATCGAAGGAATGTGTTAAATAGAAGAAAAACAAACCGCAGTGGAGCTCGGAAAATAATTTTTAAAATTTCTTTCTTTCTTTCTTTAGAGTGAATACTACTTCAACTATTCAATGGCCGCTGTGGTTAGGTACCACAATTTTGCCAATAACACGGGTGACAAATTATAGAAATTCTTTAAAAAAAATATTTCACAATAATGGCGGATATCGCCAATAACAGTTGAAAAAACGGCCGCGTGAGCCGACTGCTAGGAGATTTGATGTAAAGGCATGATGTGGTCACTATGCTGCGATATTTCAATGTTCTTTATGATTTATTCACTGAATGCACTTTTTACTACATAAATCACGCGCTTTTATTTAGTAAACAACACTATATATAATATAAATGTCCACTGAAAATTGAGCGTGACATTCACCTTAGCCTTCCCGTCAAAAAACCATTTTTAAAATTATTTATCGTCAATGTTTGTTAGTACACCAAGCTGGACAAATTTTATCAAATATGGATAATATTTATGCTTGAGCAGTTGCTAAAACAGGTATGTAATCATGTTACTGTTTGTTTTTATCTACTAGAACTTTCAAATTTACTAAGTAAACGATTTTAAGACTAAAATAAGGATTGTTTACATTGCGCATTTATAGGTTAGACTTATATAAAAATAATTTTAATCAGCAAAATTAAAAATATGGTGGCGACGCGACGCCAGTATCTCTTAAAATGGTGTATGATGTACGGACGACAGCAGATCAAGCTACCCGAAACTGTCAAATATTCCCAATCAACCTTGAATTTTAATGCTTTAACGATAAAGTTGAAAATGTAATAAACTGTAGTTGCTTGATGTGCTGTCATCTGAACATACACTGTCTAAATGGATTGAGAAACAATTCTTTAAATAGTCTTCTTACGCAAACACACATACTGCACACATGCATTCAAATAACGAGCATACAGGCCACCATTGAGCTATATTACAGTCCACTCATTAAAATTGTAAGTTTAATGCAAAATAAATATCATTCGAGAACAGACGTAGCGAGTTTTTTTTTAACTAATTCACTAAACAAACAGATATAGACCTTATTGCCGTGAACATATGGTCTAAATCGAGCCGGATTCATCAAGTAACATCGGGAGAATGAGCGCCGTCACCGAATAAGGAGCGGATTATTTTGCTATCTACCTTCGAGCTTCATATCAAATCATTAGCAAAATAAACATTCAAAATCTGTACCTATTTATTTGTTGGATTTGGAGTTACTACGTTTCATACACTATTGTGCACCATGGAGGAGGGGTTTTTAGCCTATCATAAAGAAACACTGGAGAACTTAAAGAAAGCCGAGAAAAATTTCAAGAAGACACCCAAAGATCGGATCGAAAAACCCTACTTGGAAATCAGATTGGATAATTTGGAGCAGTTGTGGACAGCGTTCAAGGAGGGACACAAAGCCATAACAGGCACAGCGACTCAAAAGGAAAGGCACGGTACCTATTTTACTGAGGATATGCACGAGGAGTTCGAAGAAGCCTATGTCTCTCTATCTTGCGTCATCGAGTAGTACTGCGTCCGTAAACCCGAAATCTAATGCTGGACTCGTGCGTATTCAATTACCGACACAAACGTTTTATTGTATGTTTTTTTCAATGATTCATACCAGTGCAAAAATTGCATTATCTTAAAAGCAATTTGTCGGGTGAACCAGAATATTTGTTACGTAATTTTTCTACAACTACTGAGACAACAATTTACGCTTAGGCTTGGAAACGGTTACTGAATCTGCTGAAATGTTACGATAATAAGCGTTACAATTGTAATGCACTTATGAGATTATTGTTTACGCAAAAAACAGTTACGAATGGCACTTGCAAATTCACTCGTAACTTACGAGTGAATCTGCAAGTGCCATTAGACAATTATTAGATAAGTACAAGTACAACTTGTTTACAATCCTTACGTAGTATGGGCTTTTATTAGTTCTGACTTCTGAGCGACTTAATGATGTGTTTGTTATCTATCTAGTGGTTTCTAAATTAGATCCTGAATCTGTAAAGCAATGGGAATATCATTTAGGTACCTATACTTAGCGACGAACTACCCACATGGACTCAATTATCTGAGTTTTTAGAATCAAAATTTAAGTCGTTAGAAATGATAGATATTAATATGGTACACGGTACCACCAACACTAATACAAAGTCAAAGTCATTTCTTGGGTCTATTGATAATAATAACAGTGATTCTAACGTGACTATCAAATGTAATAGGTGTAAATGTAAGGTATTTATATCAATGCCAGGAGTTTAGCCAGCTAAATGTAAAAGATAGGCAAGATTATTTCCAAAAAAAGTAACCGTGTTTTAATTCTTTCTCTACGTCTGGGATGCATCCAAGGTATGAAAATCAAAAAAATAATTAGTCCGTCTTATAGATAATAAAAAAAATTAAGACCCGTATTTTTTATTTAGTCGAAACTACCAAAACCTACTGAGATACAGCGTATTAAAGTTACGGAGTGGGGGCTAATTACGTCACGCCTTGGTATATTTTGTATCACGGCGTGACGTCATGCGACATTTTAAATCAATATATCTTCCTAAGTATTTGAATAAAAGAAAAAATAAAAAATACGAGTTAAATATTTTTTATAAAACTATCTGACGGACATTAAATTATTTTTTAGGATACAACGCAATTCTGTGAGTTCCCAGATGTGGCAAGAGGCATCACTCATTATATACACTCATTATATCACTCATTATACATTTTGAAAGGGAGGTGAGCAGGTAGAGTGAGGATGTCCCTGTGAAGCGTGAGTCAGACAAAACCGTGAGTACTATTTCAACTAATTTCTCGAGTAAAGAATTAGGACCTTACCACCACCACCAGACAAAGTTTTGCCGCCAAGCGATTCATCGTGTTCCGGCATGATGTCTGGTAAAGCCGTACGGAGGACGGGTCTGAGCAGTTGTGTTGCGACGTGTGGCGGGTGCGATGCTCCAAATGTTGTTGTGTCGTGAAGAATCTCCCTCTAGCGCAGCATTGTTGGTCGTGTTGGTCTTGGGTTTATTATTGCATCACCTCGCTCAACTGCCATCATCCTTCCTGTTCCTAAGTTTTTAAGTGAATAGGCTTAATAAACTAGTGCGCTTTACCATCAACGATTGTATCACTGCTTACCATCAGGCGGGATTGCAGTCAAGCACTAGTTTAAAATTATTAAAAAAAACCTAATCAAGTTTTGTTAGCAACTGTGTCTGTTTTTGCATACAAAGATCACGGTTACAGACATTTTTTTTTTTTTTTTTGTAATTAAGAGGATTGTTTGATACAGGCTCGTAGGCATCTTTTATGAGTAAATCAATAGTTCAGTTGCTTGAACTTTCTCGTAAACGCGTTAATGGTAGAGTTTCGGGTATAGGCGGTAGTAGCCACACAAGCGTAAAGCACATGGTTTCATTCCGAGTGATATCACGTCATGACCCTGAAGTATCCATCCAGGTTAATGCATATGTATTGGGATCGGTTACGTCATTACTTCCTTCAACCGAGTTACACACTGATTGGTTAAATTTGGACAAAATACCACTAGCTGATCCAGGTTATGCCAAACCAAGTAAAATTGATATTCTTCTTGGAGCAGAAGCTTACAGTGAGATTTTATTGGACGGTATTTTACGACATCCGTATGGATGAGTTTTGCATTTATAATATTAGTATGGAAGTATTTCCATACTAATATTATAAATGCGAAAGTAACTCTGTCTGTCTGTCTGTCTGTTACGCTTTCCCGCTTAAACCTCTAAGCCGATTTTGATGAAACTTTGTACAGACAATCTTTAGACTCCGAGAAAGGACATAGGCTACATTTTATTGAAAAATTTGATATTCCCGAGGGAAATCTAAAAAGCGCGATATAACCGAATTCCACGCGGGCGAAGCTGCGGGCGGAAAGCTAGTAATAAAATATTGGCACAACACACTACCTTAGTTTGGGTATTATCAGGGAGGGTGTCACAAAACTCAACTTCTGCTGTCAATAGAATGAAGATATTTAGCCACTTAAGACATTTTGGGAAATAGAAAGTGAGCCCAACTTGATAGAGAAAAGAATGACAGAATCAGAACAACGATGTGAAGAATTTTATAACAGTACTACCCGAGATGACGAAGGGAGATTTATTGTTAAACTACCTTTCAACAAAGAGGAACCAGAGTACCAAGATGGAAACTCAATACTAATAACTACAAAAAGATATGAGTTTTTAGAGAAGAAACTGCAGGGAAACGCTCTTTTAGAATATGATCAATAGAGGCATGTTACAACTGATTCAAATCCTACTGATTGTGTTTCAAGGGGCATATGCATATCTACACAACATATACTTGAGCATTCCTTATGGTGGGCAGGATCGTCTTGGTTTACATAATCAACTACAGAGTTAAATAGCCGTAATGATTGTATTGAGGATACTCATGAAGAAGAAAGACTTACATCTTTAACTGTTGTACCTGTATTGAACAATGAATATCTTTGGACTATGTTTTCATCACTGTCTAAAACCTTAAAGGCCATATCATACTGGAGTCGAGTTTTACAGTATTTAAGATTACCAAGAGAGAAACGAATTTTATATTCCGACTTCATTACACCTGAAGAACTAAATATGAGTTTAGCTATATGTATCAAACAGCTCCAAGAAGAGCATTTTAGTGAAGAAATAAATCAGCTAAACATGAAGAAGGTCGTCCCAAAAGAAAGTAAATTCCACACCATTTACCCCCTTTTTGATGAAAATTGAATACTAAGAGTTAGCGGTCGTATTGATGAGTCAGAAGTCAGATATGATACAAAGCATCTTAAAGTTATGCCCGCTAAGAGTCATCTTACCAAGCTCATAATTGATGATGCTAATATCAAAACCATTGATATACAAGCTATGTTGTGCTATTTAACCACTAAATATTGGATATTACGAGCGAAGGAGATGGTTAAGGGTCATTACAGAGCGTGTGTTAAGTGTTTGAGGTATTCCAAGTCTGAAACTAATCAACTCATGGGTAAAATTCCAGAACATAGGTTGAAACCGACTCGACCCTTTAAATCATCTAATTGTGATTACTTAGGCCTGATTTCATCATCGATGATCATCTAATTGTGATATATTTATCTGTCTGGTTACTCGAGCCATCCATTTGGAAGTGGTAACTGATTTAACATCAAAGGCGTTCATTGCAGCATTCAAGCGTTTCACAGCACGACGAGGGCACTGTCAAAACTTATTTAGTGACAATGGCACAACTTCGTTGGTGCTAACAAGCAATTTCGTGAAATGTTTGATCGAGCTAAATCCACTGTGCCGCGGGAAATTGAAGAATGTTATTTTTGGAAGCGATGGTATAGGGAGTATTTGGTAAACCTTAATAAACGATATAAATGGAACACCTAGAAATCTGAGCCTGACATTAGTGATATCGTAATTTTGAGAGATGATAATATCCCACCTGCTAAAATAATTTTAGGAAAAATAACAAAAAAATTCTTAGTACCTGACAATATTACATGGGTTGTATCTGTTAAATGTAAGAATGGCGAATTTAAACGTCCTGATAGTAAATTATGTATTTTACCTAAGTAAATGATTGTTTCCTTGTATTGTATTGCTTGGTTATGACTTTTTTTATTTTGGCTACAAACAGTAATTTATACAAACAATAACGTGTAAAGACAATTCGCATGTAAATTGTAGCATGGAAGAATCGAATATAAATAAGGCTTTGTGAAGGAGTTGGGGAATGAGAGACGAAAGGCGGTCAGACCCTGTCTTACAACGTTACCTGCTGCGGGCCCTAAGCTCATTGTCTAAAGATCCGAGGCTTACCTGCTTCGTTCTCGGCCGTCACATTCGTTACTAGACCATCGGGCAGCAAGCCGCCTGGGAACAATTACCGCAAATAAAACAAGTAAGGCACTTCGAAGTTTAATTCAACATTTAACAAACAGTCCACTCCAACAATTTATATTTGAGTAAAGTAAATAGAAACTTAATGTAATCTGTTGTTTATAATAACTTTATCATGTATTTATCGATCAAGAGAAGGTTCAAACACAATAAAGTCCTAACCCTGAAGTCTGTCACGGTGCTGCGATGCTGTCTGTTTATAGTAGGCCACAAAAACTTAAACACTTGCTCAATCAACATGCATCTAATGTCACTGTTACAAAATCATATCTATAAATATATCGTGGTTAATAGGTGTTTAGCCTAAACAATTGAATAACTGATAAATACTGCTTTGTGGTATTAAGGAAATTTTTATTAATGTTCATATAAATCATTAACACACTTGATGGCCAGGCATCCATCATTCATTTTCCTGAATTCGCTGAGACATCTATGAACTAAATACCCATGTTTGCGACCCAATAAATGATTTGAATTGATGTAGCCGTAACCCTGGAGTCTGTCACGGTGCTGAGATGCTGTCTGTTTGTGGTAGGCCACAGAAACTTAAACATTTGCGCAATGTGTGTGTCATACTTATAAGTTTGTCTTGTTTAAAAGGTGTTTAGAAATTTCTAACTTTTTCTACTTGTATTTTTCAGACGATGATATCCCTGGAGGAGCTAGCGGTACGTCTGTTCGACGCCGGAGTGATTCGTCTCGGAGACATCAAATCCAAGATCGGCATACGAACGCCCGTCTACTTCGACCTGCGAGTCGTCGTATCACATCCACAGATTATGGTAAAGAATCCAATTCAAACTCAATGCATTGATTTCAATTAAACCATTTACAGCAAAGTACCTATAACAATATCAGGCACTTTTGAACTGTCAAATAGACTATTTTATTTATGGATTTCGCAATAAAAGAAAACTACACACCGCAGACATAATTGTTTTGTAAGTATAGGTACTGCTGTGGAAGAACGGCAACTCCTAACACAGGCATTATTTGCTCAACAGGAGGCTTCAATCACCAACTGATATAAAATAGTTTGGATTTAATATTTAGATGTTATCCCTAATAAAAATTAGGAAATGTTGTCAAAAACGTAATTTATATCCCAATTTACATTTCAGATTTCGGTCGCACAACATCTAGAAAAGCTCTCAAGAGACATTGAACACGATTTACTGTGTGGGGTTCCATACGCCGCTCTACCGCTCGCAGCAGTCATGTCAGTCAACACTAACACACCTATGATTAATTTCTTATCATGATCATAGGTGTGTTAGTGTTGACTGCCATGACTGACATCATCAAGCTGTATGTAGAAGATTTTTTTGAGAAAAAACAGAATTGCCTTGTTGTGAAGGACGTGGTGCTATCTGGCGGCAGTCTCAGAGAAACTGTTAGAACTTCGCGTTCTGAAGGTTTGATCGTGAATTCGTGACGCACGCCGTAGTGGTTCTCGAACGAGAACAAGGTGGCGCAGGTGTACCTACGTAACCAGAATGGAATTCATATAAAATCGATATTCACTATAACAGAATTGTTGCAAATATTATATTAAGTGGGCATGATTAATGACGAGATTGTTGAAATTGATTATGTTAGATGACATTATGCAATGTCAATTTAGCGATTCAGATTTTATAAAGGAGATTAAATTTGGGAGCATATCATTAGTGAAATTCATTCATAGCATACTGTGTCGCATTGTATTTATAGCAAAATCTCATAGTGTTATTCACAAGGGCGGATCCAGCTTTGGAGCCAGGGGGGGGTCACATAGTCGTGGTCAAGTCAGAAGAAGTTTTAATTAAACTTTGATAATAATAGATACAATTAAAAAGAAGGTATTTTATTAATAAGTACACACACACCTAAACACACCATAACATAAAAATACCTAATTAAATAACGAAATCAATTTTTCTTTTACGTCTCCTGCCGAAATGTTTTATCACTTCATCTATTTCAATGGGTACGTTTTTATGGACGTGGAGAAGTGCCAGTCCGGTTAGACGTTCTTCAATCATTGCTCTTTCCCATGCTTTGATTTTTCGTAACGTAGACGACGTACCACTGGGTGCTGAGAGGCGAGCTCAGACTGGGGGGAGATCTGACGAGTTAAGCGGACGACACGCTGGTCACCGCCCGGGAGAGCTCGCACAGGGAAACAACGTTGCTGGCGACGGCTGCGGTATCACAGGTGGTGGGCCGCATACGTCGCCTAGGCCTGGAGGTGGCGCTCAACAAGTCGGAGGCCATGGTTTCATGGTCTCCGGCGGGCACCGCCACCCGGCTCACGGCGTCAGCTCGAGCAGCGTCGGTCGCAGCTCCGAGAGGTCCTGGTGGCAGAATGGCGGGACAGGCTTTCGTGCCCTACCGCAGGCCTCACCACCATCGAGGCAAACCGGCTGGTACTGGCGGACTGGCTCGGGAGAAGGCAGGGCTCCCTGATGTTTCGGATTACACAGGTACTTTCGGGGCATGGTTGCTTCGGAAAGTACCTGTGTCGCATAAACATGGAGCTGGACGCCCGGTAGCACTACTGCATCAACTGCCGGGAGCGGCATACGCTGGCAGAGTATGCCACGCGCGGAGGAGCTGCGCCGTGCCTTCATCTCGGCCGGCAGGGAGCTGTCACTGCCGTAATCGAGTCGATGGTCGGCAGTGATGAGTCCTGGGATGCGGTGGTTTCCTTCTGCGAAACAGTCGTCTCGCAGAGGCTGTGGACAGGGAGAGGGAGATCTCGTCCTCTCACCCGACCCACAGCAGGCGCACCGGGCGTCGGCGGAGGGCGGATAACGCCCTCTTTCAGCCACCCTAAACGGGTCCAGGGGCGACACACTCGGGGACATCTGTCGCCCCCCAAACATCAGGACCCGGGGTGGCGGCGCGAAGTGTTCCACACGCGCCACTCTTAGACGTCATGGGGGGAGTCGTACACATCATTCAGCCGAGGAGGCCCACAGTGGTGGGCCAGCACCAATCGGGGGTTGCGGAAGCAGTGTTCGTTCTCGCAACCCCGGTGTAGGTGCGAGATGGAACACCGGGGTGGTTTTTAGTCAGTAGGTGTCTGACAGACCCTGTCGCCCACCCCAGGGCGGCGGACATGCATGAGGATTTTCCAACCAGGAAACAAAAAAAAACGCTTAGACCTTAGACTTACGAAGCTTAGGACCTTCAATTTCCCTCACCAAAAAAAAAACGTAGGTATGTACAGACGAAGTGTTCTTACAGCAACAGAAACATCATACAGAACAGGGTAAGACCGAAATGTGACGAACAAACAGTCAATTCGGATTTCGCTCTGGTGTCGGTATTCGTGAAGCTCTTTTTGCCCTCAACGTCCTCGTAAAAAATGCAGGGATATGCACTGCTGTGCTTTATAGATTACGAACAGGCATTCGACCGGGTTAAGCACCAGCACCTCCTGGGTCTCATCATCATTCTCCTGCCCTTGTCCCAATTTAATTGGGGTCGGCGCAACATGTCTTTTTCTTCCATACATCCCTATCAGAAGCCATCTAGGCAGTCACCCCCTTCTTAGCCATATCATCCTTCACACATTCCATCCATCGTTTCTTTGGTCTACCCCTACTCTTATAGCCATCAACATTCATAATTAAAACTCTCCTCACGACATTCTCCTCATTTCTCCTTAACACATGCCCGTACCATGACAACCGATTTCCACACAACTTTTCAGCTACCGGTGCCACTTTCAGACTTCCTCTTATGTACTTATTTCTTATTCTATTCATTCGTGTAACACCACACATCCCTCTTAGCATTCTCATCTCGGCTGCATGCAATTGCCTTTCATTCATCCCTTTCGTAGCCCAACATTCTGATCCATACAAGACAGCAGGTCGGATCATGGTTTTATATATTTTCCCCTTAAGTTTAAGGGGAATGCGGGAGTCGCAGATTGTTCCCGTGACCTGCCGCCATTTCATCCACCCAGTGTTAATTCTGTGCTTAACCGTCCGATCTATTTCGCCATCGCTTTGCACGAGTGAACCGAGATACCGAAAGTCGGAGCAGATTGGGAGAAGTGCGCCATCAAGCGCTATGGCTCCAGAAGTGGAGAGACCGCCGATATCGCAGAACATATATTCGGTTTTGGTTCTGCTGATTTTCAAGCCAACATTCTCCAGCTTCTGTTGCCATTTCTCCAATCTGCTCTGGATCTCAGGTCCATCTTCACCGACGAGAACAATGTCATCGGCGAACAGCATGCACCAGGGTGCCTCCTCCTGGATGTCCGACGTAAGAGCGTCCATAATCAACAGGAAGAGGTACGGACTTAAAGCCGATCCCTGGTGCAAGCCTACCGCCACACTGAACTCGTCGGTATTGCCAGCAGCCGACCGGACGTAGGTACGAGATTGACTGTACATAGCACGAATTAACTCTACATACTTCCCAGGCAAAACTTTCTCTTTCAGGGCCCACCACAGCACATCACGAGGTACCCTATCATACGCTTTCTCCAGATCAATGAACACCATGTGCAAGTTCTTGTGTGCACGTCTGTACTTCTCGCACATTTGGCGGAGTGCAAAAGTGGCGTCCATTGTTCCTCGACCTGGCATAAACCCAAACTGGTATGGGGTAATCTCACTCTCCTCTCGCAATCTTTTCTCAATCACTTTCTCCCATACCTTCATACTATGTGACATGAGCTTTATCCCTCGATAGTTGTTACAGTCCTGTACATCACCTTTATTCTTAAAGATGGGCACTAGTGAACTATTGCACCATTCTTGTGGGATCCCTCCTTCATGCAACAACTTATTGAAGAATAAAGCACCTCCTGGGTCTATTAACAGATATTGAACTCGATGGCAAGGACGTCAGGATTATCCGTAATCTGTACGAGAACCAAGTAGCTACAATCAAAGTTAAAAATGAGGAGACCCAGGAAATCAAGATCTGTTGTGGAGCTCTGCAAGGCTGTGTCTCCGTTGCTCTTCAATATCTATTCCGAGGCAGTGATGTCGGAGGCTCTTGAAGGTCTGGAAGCCGGAGTGAAAATCAATGGCAAGGTCGTTAATAACCTGCGTTATGCGGACGACACTGTTCTCATTGCAGCCTCTGAACAAGATTTGCAAACCATTGTAGATAAAGTCAATGAGTGCAGCGAGAAGGCCGGTCTGTCGATGAACATCAGCAAGACAATATTTATGGTGGTCTCTAGAAACCAAAACTTATGTCCTAGCATATCGGTGGCAGGCAAACAACTTGAGCGGGTACGACAGGATAAGTATCTCGGTGCTTAGGTAAATGAAGCATGGGAGTCCGACCAAGAAATTAAGACCCGGATAGAACTTGCCCGAGCATCTTTTAACAAAATGAAGAAAGTTCTGTGCTGTCGTAAACTCCACATAAAGCTCCGAGTGAGATTACTGATGTACTACGTATGGCCTGTCGTTCGTCATGTCCCGCTGCGAAGCATGGATTCTGAAAGAGGACACTACACGACGCTTGCAGGCTTTTGAAATGTGGTGCTGCCGTCGTATGCTGCGCATAAGCTGGACCTAAAAGGTCAGAGTTGACACCGTCCTTCAGCGCGTTCTAATGCCTCGAAAGTTGTTGCCCACCATAAAGAAACGCAAAATAGATTGTCTCGGCCAGATGCTCCGACACGATCGATATACGCTTTTTTTTGGTGGTGGAAAATCCTCATGGATTTCCGCCGCCCTGGCGCGGGCGACGGGGTCTGTCAGACTCTTACTGACTAAAAACCACCCGGTTGATCCGTCTCACACCTACACCGGGGGCTGCGAGAACTAATACTGCTTCCGCAACCTCCGATTGGTGCTGACCCACCATCGTGGGCCTCCTCGGGTCAGGGGGGGGAGTAAGGTGTAGGACTCCCCCCGTGACGTCTAAGAGTAGCGCGCGTGGAACACTTCGCGCGGCCACCTCGGGTGCTGATGTTTGGGGGGCGACAGATGTCCCCGAGTCTACGCTAGTGATATACGCTACTCCAACTCATTATGATGGGCAAGGTAGAAGTAAAAAGGCGCGCTGGACGAAAGAGAAAGTCGTGGCTGCGAAACATCAGGGAGTGGACAGTGGAAGAGAGAGTTGAAAAACTGCTCCGTCTCGCGGTTGACAAGACGGAATACAAGAAGTTGACGGCCAACCTTCAGGATTGAAGAGGCACAGGAAGAAGAAGAAGAATGTACAGACGTCAACCTTATTGCTAAACTATGAAGGCTCAAAGTTGATTGGGAATATTTGACAGTTTCCGATAGCTTTAACTGCTGTCGTCCGTATATAAATCCCCCTCTATCAGTAAGTAGGCACCTACTTATCTAGGTAGTAGGTAGATATGTTGAATGTTCTTACAGTACCTCGTAGGTACGAGGTACTGTAAGAACATTACAACCATAATATTTGAGTTTGAACACACACACAGTGTGTGTGTGTGTTCAATGCATAATGAAGAAACTGATTAATAAACAAAGTGCGCGCAAGTAAAATGAAATGTGACATTTGAATGTTGGCGGCCGTGACGGCGGTAGCGCGGCAAAATTCAACTTTTGAATGCCCAACGCATTCAAAAATTGAATGCGTTCCCGAATAATGCGTTTGCCGGCAAACAAAGTATGTATTATATAAATTGATTAAATATTGAAAGTACTTAAATAAAATCCTCCTGTGCTAGGTACTCCTGGACCCAGCCCAGGGGGGGGTCATGACCCCCATGACCCCCCCCCTGGATCCGCGCTTGGTTATTCATTAGTCAACATAGGTTTTCTACTGTTTTTCAATATAGTATTGTTAAAGTAACATTATAACTTTTATGCAGTGATGCAGGTATTACTTACATATAAAAAAATATAATTTTAATCAGAAAAAAATAATATTAAAGAACTGAAATGGTGGCGACGTGACGCCAGTATCTCATATAATGTCAAAGTCAAATCAAAGTTTTTTATTTGTAAAACATAGGTAGGTAAGTATAAAATAGGTGTTATAACAATTATGGTGATCTATGTGTTTGGTGAATGATGTACGGACGACAGTAGGTCAAGCTACCCAAACCTATCAAATATTCCAAATTAACCTTGAACCTTAATGCTTCAGCGATAAAGTTTAAAATCTAATAAAGTAATTTAACAGATTGTAGTTGCTTGATGTGCTGTCGTCTGAACATACACCATTATATACTGTGTGTTCGATGTAGGATTTTCAAGTGTATGTTTGTATCAAAATTTCTTTATTTTATTTACATGTCGATGTTTGCCCAATAAACATTTTCTAATTGATCAGTGGGATAACTTTGCTACAAATATCATAGAAATATTATAAATTAAATGCAAACACTAAATGTATAATAAACCATTACAATTTAGGAAAAATTAAAGTCGCAATGAAAAATAGAAATTGTTTAATTTAAACCAATTATACAATATGTAAAGAAAACCCTGTTTACGTAATCATCATAGTAACAATACTAATGAATTTTGAAATAATATTTTTTTGCCCGCGAATTAATTACAACTTCTCCGAAATTTGGTAATTTAAAACAAAGTGACTACACCATTATGACCATTTAATTACAATATGTTAAAAAAAACCCTGTCCGACCCGTAAGGGTAGTAAAGGTTAGGTAAACACATGACCAAATATAATATAAAATTTTACGTAATCATCATATTAACAATACTAATGAATTTTGAAATAATATTTTTTTGCCCGCGAATTAATGCCAACTTCCCCGAAATTTGGTAATTTAAAAAAAAGTGACTACACCATTTTGACCATTTATTATACAATATGTAAAGAAAACCCTGTCCGACCCATAAGGATAATAAAGGTTAGGTAAACACTTGACCAAATATAATATAAAATTTTACATAATCATCACAGTAACAATAATAATGAATTTTGAAATAATCTTTTTTTCCCGGGTATTAATTCCAATTTCCCCGAAATTTGGTAATTTTTAAAAAACTGACAACACCATTTGTGACGGAGCGAATAGCGATGCGACCACGTGCCGCATGCCCCGCCCCCCTTCACCCGCGCATACATGCGCGGGTGAAGGGGGGCGGGGCTATCGGGTTGCCTACCGCACATGCATTAAGTTACCTCGCTTTTTCGAAATAATATTTATTTTTTTGGGGGATTTTTTTTTTAAGTTTAGCCCGGCTTTATAGGCATTATTAGAATCAGTTAACGATACCTAACAATACCTTCACGGATCGGACAGGGTTTTCTTTACATATTGTATAATATTGAGATACTTGGTTACACTAATGATAATACTATTTTGGAAAATAATCTTGACAGTTATTTATAATGAACTAGCGGCCCGATACGTGCTTCGCTACGTATAAAGTGAAATAATAAAAACAAATTTATTGGATCATCAAAATTATTTATTCAAACATAAAATATTTTTTTTTAATTGCTAGCAATTTTAAAACTTAATCCAAAACATTTAGATAAACAATATTCTTTGTTTTCCCATTTCTAGCATGCATAAACAAACGACTGGGGGTACCGACTCTCGAACAGGCAACATAAAGTTGGCCATGTAAAAAACATGATTCCTCCAAATTCACACCACAAACGTGAAATGTTTGCCCTTGGGCTTTGTTGATGGACAAATTAGCAAATGATAAACGCACAGGATATTGTAATCGTTTGAACTCAAATGGCATATCAGTTGGGTTCATAAGGATACGCGGTATCAAACAAACTTATTGACGCACTTGTATCGCCTCTCGTTTAGAACTGGTTTATTCCTCAAGTCCTGGAAGCTTGCCAACGTGTAGCCCGTGCCCAAAAAGAGTAGTCGTGCCGATCCTACCAACTATTGGTCGATTTCAATAACCTCCACGCTCTGCAAGATTATGGAAAGTGTATTGAACTCACGCCTCTTGGCTTACCTTGGCTTACCTGGCAAAACACAAACGTGTCTTTTCACCAGCAAAAGAAGTCCGTTCACCCTGGCTCCTACTTTTCCTACTTTTTGGTAGTTGAAATTTCCTCGAAAATTAACTTTGGGCGGTTTATTGGGTCTACCGTCTAAGGCCAATGTGGCTGCCAGGAAACTTGGCGTTATTGCAAAGAGCCGGAGGTACTTCATTCCAGCGTCCTCTCACTTTTAGCCGTCGCATTAGACGCCTTGGTCAGGAGACTACGGTAATCTGGTAGGCGCGGGCTTGCGGACGGTGAGGACCAGGCCCGAGTCGACGGCGTGTTGTGTTTCACGAGCGCCTCAAAGAGATCTCAGCACATCGTGACGGAGTCCACGAAGACCGATGCGGATTACAGGCAAGTGAAGGAACACTTGTGGGTTTTAGTTAATAAAAGTCTGACACGCCCGTCCACATGGCCCAGAGCTGGAGAGGTCATTTGATGATTTCCCATCCCATACAAAAAAAAGGGACTACAACAATTTGCCAGCGCCGGTGTTTCCGTCGGACTACAATTTAAGTGTCTTCAAGGCTAGACTGAAAAAAGCGCTTTACCGTTAACGATTGCATCCCTGCTTACCATCAGTCAGATTGCGGTCAAGCACTGGTTTATAATTTATATATAAAAACTAACGTTTAGTAAGGTAAATAACTTTCTATTATCATTTGTTACTTGTAAATGTTGATCCCCAAAGTCTGAATTTACTTTTAACATACAATATGTAAAGAAAACCCCGTTCGACCCAAAACGATAATAGAGGTTAGGTATACACATGACCAAATAAAATATGAAATTTTTTATACAATATTATTTTGAGTGATGCGACCACGTGCCGCATGCCCTGCTTCCCTTCGACAACGCATGTATGCGTACCGCACATCACTCACATCGCATCCGCACATCGCTTTTTAACCGACTTCAAAAAGGACTTCAAAGAGGTTACTCAATTCGACCGTATATATGCTTTTTTTATGTTTGTTCGCGCATAACCTCGTCGTTAATGAACCGATTTTGATAATTATT
Organism: Sesamia nonagrioides; assembly: GCA_017933935.1. NCBI lineage: Eukaryota > Metazoa > Arthropoda > Insecta > Lepidoptera > Noctuidae > Sesamia > Sesamia nonagrioides. The sequence continues at coordinate 12,814,825 of JADWQK010000551.1, forward strand.
TTTATGTTGGAAAGAAGACGTTCCCAAGGTGGTCCCATGATAAGAATATCAGGGTTTGATGGTGGAAGACCAGAGAAAACAAGGGAAACTTTCAAAAATTGCAGGGGCGACTAGTGCATTTCTTAGCATTTTCATTAAGTATTTTAAACCACTACAATTTAATAAAGGTCTGAAGTAGATCTGATGAACTCTTCAACAATTCACAACAGCTACCTTGTGTTTGTGCTTGAATAATTTGTATTGACAAGAACCTTACACCTAGATGGGTGGTGATTGTCATTAGGGAGCTGATGATGATGACAACGGTCAGTTCAGGGAACTCCTAAACGATTTACAGTAGCTACCTTGTATTTGAACTCAATTCATTTATATTGATGAGACCTTTGCACCCATTGGGTTAAAATAATGGTCTGCAGTAAATTTGATGATGAAGACCATATGCAGTTGAGGGAATACTTACGGGTAAAAATTAAAGTAAACAAAATTGCGTCGTTTCCCTACTATATTTGCGTCAGCTTCCAGTCTGAGCGGATACAACTGAATACATAGTACTTTTAACAACTAAAAAGTGTAAAATAAAAACTTTTTTTACAAAAAAACAACCGACTTCCAAAAACCTCTACAAAGTGAAAAATAACTAATTTCGGAAGTCGTTAACAAAAATGAATATACAAAACCAAATAAAACTTCCGAAATTAGTTATTTTTCACTTTGTAGTGGTTTTCATTCCAAATAATATTTATTTTTTAGGAGTATTTTTTTTAAGTTTAGCCCGGTTTTGTAGCCTTTAGTAGAATCAGTTATCGATACCTACCAATACCTTCACGGGTCGGACAGGATTTTCAGATAAATGTTTAGGCTAATTGACATGTGTTATTATACAACATTATTTTTTTGTTTATGCGAAACTCGAAACACGTGTCCAGTATTTTTAAGTAAAGAAAGAATCTATGCACAAAATTTCAAAATGAAAAACCGCAAAGTTATGAGCTTCTTATCCTAGTTGGCTGTTCCCACAAAAATATGGGCCACGCTCCGATCGTGCGGGTGAGCGGTGCATTGACCTCTGGCGTCAACTATTGCGCGGGTGATGATCTACCGTAAGCTACGTCTCGCGCTCGGTAAACACACTGCAACAATTTCTAAATGTATTTGGAAAAAAATATAACATGATGTAAAAATTATTGGAAACGGTTCAGTTGCTTATTCTGAACAAACTGCATTCAGGTTTCATATACAAAAAAGTAACGTTGTATAGATTATCTTGTGCTACAATAAAATTCTCATCGTGGGTGTTCAAATTAAAAAAAATAAAAATCTGTCATTTACTTTTATTGGATTTTTGCAGTTTCCTAATAAAAATATAACAGCATTACTTGCTTAAAGGGTCAACAACAGGAAGTGATTGGAGCTAATATCATACTGGCGCTGATTCTCTTGTTTACAAACTAAACTATTTTTTTTTTATTTTGACATGAAACAGTCATATACAAACAATAACTTTTATAGACAATTGGTTTCTTAAAATAGACCTATAGCGCCGACAATCCATACTAATATTATAAATGCGAAAGTATCTCTGTCTGTCTGTCTGTCCGGCTTTCACGCCAAAACTACTAAACCGATTGTAATGAAATTTAGTACACAGATAGTCTAAAGCCTGAGAAAGGACATGGGCTATGTAACATCCCGCTATGAACAATAGGAGCAGAGCAGTAACAAAAAATGTAGCGAAAACGGGAGCAAACGCGGACGTACATATTGCTCCCATTATTGTAACAGGCGCTTATTTTATATCAACTGAGCTCCTTCGGTTCAAAGCTTACGCGGGTGAAACCGAGGGGCACAGCTAGTGTTATATAATTGTAAAAATAATAGAAAACGTAAGTTATAAGTAAATTCAGACTAGGTTTTGGTATCAATATTTGCAAGTGCTAGTGGGTAACAAAGGATAATATAAAGTTATTTATCTTAATAAACATTGTAGAAAGTTACTGAGTGGTAATTTTTTTTTTTTTTTTTTTGTTATAAAAATTCTCTATATAGGTTTATATAGGTTTAAATTAAACACTAAACAGTTTCTCTTTTTCATTGCGACTTTTATTTTCGCTAAGTTGTAATTGTGTTTGTTTTAGTTTATAATATTTCAAAATTACTTGTACCGAAATAATTTCTCTGGACAGTCAGAAAATATTTATTGCGCAAACATCGACTTATAAATAAAAGAGAAAAATTTTGATACAAACGTACACTTGAAAATCCTACATCTAACACATAATATACATAATGGTGTATGTTCAGACGACAGCACATCAAGCGACTACAATCTGTTAAATGTCTTTATTAGATTTTCAACTTTATCTCCAAAGCATTAAGGTTCAAGGTTGATTGGATATATTTAACAGTTTCGGGTAGCTAGACCTGCTGTCGTCCGTACATCATACACCATTAAGGCGGCTCCAGAGGAAAAACACACCGCAAGCCGTTTTTATGTAGTTTTCCGGAGCTATCTACTCTTTATCCAAAAGAAATATCAACTTATTAAAAATACGTAAATTTTCTCCATAATCTTGGCTCCAAAATTGTAGATTTTTTTTTTATTTTACTAAGTATAATGTTTAAATAATTCCTTCACAACGAAACCACTGACAAGAGAAATAATTATCATAAACGTGCATCTCCTCGGAAAGTAAGCATTATTTAGATTGCGTTCTTACATTAATGGATAGGTAATTTCATGACGAACATTATTGTAGAAATATTTTTTTTAAACGACCAAAATCAAAATTTTGTTCAACAATCTGAGCGCATTCGCCATCATTTCTGTTGCCCGGGCTATTGAGATTCAGTATGCCACAAGCTCTCGAAGGGGGAACCCGTGTCGTTCGTCATCGCGCGCTCCGCTAGCATAAGCGGGCGGCGCGTGAGCGAGAAAGCATCTGCTTGCTCGCTCACGCACCGCATGTCGCATAGAGTATAATACTATCTTAGAGTGTCTCTGATAGTATTGATGTTTATTTTGGTGTTCGTTTTTTAACCGATTTCAAAAAGGAGGAGGTTGCTCAATTATATGTTTTTTATGTTCAATTTTTAACCGACTTCAAAAAGGAGGAGGTTACTCAATTCGACCGTATATGTTTTTTTTTTTATGTTTGTTCGCGCATAACTTCGTCATTTATAAACCGATTTTGATAATTCTTTTTCTGTTGGAAGGAAGACGTTCCCAAGGTGGTCCCTTGATAAGGATATCAAGGTTTGATGGTGGAAGTCCAGAGAAAACAAGCGGATCTTTCAAAAATTGGGGGCGACTAGTGCATTTCTTAGCATTTTCATTAAATATTTTAAAGCACTACAATTTAATAAAGGTCTGGAGTAGATCTGATGATGGAGCCGAGAGACAGTCGAAGGAACTCCTCAACAATTGACAGCAGCTACCTTGTGGTTGGGCTCGATTAATTTGTATTGATAAGAACTTTACACCTAGATGGGTTGCGACTCTCATAAGAGCTCTAATGATGAAGACAAAGGCCAGTTCCGGGAACTCCTCAACGGTTTCCAGTAGCTACTTTGTGGTTGGACTTCATTCATTTATATTAATAAGACCTTTACTCCGATTAGGTTAAAATAATAGTCTACAGTAAATTTAATGATGAAGACCATAGGCAGTTGAGGGAATAGGTACTTACGGGTAAAAATTAAAGTAAACAAAAGTACGTCATTTCCCAACTATATTTGCGTCAGCTTCCAGTCTGACCGGATGCAACTGAATACATAGTACTTTTAACAACTAAAAAATGTAAAATAAAAGCTTTTTTAGAAAAAAACAACCGACTTCCAAAAACCAAATGTAAAGTGAAAAATAACTAATTTCGGAACTCGGTGTCTAAAACGAATATACCAAACGAAAGACACCAACTTCCGAAATTAGTTATTTTTCACTTTGTAGTGGTTTTTGAAGTCGGTTGTTTTTTTGTAAAAAGTTTTTATTTTTATGTTTGTTTGCGGATAACTTCGCCTAAAATTTGGTATTTCGATGAATTTTTGGGTATTTCGACATGGGTGTCGTGATAGGGGTTTTCGGGAGTGCAGATCACGAATATGACGTAATTTTTGAAATCCAAGATGGCCGACACCAATTTTATGATATTTTGACATGGGTGTCGTGAAAGGGGTTTTTGTGGGTGCTAATCACGAAAATGACGTCATTTTGGAAATCCAAGATGGCCGACACCAATTTTATGATATTTTGACATGGGTGTCGTGACGGGGGTTTTCGGAGGTGCAGATCACGAAAATGACGTCATTTTTGAAATCCAAGATGGCTGACACCAATTTTATGATATTTTGACATGGGTGTCGTGAAAGGGGTTTTTGTGGGTGCTAATAACGAAAATGACGTCATTTTGGAAATCCAAGATGGCCGACACCAATTTTATGATATTTTGACATGGGTGTCGTGAAAGGGGTTTTTGTGGGTGCTAATCACGAAAATGACGTCATTTTGGAAATCCAAGATGGCCGACACCAATTTTATGATATTTTGACATGGGTGTCGTGAAAGGGGTTTTTGTGGGTGCTAATAACGAAAATGACGTCATTTTGGAAATCCAAGATGGCCGACACCAATTTTATGATATTTTGACATGGGTGTCGTGAAAGGGGTTTTTGTGGGTGCTAATCACGAAAATGACGTCATTTTGGAAATCCAAGATGGCCGACACCAATTTTATGATATTTTGACATGGGTGTCGTGACGGGGTTTTCGGGGGTGCAGATCACGAAAATGACGTCATTTTTGAAATCCAAGATGGCTGACACCAATTTTATGATATTTTGACATGGGTGTCGTGACGGGGGTTTTCGGGGGTGCAGATCACGAAAATGACGTCATATTTGAAATCCAAGATGGCTGACACTAATTTTATGATATTTTGACATGGGTGTCGTGAAAGGGGTTTTTGTGGGTGCTAATCACGAAAATGACGTCATTTTGGAAATCCAAGATGGCCGACACCAATTTTATGATATTTTGACATGGGTGTCGTGAAAGGGGTTTTTGTGGGTGCTAATTACGAAAATGACGTCATTTTGGAAATCCAAGATGGCCGACACCAATTTTATGATATTTTGACATGGGTGTCGTGACGGGGGTTTTCGGGGGTGCAGATCACGAAAATGACGTCATTTTTGAAATTCAAGATGGCTGACACCAATTTTATGATATTTTGACATGGGTGTCGTGACGGGGGTTTTCGGGGGTGCAGATCACGAAAATGACGTCATTTTTGAAATCCAAGATGGCTGACACTAATTTTATGATATTTTGACATGGGTGTCGTGAAAGGGGTTTTCGCGGGTGCTAATCACGAAAATGACGTCATTTTTGAAATCCAAGGTGGCCGAAATTATATTTTATGATATTTTGACTTGGGTATCGTGACGGGTTTTCGGAGCGCGGATCACGAAAATGACGTCAATTATAAGCTGTGGCATAGCTTCTATTTCTTTATCAAAGTCAAAAATAAAACATCAAATATAGTTTAGTCGCTAAATCGCCACCATTTTTCGCACTCCTTCAATGACGTCACTGGTAAAAAATAAATAATAAATAAACTACAAAAAAGAAAATACATACTTATACAAATGTATACGTTAATTGGCAAAATAAAAAAAATACTATGTCATAAACTCATAAATAACTAATAAAAAATTTCCTACTAACTACATACTGCGGAACTCGGTGTGCACACCTTTGCGATTTACCCCGCAGCCACGCGCAGGATTGCGTTTTTTATCTGCATTTTCATGCACATCTGCAGCCCTGCGCGTGAGCGCAGATTCAATGTATAGTACCATGCGTTTCTCCATACAAAATTTGGTACTAGCGAACATCTATCTTATATATAAAATTCTCGTGTCACAGTTTTCGTTCCTATACTCCTCCGAAACGGCTTGACCGATTCTCATGAAATTTTGTGAGCGTATTGAGTAGGTCTGAGAATCGGCCAACATCTGTTTTTCATCCCCCTAAATGTTAGGGGTAGTCCACCCCTATTTGTTTTTTTATTTTTACACAACATTTTTAGTTTCTATTTTTTTACAACATACAAAAATACATACAATCCTAAATTTTCACCCTTCTACGATCAATCCTTCAAAACTGATCAATCGTCATTTAATTAGTTTTATTCCCATGGGAAATCTAAAAAACGCGATATAACCCAATTCCACGCGGGTGAAGCCGCGGGCGGAAAGCTAGTACTAATATATAAAGCTGAATAGTTTGTTTGTTTGAACGCGCTAATCTCAGGCACTACGGGTCCGATTTGAAAAATTCTTTTTGCGTTGGATAGCTCATTAATCCAGAAAGGCTTAAGGCTATAAAACATCACGCTGCGACTAATAGGAGCAGAGCATTACTAACTCAACGCGAACGAAGTCGCTGGCGGCCGCTAGTATAAAATAGCTTTACCGCGGCAGCCCCGAGTGCCACATGTTTTTGTTTTATTAGAAAGACGATATCTTCAAGGTAGTCTCATGTTTAGGAAATTAGGGTCTGATGATGGAAGACTAGGTAAATCTAGAAGAAATTTAAAAAATCAAAGGGTCGTCTAGGGCTTTTCTAAGTTTTTTCATTAAGTGTTTTAACGCACTACAATTTAGTAAAGTTCGGAGTTGATGATGGAGCCGGGAGACAGCCGAGGGAACTCCTTAACGATTCACATCAGCTGCCTCGTGTTTGTGCTTAATAAATTTGTGTTGATAAGAACTTTACACCTAAATGAGTTGTGATTATCATTAAAGCTCTGATGTTGAAGACAAAGGCCAGTTAAGGGAACTCCTTAAAGGTTTACAATAGTTACCTTATGTTTGGACTTATTTCTGTTCATTTATATTGATGAAAACTTTACACCCATATAATAGGTTAAAATGAATGTCTGCAATAGATCTGATGATAGAGCCGAGAGAAATTCGAGGGAACTCCTCAACGATTCACAGCAGCTACCTTGTGTAATATCTTGATTAATTTGTATTGATAAGAGCTTTACACCTAGATGGATTGTTATGATCATTAGGAGTCTGATAATGAAGACGAAGGACAGTCTGTTGAGGGAACTCCTCAAAGGTTTACAGTAGCTGCTTTGTGGTTGGACTTAATTCATTTATATTGATGAGAAATTTGCACCCATATGGGTAAAAATTAAAGTCTGAATAACATCAGATGATAAAACCATAGACAGTCGAGGGAATTCCTCAACAATTTACAACACTCTAACATAGTACAAACACTACCTACTCGTCATGCTTATGCAAACATCAATTAAAATCAAGAGACTAAATTTAAGTTTTGTTATTTCATTGCGTTATTTCTAGAAATGCTCATACTTTCATTGTGGTCTTAAAGGAATTAAAGCAAACGAAATAGGTCGTTTGCTTGCAGGCCTTTTCCAAATATGCTGCCGTCAACGTCCAGTCTGATCGGATATTGTATTAGTCGGATGTTTATTATTTTTCTGCGAAAGGAAGCTTTGCGTAAATAATATTATAGTATATGTATTTGTTATTTATTTTGATATACGATAGTTTTATTTTTTACAATTTACGTATTTGTTTTATTAAACGAGAATAATAATATAATTTCAGTCTTGCCTGGTCCAAAAAAAAAAAAATCATGTTTTTTTTTCTTTAATTTTTACCCATATGGGTGCAAATTTCTCATCAATATAAATGAATTAAGTCCAACCACAAAGCAGCTACTGTAAACCTTTGAGGAGTTCCCTCAACAGACTGTCCTTCGTCTTCATTATCAGACTCCTAATGATCATAACAATCCATCTAGGTGTAAAGCTCTTATCAATACAAATTAATCAAGATATTACACAAGGTAGCTGCTGTGAATCGTTGAGGAGTTCCCTCGAATTTCTCTCGGCTCTATCATCAGATCTATTGCAGACATTCATTTTAACCTACTTATATGGGTGTAAAGTTTTCATCAATATAAATGAACAGAAATAAGTCCAAACATAAGGTAACTATTGTAAACCTTTAAGGAGTTCCCTTAACTGGCCTTTGTCTTCAACATCAGAGCTTTAATGATAATCACAACTCATTTAGGTGTAAAGTTCTTATCAACACAAATTTATTAAGCACAAACACGAGGCAGCTGATGTGAATCGTTAAGGAGTTCCCTCGGCTGTCTCCCGGCTCCATCATCAACTCCGAACTTTATTAAATTGTAGTGCGTTAAAACACTTAATGAAAAAACTTAGAAAAGCCCTAGACGCCCCTTTGATTTTTTAAATTTCTTCTAGATTTACCTAGTCTTCCATCATCAGACCCTAATTTCCTAAACATGAGACTACCTTGAAGATATCGTCTTTCTAATAAAACAAAAACATGTGGCACTCAGGGCTGCCGCGGTAAAGCTATTTTATACTAGCGGCCGCCAGCGACTTCGTTCGCGTTGAGTTAGTAATGCTCTGCTCCTATTAGTCGCAGCGTGATGTTTTATAGCCTTAAGCCTTTCTGGATTAATGAGCTATCCAACGCAAAAAGAATTTTTCAAATCGGACCCGTAGTGCCTGAGATTAGCGCGTTCAAACAAACAAACTATTCAGCTTTATATATTAGTACTAGCTTTCCGCCCGCGGCTTCACCCGCGTGGAATTGGGTTATATCGCGTTTTTTAGATTTCCCATGGGAATAAAACTAATTAAATGACGATTGATCAGTTTTGAAGGATTGATCGTAGAAGGTATTGTATATAGGGGGTTTTGGGGAAATAACACGACTTCATTGAATGCTGTATATGGTCGACTGGCGAACCGTTTATTTGAAGACAGCGATCGATACACGCGCAATGTTGAGGGTACAATGTTGAGACATTTTCTTACACTACCTACCTACTTACAACATACATTACACCCTACCACTTATTCTAAACTGCTCTTATACAACTAATTTACAATTAAATACATTATTCATGGCTGGTACCTTATGACCGGTTTCCTTACACGTTTGCTTCGGGTCTCGGATGCTGTTGCTGGCGGCGGTGGTGGTATCAGTGGACTTACTTCACTATCAGGTTCGCCAACGTCAGTTGGGAGTGGACAAGTTAACATAGACCGTGGAGACTTTCTCCAAATCTGATCTATATGTCTTTTTAAAGGTGGACCATTCTCCCTACTAACCAAGTAATAACGAGATCCTAAGTTCCTGTCAATTTTACCTCTAATCCACTTATCCTCCCCTCCAAAACCTCGAACCCGTACCGCTGTAATCGATCAAACACTTTAAACAAGGTATCCATATGTTCTGCCTCGTCCCGGCCTGTCAAAATGACGTCATCAAGAAAAACTCCTACCCTAGGCATACCTTCAAATATTTGTTCAATTTTTCTTTGAAATATCCCCGGACTTGATGACAAACCATATATCAAACGATTGTATTTATATAAACCCCGGTGTGTATTAATTACTGTATATAATTTCGATTGTTCATCCAGACAAAATTGTGCGTATGCTTGAGATAAATCAATTTTTGTATATTTATGCCCCGAATGTAATTTACTTAATAAATCGTCTATTCTAGGTAGGGGAAAACGGTCAACCTCTAAACATTTATTTAAGGTAAGTTTATAGTCACCGCACAATCGTAGCGAGCCGTCTTTCTTAATGACTGGTACGACCGGGGTCGCCCAGTCAGATGTCTCGACAGGTGTGATGATACCGTCCCTCTCCAGCTGATCCAGCGCTTGCTCCACACGCTCCCGCAGCGCGTACGCGAGTGGTCGCGCTCGCAAATATATCGGCCTTGCGTCAGGCCGTACACGTAAACTCACCTCACCACCAGTAAAACAGCCGAGACCGTCAGAAAACACCTCAGAGTATCTACAACGTAATTCATCAATATTAAAAACTTTAGTACTAGTCATATTATTTATACATTGTTGATTGAGTTTATCAATAACTTCTAACTTTATTTTCAAATCGTATAACCATTCTCGACCCAATAACGGCTCTTTACCGTGGTCTATTACAAATAAATCTAACTCTTTGCAAGCATTACCAAACCGTACATAGGGTTTAATTCTGCCCCGTGGATACACCTTTTCGCCGGTATAATAGTTAAGTACTAAGTTGGATGTAATTAAAGGCAGGGTACTTAAATTTTTTTTATAAAACTCGTAACTTACACAAGAAATCCTACTACCTGTATCTACCTCCATACAAATATTTTTTTTTATCTATTGAGACCTCAATATAATATGGTTTATATTTCACCGAATTATCTAATTGAAGTACATTTAAATTTACCTGTTCTAGGTTATCGAAATTATTACCAGCTGACTCCTTCCCCTCGTCCCTCACTTGTGTCCACATAAGGTCTCTGTCCTTTTTCAGTCTAGGACACCTCTTCTTTAAATGACCTTCCAGATTACACACACGGCACGTATAACTCCTAAAACGGCACATACTCGTATCGTGGTATGTTCCACAAGCGGCACACGGACTTGCCGCTGGTTGCGTTCGCCTCGACTCGGCCGGCGCCGCTCGTGCACCGCGCTGACTCACCGCTGGTGCGCACTTTGTGTCCTGCCGCGGGTTATGTGCCGCTGACCGACGGCCGCGAGCCCCTGACCGTCCGCTGCCTCGCCCGGCCGCGCCAACATAGTGCGCCGCTGCTGACCCTTGCGCCGCGTCTCTGAGGTCACTGCATTGACCGCGGTCCCGAGCCCGAGGTTCTACCATCGCCGCGTCAGACTCCGCCGTCTCCATCGCCACTGCCAACTGGAGCGCCTTGCTGAACGTCGGTACCTCTCCCTCGAACAAGCGTTGCCGAATGACGTCATTTTCTATGCCGCAGACAAATTGATCCCTGAGATTATTATCCAGAGCTTCCCCAAAATCACAGAACTTCGTCAACTTTTTCAGTTCAGCTACATAAGTTGCGATATTCTCCCCTTTCCACTGTTTTCTTTGCCTGAATTTAAATCTCTCGGCCAGTACATTTGGTTTCGGTTGAAGATGACTTTGCAGTATTGTCACAATCTCATCAAATTTTAATGTAGAAGGCTTCTTCGGCGTACATAATGTGACTAATAATTCGTAACACGCACTTCCCATGATCGTTATCAATGTTGGCACTTTTAAATCCACTTTTACATCATTTACTATAAAGTACTGCTCCAACCGTTCAATATACAAGGTCCAATTATCACTCTCGACGTCAAAAACTTCTAATTTTCCCAAAGGCATCTTGTATTAAACGCAGAATAACACGCTATGGTCCGACTCGTCGCCAAATATTGTATATAGGGGGTTTTGGGGAAATAACACGACTTCATTGAATGCTGTATATGGTCGACTGGCGAACCGTTTATTTGAAGACAGCGATCGATACACGCGCAATGTTGAGGGTACAATGTTGAGACATTTTCTTACACTACCTACCTACTTACAACATACATTACAGAAGGGTGAAAATTTAGGATTATATGTATTTTTGTATGTTGTAAAAAAATAGAAACTAAAAATGTTGTGTAAAAATAAAAAAAACAAGTAGGGGTGGACTACCCCTAACATTTAGGGGGATTAAAAACAGATGTTGGCCGATTCTCAGACCTACTCAATACGCTCACAAAATTTCATGAGAATCGGTCAAGCCGTTTCGGAGGAGTATAGGAACGAAAACTGTGACACGAGAATTTTATATATAAGATAGATGTTCGCTAGTACCAAATTTTGTATGGAGAAACGCATGGTACTATACATTGAATCTGCGCTCACGCGCAGGGCTGCAGATGTGCATGAAAATGCAGATAAAAAACGCAATCCTGCGCGTGGCTGCGGGGTAAATCGCAAAGGTGTGCACACCGAGTTCCGCAGTATGTAGTTAGTAGGAAATTTTTTATTAGTTATTTATGACATAGTATTTTTTTTATTTTGCCAATTAACGTATACATTTGTATAAGTATGTATTTTCTTTTTTGTAGTTTATTTATTTATTTATTTTTTACCAGTGACGTCATTGAAGGAGTGCGAAAAATGGTGGCGATTTAGCGACTAAACTATATTTGATGTTTTATTTTTGACTTTGATAAAGAAATAGAAGCTATGCCACAGCTTATAATTGACGTCATTTTCGTGATCAGCGCCCCGAAAACCCGTCACGATACCCAAGTCAAAATATCATGAAATATAATTTCGGCCACCTTGGATTTCAAAAATGACGTCATTTTCGTGATTAGCACCCGCGAAAACCCCTTTCACGACACCCATGTCAAAATATCATAAAATTGGTGTCAGCCATCTTGGATTTCAAAAATGACGTCATTTTCGTGATCTGCACCCCCGAAAACCCCCGTCACGACACCCATGTCAAAATATCATAAAATTGGTGTCAGCCATCTTGGATTTCAAAAATGACGTCATTTTCGTGATCTGCACCCCGAAAACCCCCGTCACGACACCCATGTCAAAATATCATAAAATTGGTGTCGGCCATCTTGGATTTCAAAAATGACGTCATTTTCGTGATTAGCACCCGCGAAAACCCCTTTCACGACACCCATGTCAAAATATCATAAAATTGGTGTCAGCCATCTTGGATTTCAAAAATGACGTCATTTTCGTGATCTGCACCCCCGAAAACCCCCGTCACGACACCCATGTCAAAATATCATAAAATTGGTGTCAGCCATCTTGGATTTCCAAAATGACGTCATTTTCGTGATTAGCACCCACAAAAACCCCTTTCACGACACCCATGTCAAAATATCATAAAATTGGTGTCGGCCATCTTGGATTTCCAAAATGACGTCATTTTCGTGATTAGCACCCACAAAAACCCCTTTCACGACACCCATGTCAAAATATCATAAAATTGGTGTCGGCCATCTTGGATTTCCAAAATGACGTCATTTTCGTGATTAGCACCCACAAAAACCCCTTTCACGACACCCATGTCAAAATATTATAAAATTGGTGTCGGCCATCTTGGATTTCAAAAATTACGTCATATTCGTGATCTGCACTCCCAAAAACCCCTATCACGACACCCATGTCGAAATACCCAAAAATTCATCGAAATACCAAATTTTAGGCGAAGTTATCCGCAAACAAACATAAAAATAAAAACTTTTACAAAAAAACAACCGACTTCAAAAACCACTACAAAGTGAAAAATAACTAATTTCGGAAGTTAATAATATAATTTCACAGTCTTGCCTGGTCCCAAAAAAACACATGAATTTTTTTTTTTAAATGTGTCAGTTCTGCAGAAATTTATTTGACCCTGATTACGTTTTCCCTTAAAATAATAAATAATGATAAATTAAACTTTATTATATTATTTTTCTATCCCTTTGTCCATCTAACTTAGCTAACTTTCAATCTACAAAACTAACTTCCAACCCTGAAGTTACAGTCATAACATATTTAGTTATAAAGGTCTAATCAATACACATTAAATAAGCCCAAACACGTGACAGTTGCTTCCGATGTGGATTCCCTTGATATTCTGTCATCTCCATCATCAGGTCAGGCCCAAATCTTCACGGTTTTATAGTATCATCCGATATAAACACGAGTATCAAATTGTCACCCGAAGCGTGCCTACAATTTTCGATAATTGGCCTAAATTTCTTAGAATTTCCATTATCGACACTGACGTGGTAACAATGAGATTACATAGGCAGCATACTCTTTCATATAAAAAAAGAATGGTCAAAATCGGTTCATTAACGATAAAGTTATCAGCGAGCACACATAAATCGAATTGAGAACTACACTTTTGGGAAGTCGGTTAAAAAATAAAATACCTACGCAAAATTTTTCAAAAGTCTATGTATAATAACCAAAAGTATTTGGGCGCACCAATAAACAAAAATAAAAGTGCCATGTCTGTTACTTCTGTGGTCTATGAATTTAACTAGTATTTGTAAGTACTTCGTCCGCCAGACGGCGCTAGTAATATTTTGCGAAGTATTGTAGAGGTGGGGCGCGGTGAAGAGGGAGCAAATGCTCGAGGTCATTTGGTGAGGGTACGACCTTAAAGACTACTGTCGCCTGCGCTAAACCGGCCACGCACACTAACGCATTATTTTTTTTATCGCAGTCTTCGTCTTTCTTTAAAGTAATACAAAATTTCGTTACTTCATTCGAAGTTAAGTTAGCGGCCGCACTTAACAATGGTCTATCGTATGCGAGCGATTGTGGGTTCGATCCTTAGTAATGGAAAATCTTTTTGTTGTTTCATATAATTTAAAATTATGATAACTGATTTGTATTTTAAAGTAAAAATGTTTGCAAATAATATTTAAACGAATAGGAAAATTTACTGAATATTTATACCAATATAGGTTTTTATTATATGTTTTAGTTTACTATAGATGTAATATAATAAAAAATATACAATATGTTAAGAAAACCCTGTCCGACCCATAAGGATATTAAAGGTTAGGCAATCACATGACCAAATAAAATTTGAAATTTTGCATAATCATCATAGTAACAATACTAATCAATTTTGAAACTATCTTTTTTCCCCGCAAATTTACGCTAACTTCCCCAAAATTTGGTGTTTTTAAAAAAATGACAACACCATTTTAGGCGGTATAATCATAGAATAAAGAGGGGAAGTAGGTTATCTGCGACCCAATCCGCGATTTAATTGCCTACTGTCTTAGGGTTGACGACTGTCCGCGCTTCGTCGGTTACGGTTGTCGCCCAAACCGCTAACAAATATTTATAGACTAAGAGCTTATGTTTAAATTATTTGCTTAGTATTTAGATTACATATACTAGTCAGTTTTTTTTTTTGTAATTTTTATTTTTAGTTTTGTACACATAAAGAACCATATTTATTTTTATTTTTAATTAATACAAATATAAATAATACAAACATAACATCTATTGAATCATACATTTAATACAAAATTACAAATTAGCTACAGAAAAATACCTACTTTCTTCGGTTTCGACTATTACGAAACGCGTTGTTATTAAACTTTAATGTGTAATAGGTAGTTATGCATAGCCAGCCCTTACCTCGCATAGTAACAGTGACACAACATCATAACATGCCACCCAGTTGCTCCGGGTAACCATTGAGTTCAAGTTTCATTCTTATGAAATCAGTGACAAACAAAGCAATAAGCATCGCCTAGCAGATTCCTCTTGTGAGTCGCAAACACACAAGCAAACCTTCATTTAGTATATAAGCATATGTAACTTAGATTTAAGCGTTCTTATTTTGTTCGATATTAATCATTGTAATTGTAAAGCTCATGCTGAGCAGACGTGTATTTTTGAAATAAATATTTTTTAATATAAATCTCTAACGCTCATATTTGACTGGCGCAGCCGGGTCGGATTAGCAAGTCGCGTACAAGTGATCGTTAATAGACACAAAAATCGGTCGTAACGTCATCCTAGTCGCATAGACTTCTAGTCTGTAAAGAACCTAACAAATAAATTCGTCAAAAGGCGCAAGCTCAGCAGCAGCAGCAGAACAAGAACCGGCATGGGATCGAGCAAACTGTGAGTAGACCCTTATTCGCACTGTCTCCCATCCCTTGTCTATATTCCTTACGATTTATTGGACTAGACATCGCCGATAACGTAACTCATCTATTTTTGGTCAAAAATTGTCAAATCTAGATTTAGTTTTAATATAACAAATTGGACTCACATTGCCAATCTGTTACTTTGTGAAAATTACTCGAACATTAGTGATTTTTACATTTTTAGATTAAGTCGCGTAATTTGGACTAAAATCGCCAAATACGTTAATTGTTTGCCTTAAATATTAACAAAATGAATATTCAACTTATCCCAAAGGAAATCCAAAGCATCATTCCCAGATTCGATGGTGATGATAAGTTATTAAACCTTTTTATTTCTAAATGTGAATATGTTATTAGAAGTTTTAGAGGGGAGAACAACTCAGCTCAACAAACTTATTTATTTCACTGTATAACAAGTAGGTTAGTAGGAAGAGCCGCCGTTTTAATAAGTGAACGCGAGAATATTACCACTTGGGAAGATCTAAAAGAACTCTTTGTTCAACATTTTGGTGACCCTAGATCAGAAGCTTGTATAAGCATAGAATTAGAAAACCTTAAAATTAAACATGGTGAATCTTATATAGACTTTTGCCACCGTATACAGAACGTAAGAAGCTCACTAATTTCTAAAGTAAACCTGTTAACTGACGAAGGTATAAAAGCAGCTAAATATATTATATATAATAACACAGCTCTCAACGTCTTTCTATACAACTTGCCGGAAGATTTGATAAAATTTGTTAGATTAAATAAATGCAATACATTAGAATCCGCATTAAGTGTCGTTATCGAGGAAGTTAATTTCCAAACCCGATACAATTCCCGAAATAAAAATAAAACAAACTCTAACAATAATAATCCCAGTTTAAACAACCCTAGACCCAACCTTACGGCACCAATTCAACATAAGTTCGGTATTCCAACATACAATAATCCGCAACAACCTTTTAAATCAAACTTTACTCCGAATCAAAATCATGGTAATCAAAGATGTGGTATTCATCCGCAAGCACCTAAACCACAAAATCAGAATCAAAAATCCCAGATTCCTCATCAACCACAACAACTTCCACGGACAATGAATAATTATAAAAATTCAGGTTTTTTCAAAGCCAATCCAAACCAACAATTTCGTTTTGGTGTTAACAACCAATCACCCAGACAAAACACCGATGTTTCCATGAGAACGGTACAAAATAATATGTTAGATGAATCCACTAATTGTGACGTTAACTATGACCAACTATGTTCTTGCGAAGATAACCAGTGTGTAGCAATCCCAGACGAAGATAATAACCAACTAAACTGCGTACAAAACGAATCAGAAAATGAAAATTTTCCAACAGAAGCCTCTGTAACGGACCAGCCGAAATAATACAATTAAACTATAATGGTCTTAGACTACCACATATCTATTTACCGGAGATAGATGCAATTTTTCTAATAGATACAGGAAGTTCACGGTCATTTATTAATGAAGAACTAGCCGACCAATTCTTTAAGTACTATATAGATGTAGAACCATTCGAAGTCATTAGTACTCACGGACGTAGCAAGCATAGCGAAGTTGCATACATCCCTTTAACAGATACATTCAATGCAGATATCTATCACAAGTTCTATATTTACACAGTAGATCAACAATATAACGGTCTTATTGGCTCAGACTTATTAAAAAAGTTAGAAGCTAATATAGATATGAAGAATCAGGTATTGAGGACAAGTACTACCGACATCCCAATTTTATATAATCCATTTTACCAGATAATAATACCACCTAGATCAGAAACACGCGTAAAGGTACCAACAATGTTAGACAATGGCACTGCAATCTTAAACCACGTCGAATTCTGTCCAGGAGTTCGCATGCCTGATGCCTTAGTCAACTGCGTAGACTCTTTAGCTCAAACAGTCATTCAGAACACCACTGATACTGAAATGTCTATAACATTTGAAAAGCCATTTACTGTATTTAATATAGAACAAGAATTACCAAATAGCTGCATAGTAAATAAATTAGACAATAATTTAAATATTGACAGATTACTTAATGAAAACTTAAGTAAATTACGCCTTGATCACCTCAATATAGAAGAAAAATCTTTAATATCAAACTTGTGTGCAGAATATAAGGACATCTTCCACTGCGAACAAGTACCTCTGTCTTTTACAAACCAGGTCAAACATAAAATCCGTACTAAGAATGAAGATCCAATATACATACGCCCATATAGACACCCTATCAGCCAAAACCAAGAAATACAGCAACAAGTCAATAAACTATTAAAAAACAATATTATAACAGAATCACACTCACCTTGGAGTGCCCCGGTTCATCTAGTCCCTAAGAAAATGGACTCCTCGGGTGAACAAAAATTTAGAATGGTCATAGATTATAGGAGACTCAACGAAATAACAATAGACGACAAATATCCATTACCCAATATAACAGATTTGTTTGATAGGTTAGGAAAAGCCTCTTACTTTTCTACAATAGACCTAGCTAGCGGTTACCATCAATTGGAGGTAGAAAAGGATGATCAACCTAAAACTGCATTTACAACACAATCAGGACATTATGAGTTTACTCGAATGCCCTTTGGCTTAAAGACAGCCCCAGCAACTTTCCAACGTGCAATGGACAATGTGCTCCGCGGACTACAAGGCATACATTGTTTAGTATATTTAGATGACATAATTGTGTATTCAACCAGCCTTCAAGAACACATAGATAAGCTTAGGAAAATATTTGATAGACTTAGACAAACAAATCTTAAAGCCACTCTAGATAAATGTGAATTCCTAAAAAAGGAAGTGTTATATTTAGGACATACAATAACAAAGGATGGTCTTAAACCAAATAACGACAAAATTGAAGCAGTCCTAAAATTCCCTTTGCCTAGAACACCGACGGAAATTAAAAGTTTCCTAGGTTTAGTAGGATACTACCGTAAATTCATTAAAGACTTCTCTAAAATAACACAACCCTTAACTAACTGCCTTAAAAAGAAAAATAAAGTTACAATAACTAAGGAATACATAAATGCATTCGAAAAGTGCAAGGAGTTATTAACCAATGCACCATTATTACAATTTCCAGACTTTGACAAGCCTTTCCTCTTAACAACCGACGCATCTAACTTTGCACTAGGAGCGGTCCTATCTCAAGGTCCCGTTGGCAGTGACAAACCAATAGCTTTCGCGAGTAGAACTCTCAACGATGCCGAAACACGCTATAGTGCCATAGAAAAGGAACTATTAGCAGTTGTTTGGGCATGTAAACATTTTAGACCCTATCTGTATGGAAAAAAATTTACTATCTTAAGTGATCATAGACCATTAGTTTGGTTAAATTCTATAAAAGAGCCCGGAAGTAGACTCAATAGATGGAGACTTAGACTTTCTGAATTCGATTACGAAATCAAGTACAAACCCGGTAAACAAAACGGTAATGCAGATGCACTATCCAGAATAAAAGTTAATGCCTTAGATGATGTATCAATGATAGTCAATACAGATAGCTCAAAAACCATTGTCATCTCATCAGATGAAGGTGATAATATTACAATTTCATCCAGCGTTTCTAAAGATAGACCTAGATCACCTTATTCAATTCCATCGATAGGTAGTGAAACGGTTACAGCCTCGGAAAGAGCAGACTCTCCTTCCTTAGCAACAGTTCATTCAGAAGAAAACACTGATTCCTCTGATATTCCGATATTAAAGGAAGCCATAGATACGAAACCGAATCAAATACTAGTATATACTTGGTATAAAAATGAGTGTAGTGTTAAAAATCTATCCAGAAACAAACAGAAAGTATTTGAAGTACACATACCAATAGACAAACCGGATTTAATCAAGGATTTCTTAAAAAAATATATCCGTCCGAAAATTAAATATTATATTTATTTTGAAGACCAACGCCATCGACAACAGTTTTCAAAAATAATAATAAATCTCTTTAAAAAAGACGCAATAAGCATTTATGAGTGCACTGAAAGAGTTATTTATGTAGAAGACGAAAACGAACAACGAGAAATAATAACGAAATATCATATCGGAAAAACATGTCATCGTGGTATCAAAGAAACCATAGCCCATTTAAAAAGAACATACTATTGGAATAGCTTAGAACAAACCGTAGCTAGTATAATTAACTCTTGTGATCTGTGCAAACAAATGAAATACGATAGAAAACCTTTAAAACCTGAACTGCAATTAACTCAAACACAAAATAAACCTTTTCAAGAAATTTTTATGGATATATTTTCTATAGAAGGAACCTATTTCCTTACTATTATAGACGCATTTAGTAAACTAGGACAAGCGATTGAAATATCAAACAGGTCCACACCAGAAGTTATTAGAGCACTATTAAAATATTTTTCTATTTATGGTGTCCCTCAAAAGATCAGTGCCGATCCTGGATCTGAATTTAATAATAACCTCTTAAAGGAAATGCTAAACTTTTATAAAATAGATCTACACATAGGTACACCACATAATCCAAATTCTATGGGACTTGTCGAAAGATTCCATTCAACTATCATAGAAATTTATAGACTAGCGAAATATGAAAGAAAGATTACCGACGCCGCATCTGTCATGACTTACGCTGTCATGTCATATAACCAATCCATCCATTCAACTACTGGTTTAACTCCATTTGAAGTAGTCTTTGGACATACTGACGCTTCGAGCATTTTTGCAGTAAACTTTGATAAAAATTATACCCAACAATTAGTAACCGATCACGTTAAACGTACCAAATATCTTTATAACTATTTAACAAATAAAATGTTACAATCTAAAGAAAAAATAATAGAGAAACGCGGAGGAGAAAAACAATTTGACATCAAAACAGGCGACAACATTTACATGAAAGGAGTTAATACAAGACGTAGTAAAGATAAGCCTAGATACCAAAAGGCAACAGTAGTAGATAAAGTTAATAGAAATACCGTAACAGTAGCAAATAAAGCCCGCAAAATAAAGAAAATACCAATTAAAGACATAAAGCGTCCTCCACAGGTTCGCCCTCGTGATAGTGATGCAAGCAACCCTGAACCTGGCCCTTCAACTTCAAAGGATTGAAGATAATCCAGGAATACTCCCTGTTAAAGAAGGCCAAGCTTCGCTAAGCCTCTATAACTGGAATATAATTAAGATATTAGACTTAAATTTAGTTCATAAGAATTTAGAGTACAACATAGGAAAGTATTACGATATAACCAATTATATGAAGGATAAATTAGATACATACATTTTAGACGGTAGCCTTGTTGATGCTGAATTGCAAACCCAATATATAATGAACATAACTATAGAACGATATTATCAGTTAATCCCAAACATAAGAATTAAAAGGGGACTTATCAATCCAATTGGATCAATAATTAAAGCAATTACTGGAAATTTAGACAATGATGATGCTACTAGATATGATAACTTGATAAACAGTCTACAATTACAACAAAATGTAACGATGAACAAAATTACTTTAATTTCCGAAATAATTGATATATTTAATAACTTTACAAATTCAACAAGAAACAACTTTATCATACTGGACAAAACTATTAAGGAAATAGAAGAAATTTTAAATAACACCCAATTTCAAAGGAGTAAAAACTTGATTATAAATACATATGACATGTTAATTCATAATTTTCAAATATTATTAACCCGCTTAGATGAAGTGGAGACAGCAGTAGCATTCAGTAGAGTGAATGTATTACATCAGTCTATACTGAATACATCCGAACTATTTAACATTCTTATAGACATTGAGAAAATAGATAAGTTAGCATTCCCTGTAACCATCGGAAATTTAGTTAACATAGAACATTGTATTGATATAAAAGCTTATGTAAAGGGCAAACAAATAACTTTTATTATGTCAGTACCAACAGTCCAAGCAGATGTCTATAACTACTATACCTTACACCCTTTTCCTATGTACAACTCCCACCTTGAATTATCATTCCTCATAACTCCTACACATTCCCACATCCTTGCGAAAGGGTCGAAAATAGTATCGCTCTCTCAGCCTTGCAGAGAAATAGACGAAGGAAAGTTCCTTTGTTACGACGACATCGTGTCTCCAGAAGAAGAAACAAAATGCATCGTAGATCTGATGACCTTCTCTACGAAGATAACATCATGCCTGCCTCTTACAGTTAATGCATCAACTGTTAAAATTAAATCCATACAACAAGACTCTTGGCTAATTTTCGCAGGTTTCCCTACATTTTTAACAGAATACTGTGGCAACGACATGAGCCAACACGACATCATGGGTACCTACATTCTAACCCTGAACAATGCCTGTGAAGTAAAATTTGGAACAACAACGCTGAGAAAACATCGTCTTCAAACAGGAGAAGTTGTCTTCCGCAGCTCACCATCCATACATCTACCTAGCATCGTGACACCACAAGACGTATCCCGCAAGACTATCAGCTTAGATGAAATCAACTTAGAAAATCTACAATTTCTATCACATGCCCTAAAGGATAACAGTGAAGTGATAAACAGTGAAAACCATTTTGTGAACGTGCATAGTGTTAGTATAGGAACTATTGTAATTTACGTTATTCTACTTACTATGTTAATAATAACTATGTATCGTTATAGACATGTATTAAGATGTAAATTTAGTCAAAATCATCAACCTCATGAATTGTCTTCGAATGATGATTTTGAACTTACGGAGGGAGGAGTTATGCATAGCCAGCCCTTACCTCGCATAGTAACAGTGACACAACATCATAACATGCCACCCAGTTGCTCCGGGTAGCCATTGAGTTCAAGTTTCATTCTTATGAAATCAGTGACAAACAAAGCAATAAGCATCGCCTAGCAGATTCCTCTTGTGAGTCGCAAACACACAAGCAAACCTTCATTTAGTATATAAGCATATGTAACTTAGATTTAAGCGTTCTTATTTTGTTCGATATTAATCATTGTAATTGTAAAGCTCATGCTGAGCAGACGTGTATTTTTGAAATAAATATTTTTTAATATAAATCTCTAACGCTCATATTTGACTAGGTATACCCGTATCCTTATAAATAACTTTTAGAAATATAATTTGAAAAATATGTCTTTTATTTGTTCATAAATAGACATACCAACTTTGCAGTTTATGTGATCATTTTTTAAAAGCTAATGTGCCGAAAAGCCGTGACGCGCGAACCTCGTTCCGTGCTAGCCGCGACTAGCGCAGTCATAGGCAGTGCTGCCAATAAAAAAATCACGATTCCCCGCGTCAGTGTTGTCAATTCCCCGAAATTCCCTGCATGTTTTGATTAATTCCCCACATATTCCCCGAATTTATATTTTTGAAATAAAAACACTGTTTTATGCAAAAATTATTTAATACTATTGCTTATTTATACGAGTACGTTAAATATTTGGTGGCCCTTATTTTGTTTGTACATATTATTTATGCCATATTTTCGCTGTAATCATAGGTAAATCAAGTTCAAATTTTAAAATATTCCCCGCTTTAGCTATACCTTGTTTGGTATGCATTATCGCAGCAATGGTGTCATTGTTGAGGCTCCCACGGTGCTGTGTTTTAATATTATTTAAGTTGCTGAAAATCCTCTCCACAGACGGGTTTGAAAAAGGTAATATTATTAGAAGACCTATTACTTTTTTTTGAAATTTTTAAACAAAAAGTTACCAGCCTTATTCTTTAGGTTAAAAACCTTAGGCCAGTACTCACCAGCGGGCATCGCGGGCCTACCGCACGGTGGGCTTCGCAGCGGCGTGCGCTCTGGCGGGCACCCCGCCTTAGGAGCTCGAGGCGTGGGTGCTCGCCAGAGTGTACGAGTGGACGGCGGGGCCCAGAACGTTGGGCGAGCGTCCGGCCCTAGAGGTGAGGGAGGCCGTCCGGCGGGAGGCGAGGGTTGCACTTGTCCAGCATTGGCCGCAGGACCTCGCCTCCGCCGTCTTCGGCCGCCGTACCCTCGACGCCATCGGGCCGGTCCTGGAGGAGTGGCTCGACAGGCGTCACGGGTTCCTCTCCTTCCGTCTGGTGCAGGTACTCTCCGGTCACGGCTGCTTCGGCAGGTACCTGCACCGGATAGGACGAGAGGAGACACCGTCGTGCCACGGTTGTGGCGCAGCGGAGGACACGGCGGAACACACCCTCGCGGTGTGCCCGTCGTGGGCCGTGCCGCGCCGCGATTTTGTCACGGCAGTTGGAGGGGACCTCTCGCTGCCCGCCATCGTCGGAGCGATGGTGGGGAGCGAGGAGGCCTGGGCGGCGATGGCTTCCTTCTGCGAGGTCGTGATGTCGCAGAAGGAGGCCGCGGAGCGCGAGCGGGAAGACGATGCCCTCGCTCCGGCGCTCCGCAGGCGGCGTAGGGGCAGGAGAAGGCGGGATTTCGCCCGCTTTCTCCCCCCCCCGCTGAGGTGAGCGGCGGGCGTGAGGCACGAGAAGGTGCCGACGCCCGCCTTACATCGCTCACCACGCGGGAGCCACGGCCCCTCCCTAGGAGGGGCAATTGAGGGCCCGCCTTGCTAGGCGGGTTTCGCCTACGGGGGAGAGGTAGCTCAGGCTGCGCTAGTTTCCCACTACCCCGCCAATATGGCGATGCAGGAGTGCCGCTGTGGGTTTAGTGGGTATTCCCGGCTTCGGCTGGGCGAGTCCCACACACGCCCTTCGGGGTACGGTGCGTAAAGGCATTCCCACAGCGTCAAAAAAAAAAAAAGAGTACTCAAGGAGTGGTAGTGATTCTAAACCTAAGCCCTTAAATTTCAGCAATGCATGTTCTCGCCATTCGTTGTCAACAGTTTGTTGATCAACATATTTTTTTAAAATGGGGAAACGTGTAAAAACTCCATACACAGTTTTAATGTTGAAAAGCCTGGGCATCAGACGGTTTGACGACAGAAATTAATTAAAACAAAGGATCGTTGAAGTGAAACCTTTTTACAATGTCTGCCTTTAGTTCGATATAGAATGCTAAACAGGATTTATAAAATGCATCCAAATCAGCACTAGAAATAGTTTGATCCTTGCGTATATTGTTAACACTTTCATTTGCTGTCATACCAAGATATATTTCTCGCAAGGGAAAAGACCTCTCACTCGGCGCGTGCTTGGTCGCACAGTAAGCCTTCCAGTTGTACGTAGTACTTATTACTTCCATGGTTGAGAAATACAAAATGGTGTAGAAATGACAGTTGAGCAGGCATTCTTAGTTGTAAAGTATTAGGTACCCAACAGAAAATAATTTTAGCCGAATTAGTCTGGATTCCCCGAAATTCCCCGATTTATGTCATTCCCCGAGCTCTCCCCGCGCTCACCCTCAATTCCCCGCAAATCGGGGATTTTCCCCGCGATTGGCAGCGCTGGTCATAGGCACTCTAATATTGTGTTCAGGTGTGCGTGCGGCGACGCATAGATACTATGGCGGAAACATACAAGCCGCGCGCGGTCCGTTTGTATGAAGATAACGTACTTCCCTCTCTTTATTCTATGGTATAATTGTCGGCTTTCCTTTTATTGTTTTGTTAGATTATTTATTTCTTTGGCGGCGTCGCGCGTGAACTTTGTCGGCGACGTAAAAGAAATAACTAGTGATGCACTAATTTTTGCGCAATAACGTTTTTTTATCGCTATTAATCGAAACTTGTATCTGGTTGAATGATTTGTTAAAAACACAGATTACCCAATGGTAAAAGTACTTTTGTTTGTTTATCGATTAATTACTAATAACATTATTATAACACAAGTATTAGTAAATAGAAACGAGAAGGACTTATGAAACACAATTTTAGTAAAATTTTACAAATATTTTAACGGTCAATATCATCGATTTTGAGACAGAAACTGAAATTAAAAATTTGGCATGATTTTCATTTACAGCAGTGTACCTAACTAATTTAAGTTTTTTTTTTATTAGTTATAAACTAGTGCTTGACCGCAATCCCGCCCGATGGCAAGCAGTGATGCAATCGTTGATGGTAAAGCGCACTAGCTCATTAAACTATTCACTCAAAAAAAGTCAAAAGTAAAGTTTTGTAAAAGTTCTAAACAATTCCATGCTATGTTGAATCTAGAATGAGAATGAGAAACTACAATACTAAATCGATAACAAAAATAGACGAGTAAATTGTTTCCATCGAAAATCAATATTTTGATTACTTACACATCCCTATTTACTCAAAGGAAAAGTTCTAAACAATTCCATGCGATGTTGAATTTAGAATGAGAATGAGAAACTACAATACTAAATCGATAACAAAAATAGACGAATAAATTGTTTCCATCAATATTTTGATTACTTACACATCCCTATTTACTCAAAGGATGCCGCGAGGCCAGCCCCGTAGGTACAATTCTAAAAAATAAAAATCATTTTTACTTTAAATTATCAGTTCCGCGTAAACATCGCTCGAGTGAAGACTATTCGTGTATTGTGTGATCATGTCGTTTCCTAATGTAGAGTAATGTAACATGCTGATGGAAGGTAGCAACTGCTGTTTTGTGATCAGGTGATTGTGGTCAATGTGGTCAATGTGGTTCCAGTATGACGGTGCGTCACCATATCTTTGTCCTGTACGTGAGAACCTCCATTATCAGTTCGGCGAGCAGTGGATTGGTAAGGGTGGACCAACTGTGGCCAGCGCGGATTTGACACCACTTGATTTTTATTTGTGTGCATGTCCGTGCTAATCTCGTGCGACGGTGCCAGCTGGGCCTGTATCGTTATTAGTGAACGAAATATGGAACAACATCTCCGACACAGCTATTATGCTCATCGAATGAAATGATACATTTGGAGAGTCAGACGACCTTCCTACTTAAAAAAAAAGTTCTTTTCACGAGCTGCCTAAGTATCATTATTTCTTTCGAAACTCGATAAACGTGAATAACTTACCTATACCTACATGCATGAGGTACAACTGAGGTTATGAACTGTGCCTGTGTTGCCATGAAATTACCTATTTATTTTATTTAAGTTATTTATTTTTTAGGGGGAATTTTTTTTAAGGTTAGCCAGGTTTTGTAGGCATTAGTAGAATCAGTTATCGATACCTAACAATACCTTCACCGGTCGGACAGGGTTTTCTTAACATATTGTATAATACCAGCATCACTGCATAAAAGTTACTAGGTGTGTTATTTAAACAATATTATACGGACAAACAGTGGAAAACCTATGTTGACTAGTTAATAACACTATGAGATTCTGCTAAATCCAATACGCAGATACTACACTACCTACTACAGATACACTAAGGAATTGCTCCCAAATTTTCCTTTATGACGTCTCAGTTGCTAAATTGACATTCCATAATATGATCTAATTTCATCAGTCTCATCGTTAATCTTGCCGGCTTCATATAATATTTGCAACAGTTCTGTTAAAGTGAATATTGATTTTACACGAATTCCATTCTGTTTGAGTACATCAGCGCCACCTTGTTCTCGGTCGAGAACTGCTACGGCGTGCGTCACGATCAAACCTTCCAAACGTAAAGTGCCAACAGTTTCCATAAGACTATCGCCAGATGTCACTACGTCCTCCAAAACAAGGCATTTCTGGTTTTTCTCGTAAATTCCTTTTCGGATTTTTTTGCTGCTAGGGCACCAAAAACAAGAAAAGAAAGGTAACAAAGATGTATGCATCTCTGTTTCTTTTCTTTTCATAATCATTGGTGTATTGGTGTTGACTGACATGACTGCTGTGAGCAGTTGAGCGGCGTATGAGACCCCACACAGTAAATCGTGTTCTGTCTCTTGAGAGCTTTTCTAAATGTTGCGCGACCGAAAGCTGAAATGTAAATTGGGATATAAATTACTTTTTGCCAATATTGTCATATTTTTTAATAGGGATAACATCTAAATATCAAATCAAATTATTTATAGATCAAATTATTTTACATTAGTTGCTGATTGGAGCAAATATTCTTATCAACCAAAGCAAGTGCAATCTAAACTCTTCACTACCCTAGGTTGTAGAGAATGTCCCTCAGGGGGAGGCCCTGAGTCGGTGGAGGGAGGCACTCCGCACACCAGCTGCCGGCCACCGGACGATTGGAGCGATTCGTCCGGTGTTGGAGGGATTGGTTGGGCGCCGGCACGGCAGCCTTACCTACCGCTTGGTGCAGGTACTGACCGGACATGGGTGCTTCGGTCACTACCTGCACCGTGTCGCCCGTCGGGAGGAGTCGCCGCGGTGTCACCACTGCGACTCTTTCGACGACACGGCAGAGCAATACCCTGGTGGAGTGCCCGGCGTGGCGAAACGAGCGCCGCGACCTCGTGGCGGCGCTCGGAGGCGGACGCCTCTCCCTGACAACCATGATTCGAGCCATGGTTGAAAGCGAGAGTGCATGGGAGGCTGCCGCCTCCTTCTGTGAGACCGTCCTCTTGCAGAAGGAGGCAGCGGAGAGGGAGTGGGTCTTGCCGCTCTCCTCCGGCGTAGACGGGCGGGGCGAAGAAGACTGGGGACGAACCCCCGTCTCCTTAGCCCCCGAGTGTGACCAGCGTGTGTGGGTAGCTCCCGCACGCGCATTGCACCGGTCACCACGTCTGAGGATTACCCCGGTAACCGAGTAATCGTCCCTTGGCGCGGAAGCCGGCCAAAATAGGCCGGTAAGCCCTGAGAGTGGCACGGAGTCAGATCTTTGGGCCGAGCCCGTGGCACTCTCAACGCAGGGCTCGAGGGTAACTGAGTGGTTTTAGTGGGTATTTCCGGCTCCGGCCGGGCGAGTCCCACACACGCCTGTCGCCAGCTAGCGGCGGGCAGGTGCCTAAATGCATTCCCAGTCGTTAAAAAAAAAAAGGTTGTAGAGTCTGCCTTTGAACTTACCTCTTTTGCGAAAATCGTAAATAAATAAATCGTCTATTTGACAGTTCAAACTTGCCTGACTACCGAATTGGCATATCAGGTCACCAGCCGATCACCATAGTGTCGGTTTACCTAACTAGTTCTGCTGAAAACTATGCGCTTCTGTCAGATGACATCTCCCTTCTCCTTAGTATGAGCGACTCCGTTATCATAGCGGGCGACCTCAATGCTATGCACATTGCCTGGAACAGCACCAGGATCAAGACCAGCGGCAGACACCTATTTGACCTCTCCTCCCAGTTCAACTTCGATGTTGTGGGCCCTCTGACCCCAACTCACTTTCCCTCTGTCCCCGGACAAACCCCCGAAAGTTTGAATTGGATTCTTTACCATAATCTGTGGATGTGACACGACGACTCGCAGGTCGAAGTAGACGGGCGGTCGAATGCCGATCTTGGATTTGATGTCTCCGAGACGAATCACTCCGGCGTCGTACAGACGTACCGCTAGCTCCTCCAGGGATATCATCGTCTGGAAAATACAAGTAGAAAAAGTTAGAAAATTCTAAAGACCTTTTAAACACGACAAACTTATGTGTAAATATGACACACACGTTGGGTAAGTGTTTAAGTTTCTGTGGCCTACCACAAATAGAAAGTATCGCAGCACCATGACAGACTTCAGCGTTAGGGCTTTATTGTATTTTGAACTTTCTCTTGATCGATAAATACATTACAAAGTTACTATAAACAACAGATTACATTAAGTCTGTATTTACATTACGTTTTGATACAGAGGGACTCTTGCAACAAGTGACCTAATAGTGTCATTAAATTGAACAAATAACATAAATCTTTTATTTATTCACGCACACACAACTACTCTCACACAAACATACAGACACACACACGTCCCAACCCAACCTGCACGCACAGTCGCACTCCTCTCACACATGCACTCATACAATTAGTCGCATTCTGTTATATTATTATTAGGGTTGTAACGGAGGCTTGTTAGCGGAGGCGGAGGCGGATGCGGAGGCGACGAGTCTCACCTCCGCGTATGCGGAGGTTAACGGAGGCGGAGGCGGAGGTGAAAGTACATATAGAAAAAAATGAAATTTATGGTTAATTAAAACAAACTTTTTATTTTAAATACGTACATTAATAGTAGTACACTTGGTAAAAAAAATATTACCTTCTTGTAATGAAAATTAAGGAGAAACAAATTATGTTTGTCGCATTCCCGCCTCGCACTAGTTGATTCTTGACCATTTCGCGCTCAAACGCGGCCGGACGGTTGTCGAGCGTCGCAGCTTGCGCGTTATTTATTTTATAAATACGTAAATAAACCTCCGTTATAACTCCGCAAAAAATTGTGCGGTGGCGGAGGCGGAAGCGAAGATACGATTTCTTGCGGAACTTCCGCAGTAACGGAAGCGGAGGCGAAGCTCCGTTACAACCCTAATTATTATTATTTCTTCTCATTTCCCTTTTTGTTACTTTCATATTTAAAATTAACGGAGCCTTCAAGTACGGGCATATATGTATATGCCTAAATGGAGACTCCTTGAAATGTAACGTAAGCAAAGTTTATATCATCATCATCAACCTTTTTATCGTCCCACTGCTGGACACAGGTCTCCTCTCATATAGAGATGAATTTAGCGTAATCACCATGCTTGATCAATGAGAGTTGGCGATTTCAGACTTTTAAAGTCCAGGTTTCCTCAAGATGTTTTTACTTCACCTTCAGTTATTGGTGTCCAAGAAATACTTAGAAAGCACATATAACTTTAGAAAAGTTACATTGGTACTTGCCTGACCTGGAATCGAACCCGCGCACTCATACTTGAGAGGCTGGTGTTTTAACCACTAGGCCACCATGACATTAGAAATAACCTTATTATTATTAAACATAAACTGTTGAGGTGGACTGTTTTTTAATTGTTGAATTAATCTTTGAAATGTCTTACTTGTTTTATTTGCCGTACTTGTTCCCAGGCGGCTTGCTGCTTGATGATCGACTAACGAATGTGACGGTCAAGAACGAAGCAGGCAAGCCGCGGATCTATATACAATGAGCTTAGGGCCCGTAGCAGGTAGCATCGTAAGACAGTGTCTGTCCTGTCTGCTTTGCGTGTCTCCCTCCCCGACCCCCACTCCACCCCTCTACGACGCCTTACATTCAGTTCTTCCACGCTACAAGACTATGAAGTATTTTAGGTTTCCATCAAGAAGTGTGGCATGAAGAAGTAAAAAATGGGTATTTTCTTTAACACATCAAACAACAAGACTGACCTCACTTCCCTTGTACACAAACTAAATTAAATTTAAGTTCAATGCATCTTTTCTTTCTATTTCTTTAAGAAAAGGACAGAAGATAAATTTTAGTTTAGACCTGTCAAATTAGTCCGCTCCTAACTTATATTGACGTATTTTTGATCGCCATTTTTATTTATAATCGCGTCTAAATAAAAAATAAATAACAAGAGTACTCATTCTTTTGTATCGCCAACCCGCATTGAGCAAGCGTATTAAATAAACAAATAAAATAAAAAGCATTTTATTTCTTGTTACAAATACAAATATAGGATTAAATGTAGGTTTACAATTTAAAAGAAAGAAAATAAATAAAATAAACATCGAAACAGTTTGCATGCATTCATTAATTACTTATGTGCTTATGTATTATTTATATTTTATGGGTACAAGAACCCCTCTCAACGGAGGGTAAAGGCCTCCTCCAAAGATGATCATTTATTTTTCTCTGTCTTTAGCTTCTCGCATCCAGTGTGTGCATGCTATTTTTATGACATCGTCTGTCCATCGCGTATTTGGCCTACCTCTTTTCCTCTGGCCCGGTACAAGCGGTGCAAGCATGGTAATTAGTAATTACCACGCTTGCTCAATGCGGGTTGGCGTAAGAGAAGAATTGAGCGTAATTAGTAATTACGCTCAATTTTTCTCTCTATGAGAGGAGACCTGTGCCCAACAGTAGGATGGTAAAAATGTTGATGATGATGACTCATTCTTTTGATGCAAAAATATTATGTACTTAATACTTAAACACATATATCTAACCCGTCTTTCTTTATATGGAGTTTTCTGTTATTTTAACAATTATATAATACTAGCTTTCCGCCCGCGGCTTCGCCCGCGTGCAGTTCGGTTATATCGCGCTTTTTAGATTTCCTTCGGGAACATCAAATTTTTCCAGAATAAAAGGTAGCCTATGTCCTTTCTCAGGGTCTAAAGATTGTCTGTGCCAAATTTCATCAAAAACGGTTCAGTAGTTTTGGCGTATATTATATGGATATTACTATGGATTGTCGGCACTATGGGTCTATTATAAGAAACCAATTGTATTTATAACTTATTGTTTGTATATGACTGTTTGATGTCAAAATAAAAAAAAAATATATTTTAGTTTGTAAACAAGAGAATCAGCGCCAGTATGATATTAGCTCCAATCACTCATCCCACACAGTACCTTTTTTATACAAGAAAACTCATCCTGTTGTTGATCTTTTAAGCATGAATGAATTATATAACATTGTCGGCACTATAGGTCTATTGTAAGAAACCAATTGTCTTTATAAGTAACCAGCTGTTGCCCGCGACTCCGTCCGCGTGGACTTCAGTTTACTGGAGCTCAGTTGATATAGCGTCTGTTAAAATAATGGGAGCAATATGTACGTCCGCGTTTGCTCCCGTTTTCGCACCATTTTTTGTTCCTGCTCTGCTCCTGTTGGTCATAGCGGGATGTTATATAGCCTATGTCCTTTCTCAGGCTCTAGACTATCCGTGTACCAAATTTCATTACAATTGGTTCAGTAGTTTTGGTGTGAAAGTCGGGCAGACAGACAGACAGATACTTTCGCATTTATAATATTAGTATGGATTATTTGTGTATGACTGTTTGATTTCAAAATAATAAAAAAATAGTTTAGTTTCTAAATAAGAGAATTAGCGCCAGTATGATATTAGCTCCAATCACTTCCTGTTGTTGACCCTTTAAGCAAGTAATGTGTGTATTAGGAGACTACAAAAATCCGATAAAAATGAATGACAGGTTTTTATTTTTTTAAATTTGAACACCCATGAAGACAAATGATTTTATTGTAGTACAATATAAGCTATATAATATAAGCTATATAATTACGCTATATACTTAAACTATATAAAAATCTATATCTTAAAAGTAAATTCAGACTAGGTTTTGACGATCCACATTTGCAAGTGTTAGGTCAGTATTACAGAACGTCACTCAAAACTCAAGCTCTACTTAAGTCTCGTTTGAAGCCTTTTGATTGGTTAAAACTTGTTTTAAGTAATGTTTGAGTCTTGAGTAACGTTCTGTAATACGGACCATAGTGGGTAACAAAGGACAATTTAAAGTTACTTACTTTACTAAACGTTGTAGAAAGTTACTAAGATGTAAATGGTTATAAAAAATTCTCTATGATGTAGATGAACCTATTTTATTGACATCAAGGTAGTTTTGGTTAGGTATAGGTATAAATCTATACCTAATCAATACTACCTTCACAACACACACACACAGTTTCTATTTTTTATTACGATTTTTTATATAATAGGTACCTGCCTCACGGCATAAAAGTTACAATGATATTTTAACAATATTTTATTAAAAAACAGTGGAAAACCTATGTTGACTAATTAATAACACTACGAGATTCTACTATAATTCCAAAGCGACACAGTATCATCATCATCACCCTTATTATCGTCCCACTACTGGGCATAGGTTTAAATATTATATGAAGCCGGCAAGATTAATGATGAGACTATTGAAATTATATTAGAAAGCATTTTGGAATGTCAATTTACCGATTCAGATATCATAATGGACAGTTCGGGATCATATCGTTAGTGCTATTCATTCATAGCATACTGTGTCACTTTAAGTCAGAAATCGCCAACCCGCATTAAGCAATCAATCAGTCATCAATCTTTCTCTGTATGGGAGGCCATACAGAGAAAGATTGATGACTGATTGTATCATCATCATCACCCTTATTATCGTCCCACTACTGGGCACAGGTTTCCTCTCATACAGAGAAAGATTGATGACTGATTGATTGCTTAATGCGGGTTGGCGATTTCTGACTTAAAGTGACACAGTATGCTATGAATGAATAGCACTAACGATATGATCCCGAACTGTCCATTATGATATCTGAATCGGTAAATTGACATTCCAAAATGCTTTCTAATATAATTTCAATAGTCTCATCATTAATCTTGCCGGCTTCATATAATATTTGCAATAATTCTGATAAACTGAATAACGATTTTACATTAATTCCATTCTGTTTGAGTACACCAACCCCACCTTGTTCTAGGTCTAGAACTACTACGGCGTGCTTCACGATCAAACCTTCTGAACGTAAAGTGCCAACAGTTGCCATGACACTGCCGCCAGATGTCATTACATCCTCCACAACAATGCATTTTTGTTTTTCCTCGTAAATTCCTTCTAGGATTTTGTTGGTGCCATACATCTTTGTTTCTTTTCTTTTCATGATCATAGGTGTATTTGTGTTGACTGACATGACTGCTGCGAGCGGTACAGCGGCGTATGGGACCCCACACAGTAAATCGTGGTCAATGTCTCTTGAGAGCTTTTCTAAATGATGCGCGACCGAAAGCTGAAATGTAAATTGGGATATAAATTACTTTTTGCCAATACTTCCTTATTTCTTATTAGGGATAAAATCCAAATATCAAATGAAATATATTAGAGATCCATATTATTTTACATTAGATGGTGCTTGGAGGCTCCAAGCACCAACTTTTGTTATGAATATGGGTAACATATGTGTTAGGAGACTCAGCTTTTCCACAGCAGAATATAAAATATAGTAAACAAGTCTGAATAAACAGCATGAATTCCATCCTTGTTGACATATTTATTTATCGATGATTTTATGAGCTTAGCAACAGTAGGTATTAGATTTATTTGTACAGACTAGTCAATTGAGTACGGAATAATCTCCCCAGCAGTACAGTTGTCTGTTGAGTTAGAAAAAGCTTACCTACTGAACCTATTTAAGTACGTATTTGAGTAACTAGAATTAGAAGTATTTTTTATCATTGATCTTATCAACCAAAGCACGTACAATCTAACCTCTTCAGTCTTCACTACCCTAGATTGACTGGTAGAGAACGCTTAAGGCATGAAGTCTGCCTTTGAAATTTAAAACTTTATTTACGGTTTTTTGCGAAAACCATAAACAAATGAATCGTCTATTTGACAGTTCAAAAGTGCCTGATATTGTTACACTCTTTGCTGTAAATGGTTTGATTGAAATATTTGCAATCAATGCATTGAGTTTGAATTCGATTATTTACCATAATCTGTGGATGTGACACGATAACTTTCAGGCCGAAGTAGACGGGCGGTCGTATGCCAATCTTGGAATCGATGTCTCCGAGACGAATCACTCCGGCGTCGTACAGACGTATCGCTAGCTCCTCCAGGGATATCATCGTCTGGAAAATACAAGTAGAAAAAGTTAGAAAATTCTAAAGACCTTTTAAACACGACAAACTTATATGTAAATATGACACACACATTGGGTAAGTGTTTAAGTTTCTGTGGCCTACCACAAATAGACAGTATCGCAGCACCGTGACAGACTTCAGCGTTAGGGCTTTATTGTATTTTGAACTTTCTCTTGATCGATAAATACATGACAAAGTTACTATAAACAACAGATTACATTAAGTCTCTATTTACATTACGTTTTGATACAGAGGGACTCTTGCAACAAGTGACCTAATAGTGTCATTAAATTGAACAAATAACATAAATCTTTTATTTATTCACGCACACACAACCACTCTCACACACACATACAGACACACACACGTTCCAACCTGCACGCACAGTCGCACTCCTCTAACACGCACGCACTCATACAATTAGTCACATTCTGTTATATTATTATTATTTCTTCTCATTTCCCTTTTTGTTACTTTCATATTTAAAATTAACGGAGCCTTCAAATACGGGCATTTATATGCCTAAATGGAGACTCCTTGAAATGTAACGTAAGCAAAGTTTATATCATCATCAACCTTTTTATCGTCCCACTGCTGGACACAGGTCTCCTCTCATATAGAGATGAATTTAGCGTAATCACCATGCTTGATCAATGCGGGTTGGCGATTTCAGACTTATATAGTCCAGCTTTCTTCAAGATGTTTTTACTTCACCTTCAGTTATTGGTATCCAAGATATACTTAGAAAGCACATATAACTTTAGAAAAGTTACATTGGTACTTGCCTGACCTGGAATCGAACCCGCGCACTCATACTTGAGAGGCTGGTGTTTTAATCACTAGGCAACCACGACATTAGAAATAACCTTATTATTATTTAATATAAACTGTTGAGGTGGACTGTTTTTTAATTGTTGAATTAATCTTTGAAATGTCTTACTTGTTTTATTTGCGGTACTTGTTCCCAGGCGGCTTGCTGCTTGATGGTCGACTAACGAATGTGACGGTCAAGAACGAAGCATTTTTTTTTTTTTTTTTTTTATATGGCATCTCGTAGGTAGGCTACTTTAGAGACCGTTACTACTTAATCGAACTTTCCTGTGAATGCCTTAATTAAAAATTAAAGCCTCCAGCCAGGGCATAAAACTACTTAAAAC
The DNA here is from genome assembly GCA_017933935.1 of Sesamia nonagrioides. Taxonomy (NCBI): domain Eukaryota; kingdom Metazoa; phylum Arthropoda; class Insecta; order Lepidoptera; family Noctuidae; genus Sesamia; species Sesamia nonagrioides. The sequence goes on from JADWQK010000551.1 coordinate 12,850,898, forward strand.
TAAGCGACTACGCACTAAGGGCACCCCCTGTGGGGTACGGACCTCGGCTTGGGGCGTCGCTGGAGAGGACAGCAAGGGACGGCTGGATCGAAAGTTATACTTGTTGGTTTGATGACCACGGCGTTTCCTAGTACTAGCTCTGAGAAGAAACGCTGAAACAAACTCAGAGGTCATTGTTGGGACATTATTGTAATTACTGGCTCAGCTGCGGCGCGGGCTGGCCTTCATCGGACAAGGGACGGGGATGGGGACTACTACGTGGAGCGCGTCGCGATGGACCTCGGCGGCGAGGTCGGTAGGTCGGTCTGTGTTTATGTAGTGTGCTGGTGGCCCTATTGGCCTCTGGGAGGAGGGTAATGGGGTCATCGGGGTCTGAGAGAGCATGCCGAGGGCGGCGAAGGCGGGAGATGGTGGAGGGAGTGTAATTAGCAGCCGCTGCTATGAGAGGATTGCGGTGCTTGGCGGCAGTGTCAAAGAAACGCTTGGAGAGGCGTTTCATGAACTGCTGGATGGTGGGGATTTTGAGATCGAGATGGAGGATCTCATTACGGACGAACCAAGGGGCGTTTGTGGCTTTACGGAGGAATCGGTTTTGGACTACTTGCATCCTATGGATATAACGTGGCTTGGCATGTGCGAACACTGGACAAGCGTAAGGCATAATCGGGCGTATGCAAGCTGTGTACAAGCGCATTTTGCACCTGAGCGATAGCTTGCTACGCGGGTTGAGGAGGGGGTGGAGTCGACCTAGAGCGAAGGCGGCGCGAGCGCGGACCGTCTTAATGTGCTCTGAGAATTTATGGCTTTGATCGAGAATGACACCAAGGTACTTGGCTTGCTTCTCCCAAGGGATCGGCTTGCCGTCCATGGTGATGGGACGTGGAAGGGTGACGCTGACCCGCGGTTTCCTGTAAAGAACCGCTTGGCTCTTAAGGGGGTTGACTTCGATCCTCCATTTCTTAAACCAGGCAGCTAGAAAGTTGACTGCTTTTTGAAGATGGAAGCGAATCTGATCTGGGCTGCGTCCCGAGCAGTAGATGGCTGTGTCGTCTGCGAACAGAGCGAGGTGAGCCTTGCTTCTTTTCGGGATGTCGCTAGTGAATAGCGTGAAAATGAGGGGGGGCTAACACGGAGCCCTGGGGGACACCTGCACGGATGGGGCGGGGGGAGGAGAGCGCTCCTTCGATTTTGTAGCGAAAGGTGCGGTTTGACAGAAAGTCCCGTAGGATGAGAACGAGACGGTCAGGCACACCGAGTTGGTACAGCTTATAGATTAAGCCGTTGTGCCAGACTTTGTCAAACGCCTTCGCTATGTCGAAGTAAACTACGCCTGTGTACATACCACGCAGGAAGCCTGCGTGAATATGTTCAGTGATGCGTAGGATCTGTTGCGGACAGGAGTGCTGGGTACGGAACCCGAATTGTTCTAATGGGATAAGGCCCTTGTTCGCGGCGTAGGCTCTGAGACGCTTATATATAAGCCTCTCATAGATCTTACCGAGAACTTTGAGTAAGCTGATGGGACGGTAACTAGTGGGATCGGCTTTAGGCTTACCGGGCTTAGGAATGCCTATAACAGTGGCTTCTTTCCACGTTTGTGGGAAAATGTTGTTTCCTAGTGCACCATTGAAGATGGTGGTCAAGAGGATGATCAGGTGGGCAGGGAAGAGGCGGATCACTCTGTTGGTGATGCCGTCTGAGCCGGGCGCTTTCCTGAGTTGAAGACCCTTGACGATGTCCTGCACCTCATCAGGGGTGATTGGGGGCAGGGGGTCCTCAGGGTCGTCAACAGGTGGGAGGGAGGTTCTACGTTCGACTTCAGCGTCAACCTCAAGGAGATGAGCTTGGTCTACTGGTAGGAGGCTGGGGGAGCACGGGGCTTCTAGGCAAGAGGCGAGGCATTCAGCCTTGTCATCGTCATCGAAGGCGATGGAATTGTCAGGGCGAACCAGGGGAGGCATGGTCACAACTTCATTGGATTTAAGTTTCCTCTGAAGGTTCCAGATGGCTTGATGGGTGGGCTCTAACTCATCCAGCATCTTATCCCAGCCAGCTTCACGCCACTCCGATACACGTCTTTTTACAGTTCTCTGTAAATAGCGCATATGGGTTTTGTTAGCCGCGCAGGGGAATCTGCTGTAGGCACGGACCGCCGCGTTCTTCTCGGTCAACAGTTCACGCAAGTCAGCAGGGAGCCTCCAGCGACAGTCTTCTGTCACTGTAACCTCCCTTGAACATTCGTTCAGTACCGACTGTACGTGATCCGCGAACGAGTCGATCGCAGCTGTCGTGTCAGCGATAGAGTCGAGGCGTGCAGGTATGGAGTCCAAGTGGGGGGATGTGGTGGATTTCAGCCGATCGCTTACTTTCCTCCAGTCCGTTACCACTTTCTTCAGGGGTGCTAGACCTGGGTCAGGGAGGCCAGTACGGGGAGCCAGTCGTATGATGACTGGGCGATGGTCAGACGATAGCTCTGATAGCGCTTCTACAGAGTCTAACCGTAGGTTGACGTTCTTTAGGAGCGCTATGTCGAGGACGTCTGGGGTGAATTCGGTTTGATGGGGGAAGTGCGTGGGGGTCATGGGGCCTACGACATCGAAGTTTAATCGAGTGGAGAGGTCAAGCAGGAGTCTGCCTCTGGAATTGATCCTGGTGCTATTCCAGGCAGTGTGTTTGGCGTTGAGGTCGCCCGCTATAATAACGGAGTCGCCCAACCCAAGAAGAAGGGTAATGTCATCTGCTAGGAGTTGATGGTCCTCTGCAGAGTTGCTGGGGGGGACATAGGCTGACACTAACGTGATAGGTTGGTGCCCTGTCATGCCGAGACGGCACATTGACACTTCGAGTCGTGAGAGGGGTGGGGGGTCCAATGGGATGCAATGAAGAACCCTTTTGAAGTAAATAAGGGTACCGCCTTTGTGACACCGCAGCCTGTCGTTGCGAACTACACGGTAGTTAGCAATTAGAGGAGTGCGGTGGCAAGGCTTCAGAAAGGTCTCCTGAGCGAGGAAGATGTCAACCTGGTACTCTGTAAGGAAGGTTGAGATCTCGAACTTCTGATCTCTGATGCCATCGGCATTGAAATGAGCCAGTTTGAGGGATCGGGGCTTGGTTCTTTGTGTGACCGTAATATCCATAATTAGTTCTTGTTGGAGGCGAGGGAGGAAAGGGCGTGCGTAATCTCAGGATACGCGTTATAAATATTGATTATGGCTTGCAGATTGCCTGCTGCCATGGCTACCTTTAAGTCGCTTGCCATTTGTCTGGCGCGGGGCGACATAAAGATAAGGAAGGTCCCTGAGATGACGTTAAACGCATCTGTGGGGCCGTTTCCTGACAAGGGGGTCGAGGGAGGGGGTGTAGGGGTTGAAGCTGCAACCAGAGGTGCAGGGGCAGGAGGGGACGGAGCCGCCTTGGGAACGAAGCAGGCAAGCCGCGGATCTATATACAATGAGCTTAGGGCCCGTAGCAGGTAGCATCGTAAGACAGTGTCTGTCTGCTTTTCGTGTCTCCCTCCCCGACCCCCACTCCACCCCTCTACGACGCCTTACATTGAGTTCTTCCACGCTACAAGACTTTGAAGTATTTTAGGTTTCCATCAAGAAGTGTGGCATGAAGAAGTAAAAAATGGGTATTTTCTTTAACACATCAAACAACAAGACTGACCTCACTTCCCTTGTTCACAAACTAAATTAAATTTAAGTTCAATGCATCTTTTCTTTCTATTTCTTTAAGAAAAGGACAGAAGATAAATGTTAGTTTAGGCCTGTCAAATTAGTCCACTCCTAACTTAAATTGACGTATTTATGATCGCCATTTTTATTTATAATCGCGTCTAAATAAAAAATAAATAACAGGATTACTCATTCTTTTGTATCGCCAACCCGTATTGAGCAAGCGTAATAAATAAACAAGTAAAATAAAATAAAAAGCCTTTTATTTCTTGTTACAAATAAACATCGAAACAGTTTGCATGCATTAATTAATTATGTGCATTATTCTTTAAGGTGTTTTTATATTTAATGGGTACAAGAACCCCTCTCAACGGAGGGTAAAGGCCTCCTCCAAAGATGATCATTTATTTTTCTCTGTCTTTAGCTTCTCGCATCCAGTGTGTGCATGCTATTTTTATGACATCGTCTGTCCATCGCGTATTTGGCCTACCTCTTTTCCTCTGGCCCGGTACAAGCGGTGCAAGCGTGGTAATTAGTAATTACCACGCTTGCTCAATGCGGGTTGACGTAAGAGAAGAATTGAGCGTAATTAGTAATTACGCTCAATTTTTCTCGCTATGAGAGGAGACCTGTGCCCAACAGTAGGATGGTAAAAATTTTTGATGATGATGACTCATTCTTTTGATGCAAAAATATTATGTACTTAATACTTAAACACATATATCTAACCCGTCTTTCTTTATATGGAGTTTTCTGTTATTTTAATAATTATATAATACTAGCTTTCCGCCCGCGGCTTCGCCCGCGTGCAGTTCGGTTATATCGCGCTTTTTAGATTTCCCTCGAGAACATCAAATTTTTCCGGGATAAAAGGTAGCCTATGTCCTTTCTCAGGGTCTAAAGATTGTCTGTGCGGTGCCAAATTTCATCAAAAACGGTTCAGTAGTTTTGGCGTATATTATATGGATATTAGTATGGATTGTCGGCACTATGGGTCTATTATAAGAAACCAATTGTATTTATAACTTATTGTTTGTATATGACTGTTTGATGTCAAAATAAAAAAAATAGTTATTTGTTATACAAGAGTGCAAAGTTGCTTTTTAACCGCGTGTTCAATTTTGATGACCGAGCAAGCGAAGGATTCTAAAATTGAATCCCGAGCGCAGCGAGTGATTCAAAATTAGAATCCTGAGCGTTAGCGAGGGAATCAAAAGGACACGAGATGAAAAATCTTTGCACTCGAGTGCAACACGTAACTTTTCATTCCACCTCAGCGAGGAAATGACTAAATGCAATAAAAAAATGTTTACAATCACAAGATAGGTACACTTTTATTTCAGTTTAGGTATTAATTACTACATTATGACAGGTAAGTATTACAGAATAATCTTTAAATTATAATAAAATAATACTAAAGTATAATTAAGAAAATTTTAAAGTAACGTTGCAACAGTTATTTAAATTGAGTGTAATATTTTTGTTTGGTACTGTAATATTGGTGTTAGTCACTTGTGTGCTGTTTTTCGGTAAACTGTCTGTCATACTTAATAGTTGTACCGATTCATCGGATTCCCTTGGCGTGAATGTTGGAGAGAGAGGGAGATGGTTAGGTGTTTCATAACGGCTTATTTTTGATGTAGAAGGGCCAGTCCAAGTTTCCGATTGAGGCTCTTTCAGTGTAATGGCTCCTACGATGCCTTCACATATTTTAGACTTATTTTGGATGGAATCCTCTATGTATCCCTCTACAACTGCATTGGTCTTCCAGCCTCCGTGGCGCTTAAGGGACAGGAGATCAGCTCCGGAATCAGCCAAAAGTGTGGCTGAAGTTCGTCGGAAACAATGACCCGTGTACAACAGGGGTTCTGGAAGTTCAAGAAATGTTGCTATTTCTCGTGGGATACTGCCAATTTTATTAGTACCCATAGGCTGTCTAACACATTTTCCATTGCGATACTGTAGAAAAAAACGATTTAATGGAGTGTTAGGCGGCCGTAAGGCTTGATATTTCTCAACAATCGTTACGTATTCCTTGCGAATGACAAAGTTCGGTCGGTTCGGCGGTCTCTTTTTGTCTTTGTATTAGGTAAATTAATTAATAGTAAGTCATCTGAATGTTTCTCAATGTTTTTGACATTAAGTTGTGTTAGTTCATTAGTTCGACATGCTCCGTTTATTCCAATAATAAGAACAACCTGCAATGTAAAGAGTATTGTAGTAGATAAATGAATAAAATTTATATGAACGCATAATTATGCCTATCAACATTTACTAAGTATACTATTTAATTGAGATTAATATATGTACTTAAGTAGATACTGAATGTGCAACTGACTTACTTTTGCCGCCAAATATACGGAATCGGGTGCTTCGTTAAGAAACTTTTCAATATCAGATACTGTGAAAACCTTCGATTTTTTTGGATGATGACCAGATGAGGCTCTTTTTAAAAATGCTACTAATTTAGGATAGGTATCGATATGTATGTCTTTTTTCATCTTTATTGTTGCTTTTAGCATCGAATACGTACTCCATAGAGTGCTTGCTTTCTTGTTCTCGGATAATTCTATAAAATATGCCAGCAAAACGTTTTCTGAGAAAGTTTTGGCTCCTTTTGCTAGTCGCCACGTGTTGAACATATCGTACTGTTTTAAATACTTCTCGCGTGATTGTTGAGGTAGAAAGCTCATTTGCGCATTATTAACAGTTTCAGTCAGTTCTGTTGGCGTCAAACAAACTTCCTCGTCGCTAGAATCACTCATTTTAGTTTTTCACTTGTTTTCAAGTTTCTTTTTTTTAATATAAGGTTTAATAATGACGTGAAAAAATGCCGCGTAAAGAACCGCGTACAAAGAAAATTGAAAAAAGAACACCAAGAAGGTTCCGAGTCTGAGTTTTTAACAAATTAAAAAAAAGTTGTATGATATATTCGGCACCATAGAGGTAACAGTAAATAGGTTTAATGTTTTTTTTTAATTTACAAACTTAGTGCACACGATGTTCTAAATTCAATTTACTTTATCCTCTAGAGAATAAAAACGGCTTTTCCAGTCAGATATTGAAGATTAAAAATACTCTTTCCGAGATGGTGGGATGAAAAATATATTTTAGTTTGTAAACAAGAGAATCAGCGCCAGTATGATATTAGCTCCAATCACTCATCCCACACAGTACCTTTTTTATACATGAAAACTCATCCTGTTGTTGATCTTTTAAGCATGAATGAATTATATAACATTGTCGGCACTATAGGTCTATTGTAAGAAACCAATTGTCTTTATAAGTAACCAGCTGTTGCCCGCGACTCCGTCCGCGTGGACTTCAGTTTACTGGAGCTCAGTTGATATAGCGTCTGTTAAAATAATGGGAGCAATATGTACCCACCTATTACCACATTCATGTTATATAGCGGGCGTACATATTGCTCCCATTATTTTAATGGGAGCAATATGTACGCCGCGTTCACTCCCGTTTTCGCAACATTTTTTGTCACTGCTCTGCTCCTATTGCTCATAGCGGGATGTTATATAGCCTATGTCCTTTCTCAGGCTCTAGACTATCCGTGTACCAAATTTCATTACAAGTGGTTCAGTAGTTTTGGTGTGAAAGTCGGGCAGACAGACAGACAGAGATACTTTCGCATTTATAATATCAGTATGAATTATTTGTATATGACTGTTTGATTTCCAAATAAAAAAAAGAAATAGTTTAGTTTGTAAATAAGAGAATTAGCGCCAGTATGATATTAGCTCCAATCACTTCCTGTTGTTGACCCTTCACCCTTTAAGCAAGTAATGTGTGTATTAGGAGACTACAAAAATCCGATAAAAATGAATGACAGGTTTTTATTTTTTTAAAATTTGAACACCCATGAAGTCAAATGATTTTATTGTAGTACAATATAAGCTATATAATATAAGCTATATAATTACGCTATATACTTAAACTATATAAAAATCTATATCTTAAAAGTAAATTCAGACTAGGTTTTGGCGATCCACATTTACAAGTGTTAGTCCGTATTACAGAACGTCACTCAAAACTCAAGCTCTATTTAAGTCTCGTTTGAAGCCTTTTGATGGGTTAAAACTTGTTTTAAGTAATGTTTGAGTCTTGAGTAACGTTCTGTAACAAAGGACAATTTAAAGTTATTAACAACAAGTTGTTAAACGTTGTAGAAAGTTACTGAGATGTAAATGTAATGGTTATAAAAAATTCTCTATGATGTAGATGAACCTATTTTATTGACATCAAGGTAGTTTTGGTTAGGTATAGGTATAAATCTATACCTAATCAAAACTACCTTCACAACACACACACAGTTTCTATTTTTTATTACGACTTTTTTTATATAATAGGTACCTGCCTCACGGCATAAAAGTTACAATGTTATTTTAACAATATTGTATTAAAAAACAGTGGAAAACCTATGTTGACTAATTAATAATTAGTCGTAATTATTAATTAGTCGGTCTCCGTGGCGCAGTGGTCAACACGCCTGCCTGCGACGTGGAGGCCTCGGGTTCGATCCCCGGCCAGGTCATGATGGGAAACGATCTTTTCCTAATTGTCCTGGGTCTTGGATGTTTATATAAATATGTATCTATTATATAATATAGTATCGTTGAGTTAATATCCCATAACACAAGTCTCGAACTTACTTTGGGGCTAGCTCAATCGGTGTGATTTGTCTGTATATATTTATTTATTTATATTTAATAACACTACGAGATTCTACTATAATTCCAATGCGACACAGTATCATCATCATCACCCTTATTATCGTCCCACTACTGGGCACAGGTTTCCTCTCATACAGAGAAAGATTGATGACTGATTGATTGCTTAATGCGGGTTGGCGATTTCTGACTTAAAGTGACACAGTATGCTATGAATGAATAGCACTAACGATATGATCCCGAACTGTCCATTATGATATCTGAATCGGTAAATTGACATTCCAAAATGCTTTCTAATATAATTTCAATAGTCTCATCATTAATCTTGCCGGCTTCATATAATATTTGCAATAATTCTGATAAACTGAATAACGATTTTACATTAATTCCATTCTGTTTGAGTACACCAACCCCACCTTGTTCTAGGTCTAGAACTACTACGGCGTGCTTCACGATCAAACCTTCTGAACGTAAAGTGCCAACAGTTGCCATGACACTGCCGCCAGATGTCATTACATCCTCCACAACAAAGCATTTTTGTTTTTCCTCGTAAATTCCTTCTAGGATTTTGTTGGTGCCATACATCTTTGTTTCTTTTCTTTTCATGATCATAGGTGTATTTGTGTTGACTGACATGACTGCTGCGAGCGGTACAGCGGCGTATGGGACCCCACACAGTAAATCGTGGTCAATGTCTCTTGAGAGCTTTTCTAAATGATGCGCGACCGAAAGCTGAAATGTAAATTGGGATATAAATTACTTTTTGCCAATATTTCCTTATTTCTTATTAGGGATAAAATCCAAATATCAAATGAAATATATTAGAGATCCATATTATTTTACATTAGATGGTGCTTGTAGGCTCCAAGCACCAACTAATGTTATGAATATGAGTAACATATGTGTTAGGAGACTCAGCTTTTCAACAGCAGAATATAAAATATAGTAAACAAGTCTGAATAAACAGCATGAATTCCATCCTTGTTGACATATTTATTTATCGATGATTTTATGAGCTTAGCAACAGTAGGTATTACTTAGATTTATTTGTACAGACTAGTCAATTGAGTACGGAATAATCTCCCCAGCAGTACAGTTGTCTGTTGAGTTAGAAAAAGCTTACCTACTGAACCTATTTAAGTACGTATTTGAGTATCATCATTGATTTTATCAACCAAAGCACGTACAATCTAACCTCTTCAGTCTTCACTACCCTAGATTGACTGGTAGAGAACGCCTAAGGCATGAAGTCTGCCTTTGAAATTTAAAACTTTATTTACGGTTTTTTGCGAAAACCATAAACAAATGAATCGTCTATTTGACAGTTCAAAAGTGCCTGATATTGTTACACTCTTTGCTGTAAATGGTTTGATTGCAATATTTGCAATCAATGCATTGAGTTTGAATTCGATTATTTACCATAATCTGTGGATGTGACACGATAACTTTCAGACCGAAGTAGACGGGCGGTCGTATGCCGATCTTGGAATCTATGTCTCCGAGACGAATCACTCCGGCGTCGTACAGACGTATCGCTAGCTCCTCCAGGGACATCATCGTCTGGAAAATACAAGTAGAAAAAGTTAAAATTTTCTAAAGACCTTTTAAACACGACAAACTTATATGTAAATATGACACACACGTTGGGCAAGTGTTTAAGTTTCTGTGGCCTACCACAAATAGACAGTATCGCAGCACCGTGACAGACTTCAGGGTTAGGTTAGGGTTTTGAACTTTCTCTTGATCGATAAATACATTACAAATTTATTATAAACAACAGATCACATTAAGTCTTTATTTACATTATATTTTGATACAGATGGACATAATAGAGTGTCATTAAATTGAATACATATCATTTCTTTTATTTATTCACGCACACACAGCCACTCTCTCATCACACGCACACACTCATACAATTAGTCGCATTCTGTTATATTATTATTATTTCTTCTCATTTCCCTTTTTGTTACTTCCATATTTAAAATTAACGGAGCCTTCAACTACAGGCATTTCTATGCCTAAATGGAGACTCCTAGAAATGTAACGTAAGCCAAGTTTATATCATTATTAACCTTTATATCGTCCCACTGTTGGGCACAGGTCTCGTCTCATACAGAGAAGGATTGAGCGTAATCACCACGCTTGCTTAATGCGGGTTGGCGATTTCAGACTTATATAGTCCAAGTTTCCTCAAGATGTTTTTACTTCACCTTCAGTTATTGGTGTCCAAGATATACTTAGAAAGCACATATAACTTTAGAAAAGTTACATTGGTACTTGCCTGACCTGGAATCGAACCCGCGCACTCATACTTGAGAGGCTGGTGTTTTAACCACTAGGCCATCATGACATTAGAAATAACCTTATTATTATTAAACATAAACTGTTGAGGTGGACTGTTTTTTAATTGTTGAATTAATCTTTGAAATGTCTTACTTGTTTTATTTGCGGTACTTGTTCCCAGGCGGGTTGCTGCTTGATGGTCGACTAACGAATGTGACGGTCAAGAACGAAGCAGGCAAGCCGCGGATCTATATACAATGAGCTTAGGGCCCGTAGCAGGTAGCATCGTAAGACAGTGTCTGTCTGCTTTTCGTGTCTCCCTCCCCGACCCCCACTCCACCCCTCTACGACGCCTTACATTCAGTTCTTCCACGCTACAAGACTTTGAAGTATTTTAGGTTTCCATCAAGAAGTGTGGCATGAAGAAGTAAAAAATGGGTATTTTCTTTAACACATCAAACAACAAGACTGACCTCACTTCCCTTGTTCACAAACTAAATTAAATTTAAGTTCAATGCATCTTTTCTTTCTATTTCTTTAAGAAAAGGACAGAAGATAAAATGTTAGTTTAGGCATGTCAAATTAGTCCGCTCCTAACTTAAATTGACGTATTTTTGATCGCCATTTTTATTTATAATCGCGTCTAAATAAAAAATAAATAACAAGAGTACTCATTCTTTTGTATCGCCAAGCCGCATTGAGCAAGCGTAATAAATAAACAAATAAAATAAAAAGCAATTTATTTCTTGTTACAAAAACAAATATAGGATTAAATGTAGGTTTACAATTTAAAAGAAATAAAATAAATAAAATAAACATCGAAACAGTTTGCATGCATTCATTAATTACTTATGTGCTTATGTATTATTTATATTTTATGGGTACAAGAACCCCTCTCAACGGAGGGTAAAGGCCTCCTCCAAAGATGATCATTTATTTTTCTCTGTCTTTAGCTTCTCGCATCCAGTGTGTGCATGCTATTTTTATGACATCGTCTGTCCATCGCGTATTTGGCCTACCTCTTTTCCTCTGGCCCGGTACAAGCGGTGCAAGCATGGTAATTAGTAATTACCACGCTTGCTCAATGCGGGTTGGCGTAAGAGAAGAATTGAGCGTAATTAGTAATTACGCTCAATTTTTCTCTCTATGAGAGGAGACCTGTGCCCAACAGTAAGATGGTAAAAATGTTGATGATGATGACTCATTCTTTTGATGCAAAAATATTATGTACTTAATACTTAAACACATATATCTAACCCGTCTTTCATTATATGGAGTTTTCTGTTATTTTAACAATTATATAATACTAGCTTTCCGCCCGCGGCTTCGCCCGCGTGGAGTTCGGTTATATCGCGCTTTTTAGATTTCCCTCGGGAACATCAAACTTTTCCGGGATAAAAGGTAGCCTATGTCCTTTCCCAGGTTCTAAAGATTGTCTGTGCCAAATTTCATCAAAAACGGTTCAGTAGTTTTGGCGTGAAAGCCGGACAGACAGACAGACAGAGATACTTTCGCATTTATAATATTAAGTATGGACTGTCGGCACTATAGGTCTATTATAAGAAACCAATTGTATTTATAACTTATTGTTTGTATATGAGTGTTTGATGTCAAAATAAAAAAATATATTTTAGTTTGTAAACAAGAGAATCAGCGCCAGTATGATATTAGCTCCAATCACTCATCCCACACAGTACCTTTTTTATACATGAAAACTCATCCTGTTGTTGATCCTTTAAGCATGAATGAATTATATGTAACACTAGCTTTCCGCCCGCGGCTTCGCATGCGTGGAGTTCGGTTATATCGCGCTTTTTAGATTTCCCTCGGGAATATCAAAATTTTCCGGGATAAAAGGTAGCCTATGTTCTTTCTCAGGGTCTAAAGATTGTCTGTGCCAAATTTCATCAAAATCGGTTGAGAGGTTTAAGCGTGAAAGCGTAACAGACAGACAGACAGAGTTACTTTCGCATTTATAATATTAGTATGGATTATTTGTATATGACTGTTTGATTTCAAAATATAAAAAAAATTGTTTAGTTTGTAAATAAGAGAATTAGCGCCAGTATGATATTAGCTCCAATCACTTCCTACTGTTGACCCTTTAAGCAAGTAATGCGTGTATTAGGAGACTACAAAAATCCGATAAAAATGAATGACAGGTTTTTATTTTTTTTAAATATGAACACCCATGAAGTCAAATGATTTTATTGTAGTACAATATAAGCCATATAATATAAGCTATATAATTACGCTATATACTTAAGCTATATAAAAATCTATATCATAAAAGTAAATTCAGACTAGGTTTTGGCGATCCACATTTGCAAGTGTTAGGTCCGTATTACCGAACGTCACTCAAAACTCAAGCTCTACTTAAGTCTCGTTTGAAGCCTTTTGATTGGTTAAAACTTGTTTTAAGTAATGTTTGAGTCTTGAGTAACGTTCTGTAATACGGACCATAGTGGGTAACAAAGGACAATTTAAAGTTATTTACTTTACTTAACGTTGTAGAAAGTTACTGAGATGTAAATGTAATGGTTATAAAAAATTGTCTATGATGTAGATGAACCTATTTTATTGACATCAAGGTAGTTTTGGTTAGGTATAGGTATAAATTTATACCTAATCAAAACTACCTTCACAACACACACACACAGTTTCTATTTTTTATTACGACTTTTTTTATATAATAGGTACCTGCCTCACGGCATAAAAGTTACAATGTTATTTTAACAATATTGTATTAAAAAACAGTGGAAAACCTATGTTGACTAATTAATAACACTACGAGATTCTACTATAATTCCAATGCGACACAGTATCATCATCATCACCCTTATTATCGTCCCACTACTGGGCACAGGTTTCCTCTCATACAGAGAAAGATTGATGATTGATTAATTGCTTAATGCGGGTTGGCGATTTCTGACTTAAAGTGACACAGTATGCTATGAATGAATAGCACTAACGATATGATCCCGAACTGTCCATTATGATATCTGAATCGGTAAATTGACATTCCAAAATGCTTTCTAATATAATTTCAATAGTCTCATCATTAATCTTGCCGGCTTCATATAATATTTGCAATAATTCTGATAAACTGAATAACGATTTTACATTAATTCCATTCTGTTTGAGTACACCAACCCCACCTTGTTCTAGGTCTAGAACTACTACGGCGTGCTTCACGATCAAACCTTCTGAACGTAAAGTGCCAACAGTTGCCATGACACTGCCGCCAGATGTCATTACATCCTCCACAACAATGCATTTTTGTTTTTCCTCGTAAATTCCTTCTAGGATTTTGTTGGTGCCATACATCTTTGTTTCTTTTCTTTTCATGATCATAGGTGTATTTGTGTTGACTGACATGACTGCTGCGAGCGGTACAGCGGCGTATGGGACCCCACACAGTAAATCGTGGTCAATGTCTGTTGAGAGCTTTTCTAAATGATGCGCGACCGAAAGCTGAAATGTAAATTGGGATATAAATTACTTTTTGCCAATATTTCCTTATTTCTTATTAGGGATAAAATCCAAATATCAAATGAAATATATTAGAGATCCATATTATTTTACATTAGTTGGTGCTTGGAGGCTCCAAGCACCAACTATTGTTATGAATATGGGTAACATATGTGTTAGGAGACTCAGCTTTTCCACAGCAGAATATAAAATATAGTAAACAAGTCTGAATAAACAGCATGAATCCATCCTTACTGACATGTTTATTTATCGATGATTTTATGAGCTTAGCAACAGTAGGTATTAGATAGAGAGATTTAGATAGATAGATTAATTTGTACACTCCCCAGCAGTACAGTTGTCTGTTGAGTTAGAAAAAGCTTACCTACTGAACCTATTTAAGTACGTATTTGAGTAACTAAATTTAGAAGTATTTTTTATCATTGATTTTATCAACCAAAGCACGTACAATCTAACCTCTTCAGTCTTCACTACCCTAGATTGACTGGTAGAGAACGCCTAAGGCATGAAGTCTGCCTTTGAAATTTAAAACATTATTTACGGTTCTTTGCGAAAACCATAAACAAATGAATCGTCTATTTGACAGTTCAGAAGTGCCTCATATTGTTACACTCTTTCCTGTAAACGGTTTGATTGAAATCAATGCATTGAGTTTGAATTCGATTATTTACCATAATCTGTGGATGTGACACTTTATATATACATAACTTTCAGGCCGAAGTAGACGGGCGGTCGTATGCCGATCTTGGAATCGATGTCTCCGAGACGAATCACTCCGGCGTCGTACAGACGTATCGCTAGCTCCTCCAGGGACATCATCGTCTGGAAAATACAAGTAGAAAAAGTTAAAATTTTTTATAGACCTTTTAAACACGACTAACTTATATGTAAATATGACACACACGTTGGGCAAGTGTTTAAGTTTCTGTGGCCTACTACAAATAGACAGTATCGCAGCACCGTGACAGACTTCAGGGTTAGTGCTTTATTGTATTTTGAACTTTCTCTTGATCGATAAATACATGACAAAGTTATTATAAACAACAGATTAGGTACATTAAGTCTCTATTTACATTACGTTTTGATACAGAGGGACTCTTGCAACAAGTGACCTAATAGTGTCATTAAATTGAACATACAGACACACACACGTACCAACTTGCACGCACAGTCGCACACCTCTCACACGCACGCACTCATACAATTAGTCGCATTCTGTTATATTATTATTATTTCTTCTCATTTCCCTTTTTGTTACTTCCATATTTAAAATTAACAGAGCCTTCAACTACAGGCATTTCTATGTCTAAATGGAGACTCCTTGAAATGTAACGTAAGCAAAGTTTATATCATCATCATCAACCTTTTATCTTCCCACTGCTGGACACAGGTCTCCTCTCATATAGAGATGGATTTAGCGTAATCACCATGCTTGATCAATGCGGGTTGGCGATTTCAGACTTATAGGCACGTATTACAGAACGTCACTCAAAACTCAAACTCCACTTAAGTCTCGTTTCAAGCCATTTGATTGGTTGAAACTAGTTTTAAGTAATGCTTAAGCAGAGATCAATGCTTGAGTAACGTTCTGTAATACGGACTATAAAGTCCAGGTTTCCTCAAGATGTTTTTACTTCACCTTCAGTTATTGGTATCCAAGATATACTTAGAAAGCACATATAACTTTAGAAAAGTTACATAGGTACTTGCCTGACCTGGAATCGAACCCGCGCACTCATACTTGAGAGGCTGGTGTTTTAATCACTAGGCAACCACGACATTAGAAATAACCTTATTATTATTTAACATAAACTGTTGAGGTGGACTGTTTTTTAATTGTTGAATTAATCTTTGAAATGTCTTACTTGTTTTATTTGCGGTACTTGTTCCCAGGCGGCTTGCTGCTTGATGGTCGACTAACGAATGTGACGGTCAAGAACGAAGCAGGCAAGCCGCGGATCTATATACAATGAGCTTAGGGCCCGTAGCAGGTAGCATCGTAAGACAGTGTCTGTCTGCTTTTCGTGTCTCCCTCCCCGACCCCCACTCCACCCCTCTACGACGCCTTACATTCAGTTCTTCCACGCTACAAGACTATGAAGTATTTTAGGTTTCCATCAAGAAGTGTGAAGAAGGCATGAAGAAGTAAAAAATAGGTATTTTCTTTAACACATCAAACAACAAGACTGGCCTCACTTCCCTTGTTCACAAACTAAATTAAATTTAAGTTCAATGCATCTTTTCTTTCTATTTCTATAAGAAAAGGACAGAAGATAAATGTTAGTTTAGGCCTGTCAAATTAGTCCACTCCTAACTTAAATTGACGTATTTATGATCGCCATTTTTATTTATAATCGCGTCTAAATAAAAAATAAATAACAAGAGTACTCATTCTTTTATATCGCCAACCCGCATTGAGCAAGCGTAATAAATAAACAAATAAAATAAAAAGCATTTTATTTCTTGTTACAAAAACAAATAGGATTAAATGTAGGTTTACAATTTAAAGGAAAGAAAATAAATAAAATAAACATCGAAACAGTTTGCATGCATTCATTAATTACTTATGTGCTTTATTCTTTAAGGTGTTTTTATATTTTATGGGTACAAGAACCCCTCTCAACGGAGGGTAAAGGCCTCCTCCAAAGATGATCATTTATTTTTCTCTGTCTTTAGCTTCTCGCATCCAGTGTGTGCATGCTATTTTTATGACATCGTCTGTCCATCGCGTATTTGGCCTACCTCTTTTCCTCTGGCCCGGTACAAGCGGTGCAAGCGTGGTAATTAGTAATTATCACGCTTGCTCAATGCGGGTTGGCGTAGGAGAAGAATTGAGCGTAATTAGTAATTACGCTCAATTTTTCTCTGTATAAGAGGAGACCTGTGCCCAACAGTAGGATGGTAAAAATGTTGATGATGATGACTCATTCTTTTGATGCAAAAATATTATGTACTTAATACTTAAACACATATATCTAACCCGTCTTTCTATATATGGAGTTTTCTGTTATTTTAACAATTATATAATACTAGCTTTCCGCCCGCGGCTTCGCCCGCGTGGAGTTCGGTTATATCGCGCTTTTTAGATTTCCCTCGGGAACATAAAATTTTTACGGGATAAAAGGTAGCCTATGTCCTTTCTCGGGGTCTAAAGATTGTCTGTGCCAAATTTAATCAAAAACAGTTTAGTAGTTTTGGCGTGAAAGCCGGACAGACAGACAGACAGACAGAGATACTTTCGCATTTATAATATTAGTATGGATTGTCGGCACTATAGGTCTATTATAAGAAACCAATTGTATTTATAACTTATTGTTTGTATATGACTGTTTGATGTCAAAATAAAGAAAAATATTTTAGTTTGTAAAGAAGAGAATCAGCGCCAGTATGATATTAGCTCCAATCACTCATCCCACACAGTACCTTTTTTATACATGAAAACTCATCCTGTTGTTGATCCTTTAAGCATGAATGAATTTTAAAAATGGTTTATTTATGGTTCTATTGTAAGAAACCAATTGTCTTTATAAGTAACTAGCTGTTGCCCGCGACTCCGTCCGCGTGGACTTCAGTTTACAGGAGCTCAGTTGATATAGCGTCTGTTAAAATAATGGGGGTAATATGTACCCACCTATTACCACATTGATGTTATATAGCGGGCGTACATATTGCTCGCATTATTTTAATGGGAGCAATATGTACGCCCGCGTTCACTACCGTTTTCGCAACATTTTTTGTCACTGCTCTGCTCATATTGCTCATAGCGGGATGTTATATAGCCTATGTCCTTTCTCAGGCTCTAGACTATCCGTGTACCAAATTTCATTACAAGTGGTTCAGTAGTTTTGGTGTGAAAGTCGGGCAGACAGACAGAGATACTTTCGCATTTATAATATTAGTATGGATTATTTGTATATGACTGTTTGATTTCAAAATAAAAAAAAATAGTTTAGTTTGTAAATAAGAGAATTAGCGCCAGTATGATATTAGCTCCAATCACTTCCTGTTGTTGACCCTTTATGCAAGTAATGTGTGTATTAGGAGACTACAAAAATCCGATAAAAATGAATGACAGGTTTTTATTTTTTTAAATTTGAACACCCATGAAGACAAATGATTTTATTGTAGTACAATATAAGCTATATAATATAAGCTATATAATTACGCAATATACTTAAACTATATAAAAATCTATATCTTAAAAGTAAATTCAGACTAGGTTTTGGCGATCCACATTTGCAAGTGTTAGGTCCGTATTACAGAACGTCACTCTAAACTCAAGCTCTACTTAAGTCTCGTTTGAAGCCTTTTGATTGGTTAAAACTTGTTTTAAGTAATGTTTGAGTCTTGAGTAACGTTCTGTAACAAAGGACAATTTAAAGTTATTAACAACAAGTTGTTAAACGTTGTAGAAAGTTACTGAGATGTAAATGTAATGGTTATAAAAAATTCTCTATGATGTAGATGAACCTATTTTATTGACATCAAGGTAGTTTTGGTTAGGTATAGGTATAAATCTATACCTAATCAAAACTACCTTCACAACACACACACACAGTTTCTATTTTTTATTACGACTTTTTTTATATAATAGGTACCTGCCTCACGGCATAAAAGTTACAATGTTATTTTAACAATATTGTATTAAAAAACAGTGGAAAACCTATGTTGACTAATTAATAACACTACGAGATTCTACTATAATTCCAATGCGACACAGTATCATCATCATCACCCTTATTATCGTTCCACTACTGGGCACAGGTTTCCTCCCATACAGAGAAAGATTGATGATTGATTAATTGCTTAATGCGGGTTGGCGATTTCTGACTTAAAGTGACACAGTATGCTATGAATGAATAGCACTAACGATATGATCCCGAACTGTCCATTATGATATCTGAATCGGTAAATTGACATTCCAAAATGCTTTCTAATATAATTTCAATAGTCTCATCATTAATCTTGCCGGCTTCATATAATATTTGCAATAATTCTGATAAACTGAATAACGATTTCACATTAATTCCATTCTGTTTGAGTACACCAACCCCACCTTGTTCTAGGTCTAGAACTACTACGGCGTGCTTCACGATCAAACCTTCTGAACGTAAAGTGCCAACAGTTGCCATGACACTGCCGCCAGATGTCATTACATCCTCCACAACAATGCATTTTTGTTTTTCCTCGTAAATTCCTTCTAGGATTTTGTTGGTGCCATACATCTTTGTTTCTTTTCTTTTCATGATCATAGGTGTATTTGTGTTGACTGACATGACTGCTGCGAGCGGTACAGCGGCGTATGGGACCCCACACAGTAAATCGTGGTCAATGTCTCTTGAGAGCTTTTCTAAATGATGCGCGACCGAAAGCTGAAATGTAAATTGGGATATAAATTACTTTTGCCAATATTTCCTTATTTCTTATTAGGGATAAAATCCAAATATCAAATGAAATATATTAGAGATCCATATTATTTTACATTAGTTGGTGCTTGGAGGCTCCAAGCACCAACTATTGTTATGGGTATGGTATGGGTAACATATGTGTTAGGGTGACTCAGCTTTTCCACAGCAGAATATAAAATATACCTAGTAAACAAGTCTGAATAAACAGCATGAATTCCATCCTTGTTGACATATTTATTTATCGATGATTTTATGAGCTTAGCAACAGTAGGTATTAGATTTATTTGTACAGACTAGTCAATTGAGTACGGAATAATCTCCCCAGCAGTACAGTTGTCTGTTGAGTTAGAAAAAGCTTACCTACTGACCCTATTTATGAACCTATTACTATACCTATATATATATTTACTGAACCTATTTATGTACGTATTTGAGTAACTAGAATTAGAAGTATTTTTTATCATTGATCTTATCAACCAAAGCACGTACAATCTAACCTCTTCAGTCTTCACTACCCTAGATTGACTGGTAGAGAACGCCTAAGGCATGAAGTCTGCCTTTGAAATTTAAAACTTTATTTACGGTTTTTTGCGAAAACCATAAACAAATGAATCGTCTATTTGACAGTTCAAAAGTGCCTGATATTGTTACACTCTTAGCTGTAAATGGTTTGATTGCAATATTTGCAATCAATGCATTGAGTTTGAATTCGATTATTTACCATAATCTGTGGATGTGACACGATAACTTTCAGGCCGAAGTAGACGGGCGGTCGTATGCCGATCTTGGAATCGATGTCTCCGAGACGAATCACTCCGACGTCGTACAGACGTATCGCTAGCTCCTCCAGGGACATCATCGTCTGGAAAATACAAGTAGAAAAAGTTAAAATTTTCTAAAGACCTTTTAAACACGACAAACTTATATGTAAATATGACACACGCGTTGGGCAAGTGTTTAAGTTTCTGTGGCCTACCACAAATAGACAGTATCGCAGCACCGTGACAGACTTCAGGGTTAGGTTAGGGTTTTGAACTTTCTCTTGATCGATAAATACATTACAAAGTTATTACAAACAACAGATCACATTAAGTCTTTATTTACATTATATTTTGATACAGATGGACATAATAGAGTGTCATTAAATTGAATACATATCATTTCTTTTATTTATTCACGCACACACAGCCACTCTCTCATCACACGCACACACTCATACAATTAGTCGCATTCTGTTATATTATTATTATTTCTTCTCATTTCCCTTTTTGTTACTTCCATATTTAAAATTAACGGAGCCTTCAACTACAGGCATTTCTATGCCTAAATGGAAACTCCTAGAAATGTAACGTAAGCCAAGTTTATATCATTATCAACCTTTATATCGTCCCACTGTTGGGCACAGGTCTCGTCTCATACAGAGAAGGATTGAGCGTAATCACCACGCTTGCTTAATGCGGGTTGGCGATTTCAGACTTGAAGTCCAGGTTTCCTCAAGATGTTTTCCTTCACCTTCAGTCATTGGTGTCCAAGATATACTTAGAAAGTACATATAACTTTAGAAAAGTTACATTGGTACTTGCCTGACCTGGAATCGAACCCGCGCACTAATACTTGAGAGGCTGGTATTTTAACCACTAGGCAACCACGACCGATTAACGAAGTTTATATGAAATAAACTAATTATTACTACTTAAATGTTGAATTAAACTTTGAAATGTCTTACTTGTTTTATTTGCGGTACTTGTTCCCAGGCGGCTTGCTGCTTGATGGTCGAGTAACGAATGTGACGGTCAAGAACGAAGCAGGCAAGCCGCGGATCTATAAACAATAAACTTAGGGCCCGTAGCAGGTAGCCAACCCTCCCCAACCCCCACTCTACCCCCCTACGATGCCTTACATTCAGTAACAGTTCTTCCATGCTACAATACTTTGAAGTGTTGTAGGTTTCCATCAAGTAGTGTGGCGTGAAGAAGTAAAAAATAGGTATTTTCTTTAACACATCAAACAACAACAGTGGCCCCGCTTCCCTTATTCACAAACTAAAGTACAGTGCTTTCT